>JBBBVU010000025.1:3669614-3690217 GCA_037177055.1 Atherinosoma microstoma
CAGCTTTGTGTTCCAGCCCGAGGCATCATGTGACAAGCATGACATACCAGCAACTGGATATCAACAGGTTGGATATTTTGAATGCACACCATGACCGATTCAGCTCCCATTCAGCATGGAAATACAAGAAGGTATCATCGGAGGAGGCGAGGAAACAAAGGAATAAGAGATGAGACAAGAGTCAACATCCAACTGACTTTTACTGGCTGGAGAAGCTTAGAGAAGAGACAGGATGCAAGATGGATGCTGAATTAGCCGTCGCCAGGGGCGCCAAAGTACGAAATGTGAGTAGTGCAGCTTTAAGGAAAACGTGATGACGTCTGAATGTTTAAAATGTTTTTTGGATGTAGATATTTATCTAAGTTTAATTTATTATTGATGAGCTATCAGAAGTGTTGGCTTAGAACACACTCTATACATCCGCTAACATCGGCTGTGCAACAAAACAAACATGGCCGCCTACCGACAGGTTGTACTGAATGCAGTGATGTCTGAGCCAAGGAAAATGGTGGCAAGAGCCCGTTTGAGTGTTTAATTCTGTTTAAATAACGTTAAAAACTTCCAATTCAAACTTGCTTTACTGGCCAAACCGTCCGTCTTGTGCTGCAGCAGCTTCATGATAGTCAAAGAGGTTAAATCAGACCCTTTTTTCCCATGAGCATAAAAAGATGTGCTTGTTAGTGAGGGCGGTCATACTGCTGAGAATGTGGGTCAACATCTACACCTCACTATTCTCGCACTCTCCACTTCAATGTCCTCCCCTCTCATTAAATTTCATATATCTCATTCTCACCAGCACTGCAAAAGAAAGGCCGAAAGATGGCAGGTATGTTCACCATCTTTGCCTCCCTCTTTCTTAGAAGGCCTGTTATGGATCTGCCACATCAAAGGCAAAATCGTCTTTGGTTTCCACACAGCAGCTGTCTCTTTGCTCTGCCTGCCACCTTGCCCCTTTTCTTTTCTCTGCAGCATTTTCTTTCTTTCATCCTCCTGCTTGGGATCTTTAAGCCTGGCTGATGTCAGGACAGGAATAAACTGGATGTCAAAGGTGTGTGTGTGAGCGTGCATGTGTGTGAGCGTGCATGTGTTTTGGGGTTTTATAGATTTAAAGCAGTGTAAGGATGAGAACTTTGCCTTTTCTAATAAAGCGGGACAGCGTAGAAACATAATTAAAACATCACCCTGTTAATTCTGATGAATTAGGGCTATTAAACAAAAAAAGAGAAAAAGAAGCAGCCACGATGAAGTCTCACAGCATAAAAGATGGTCCCGTTTCTGTAAATAAAGGTTGTTTTTTTTAGCGTGAAATGATGGAGCGAACTGACAAAGCTGGAAACTGGAAATGATGCCGGCTGCTTGCTCACCAAGCTGCAAGGATTTGTGACAACCTTGAGTGTGTTGGAGGGTAAACAAAGCCATGAGGATTGAAGACTTGTCCTCCGAAATGTAGGGTGCGTTAAAGGAGCAATGAACGATACTCCGTCATCACATGACCTCGACATGCAACTTAAACAGCACCTTCAGTTGCAAAACTGAACTGAATGTAGATTGTATATAAAGATGGATGGATGCACCATTAGCCTCTAAGACACAAAGCCATGCTCAGTTCCTATTATTCTATTAGCACTCTCAATGTTCTTGTACATGAAATGGGCTCTATAAATAAACTTGCCTTGCCTTGCTTTGCCTAATATGGTCATTACTGGCACTAAAAAGGGAAAAAAAAATCATGAACCAAAAGTTTTGAACTGGTAAAGCCACACTGCAGGTCTGAATGCGACTTAAATTCAAAGCGACATGACCGTTCAGACGGAGGTCGCTTTGATGAAGATGGGATATATCCGATTTGTTCTGTTCAGACTGTCATAAAAAGATCAGATATGTGTCACATATGGACAAAAACAGTCAGATTTGAGCATCTTTTGCCTGCTGTGTGAGTTTTTGATAAAGTCTTATTGGCTTTCTCTGTAAGCTTTGAAAGGAAGAAGATTGAAAAATACCAAAACAAAGTGATAAACACCAAAACAATAGCAGTAAAATATAAAAGAAGCTGGTTGATCTGAGACTATAAATATTACAGATTTACTGTGGAGTGACGGGCAAAACTTGGAACTTTTGGGCTTTAATGATGCACGCATTCAAAATTTTTCCTTCCCTGTTTAGATCCCAAGAATCTCAAAGCAAATGTGCAGCACTGCAAGCCAAAGAGTCAAGTACAAACAACATGAGTTAGTGTTTGTGGATTCTCTACACAATACGTCTGCCTTGTGACTGGGTTTTCAGAGTTCAAACTACTTGACGGATTGTCAACAGAGGTAACACACCAGACCACCACTTGTAAATATGGTGTCCAAAACATGTGTTATCACAAAAAAAGAAAGAAAAAGGGGAAAAAAGGCTCTAATGTATTTTTTTTTCCTTTTTAAAAAAAAAAATCCAGTTTGAAATGAGAAACCCAAAATAAATCACGTATATGTTCACAAGGGCTGTATGTATGATCTTAGTCTTAAAATAAAGCCGAGACACGTGAGATAACTAGAGAAGTGTCAAATGGATTCACAGAGGTTTTGTCCCACAGTGATGACACGGACATGTCTCGTTTGTGTGGACAAATGATCAGAAGCTCTAAAGTGGACGGTGGGTCTGAACTATGGCATCCAATGCAACCATTTCTCCCATGAATGTTCCCATTTCTGGAGCATACATGTTACGATCGGTGCTTCCTAGTGTGTCCAAAGATCTTATGCACTCTTCATATCTCATGCTGCCAAAACAAGGAGCTGAAAGTGACTAACATGTAAAAAGAAATGCTAACAGGTATTATAGTAATGCATTTCTAGCAAAATTTGCTGCTTTTTCTTGTAATTAAACTTTAAAAAGCCATTTTAAAACATAGTTTGATTGTTGATTACTTGAAAAATCAACCAGGACAGTAAGTTGTGGTGTAAACAAGCTCTTAGTGAGATTTCTAGGATGCTTGTAACCTGATTGTTTTATGCAGCACACTATGTATAGAAGTATGAACCCTCCTTATGTTCAGATGTAGCTTGTCTGTATCCATCTGGCAGGAGTCAGATTTAAGGTTTGCCATAATTAGGTCAACAGAAAATGGGAATGAAGGCACTCGGTATGAAGTTTGCTTCGATGGGGTCTTATAAATGCTTCTAAAACTCTGTGTGAGATTACATTAGGAGCCAACAGCTTGACATATATGATAGGAAAATGCAAATGGAGCCGTAGAGGCAGCCTGAACACAGGAACAGAAAACGTGACTCATTAAAACCGTTGGTGCATACTCTGTAAAAGTCTCCAGCGCTGACCCCTCTGCTTAAAAGTTTCAGGGTAAAACTGAATCCAGGGAATGTGTTGAAGCTCCGGCCGAGAGAATAAAGCCTCACTGATTTTCTGCCTCCGTCTCGCCTCTCTAAGCCTTCTAGTTTCTCTTGATCACTCATGTCGTTTCTCTCTTTGTCCGCCTGTCTTTGCATCCTAACCCGTGGGAATAAGTTCAAATAAACCTGGCTTTTTTTTTGACACGCAAGACCCCCCAGGGATGAAGTAGAGTGACACCATCTCATGGTTTTGTCCGTTTCCCCCCCCACTTTTCTGTCTAGATGTGGTTCTGGCTCTGATATGTTACCCACAGAAATGTTTAAATTCACAACAATCTGGTTTCCATTAAATCGGAGCTCCAAACATATTTGACAAATGTGGCTGAAAGAAAATCTTCCGTCGTACATCTTGTTACATTTCTGGAGGGGTACCAAACGTCGGAGCTATTCCTCTGGAATTAAGTGATGCTGTCATAAACTGCCTGAACAACAAAGTAAGAGAGGATGGAAAGAACAAATGAGAACTGGAACAGTGGAGAAAAAGTTGAAAACAATTTCAATTCTTGAGTAAATTAAACACTTTTTTTTCCAAAATCCCAAACTATCCAGACGAGCTGTTTATCTTTTTCACAGTTTGAGAGTAAAGTCGTAATATTTTAACCAGATGTTTTAGAAGAGGAAAGTTGTTCAAACGAGGGCCAATGAGAATTTTGTGAGGTTGTACTTCAGCATAAGTTTCCCAAACCAGGAGAATCTTATCTTCTTAATGGTTATCGAAGGAATGCCCGTGGCATCAGCGGACTGACACCATCCAGACCCCCGCAGTCGACCAGTTCCAGCCTCGACAAAAGCAGCGTTTGCCTCCAAGTCCGCCTGATTCTTTCTGAGGAATAGTTCATTTACTTGAGGATTCTTTTCAAAGTCCTGATACTGATGATAATTGGTGCCGATGTGGCGAAAGATGAAGTATCTCCAGGTTTGTGAAACCTATGCTGAAGTACAACTTCACAAAATGCTCATCGGCCCTCATTTTTAACAACTTTGCTCTTCTAAAACAACTGGGCCAAATATTTATTCTCGCTAGTTTACGACTCTTTTCTTAAAAAATTCCGACTTTTTTTCTCGTAATATTACGACTTTATTCTCAAAGTCTGTGAAAAAACATTTTGCTTAATATGGCTCAAATACTCCGTCGTAGTTTAGCATTCTCACTTGTATATCTTGTTCAAGCCATGCGATGTGACGACCACTTTGAGTTTGTGTTGCAGGTGCCGCCTGGTAACCAGCGACATGAGCCACACCTGGGGACCCGGTGTGCTCTGCCTCCCTCCTCAGAGCTCCACCAGCCTGGACTCTGGGCATCTCCCAGGCTTGGGGCTGGGAGATCACCTGGGCCTGTACAGGTGCGGCACGTTTTGTTCCTTTTGGTTTGGTTTGTGTTGTGTTTGTCATACTTTTCCATACATCCATGCACCGCTTACATTACTGACAGACTTCCACACGTTTTATTGTTTGTTCCTTAATAAATGATCATTTTTGTAAAGAACCAACTTATGCCTGCCTCCTGCTTTAATACAGCCGTTCAGCCAGGCTGCAACAAGTGGGGGCTCGTCCGGGTTTAAACCTTTTTCAATATTCATTTCTGTGCTTGTGCAACAATAAGCTCTGCTACTCCTACTGCAGGAAGCCACACGTTGATATAAATTAGCTTCTTGTGTTGGGAGAGCAGTTTAAATTAATGAAAATCAAAAATAAGCTGCTGATAATGGATTTTTTAATGTGTCAGGGATCCTGACAAACAGCAGTTTTATTGCATCTTCTCACCTTGTTTTTTTTTTTTTTAGTTTGCTTCAAAATCTTCTGACAATAAAAGAGAAAGTTCCCTCTTAATGGAGGAATTTTCTTTTAGTTAGAAAAGCACCAATGTGGTCGCATTTAGATTCAAGTCCACTGCTGGCCATCATTAACCAGTCATGACATGGGACTGGTGGAACATTGCAGCTGATTGGCTGAGCCCGGGGGGGATATTGATTTCTTATTGGTGGTAATGAAGAATCCTGAAGGAAAGCAAGACTGAGACAAAATAGGCATGAAACTAAAAGACTGAAGAGGATGGATACATGTAGATATATCTCATCTATCAGCACACACTTTCAATCTCTTCCATCAGTCTGAGAGTCCACAGCAAGAATATACCATCTATCCTGCAGAGACACACGATGAAAGAATATCACAGAAGTTTCTGAGGAGGCTCATAAGAATCCAGGAGTACTGAGAGCAAATTGCACCACAATGTATTGAAGCACAAGAAAAAATGGATGATCCTGCTTGTCTGATAAATGTGACTTTAGCACAGAGATGGTAGTCTGGATGTACAGAAGCTCATAGCTCATAGACAGAAAAACACCATGACTTTGTATCAAGCAGGTCTTCATGAATAAAATTTAGATAATAGACACATTTTCTATATATAAAATCCAAAATCAAAAGAAAAACAAATATCGGAGACAAACAGAAAAATACATAAAGTGTAAAGAAGTCTCATTTGTTTTGAATGATTTAGTTCAGGAGAAGGGTCAATGTTGAGGAGTTCTCATAGCAGTGAGCTTGTTTTATGTGTTTTTGTGCTTTAGTGGTTTAGTGAATGGCTGATTCGGAGTAATATAATCATCTGTGTCTGGACACATTCCTCAGCTGCAACCAACTTCTGAAAAAAGCTCACAGCCGCAATGTTGCATCCTTAAAAGGAAAAGCTCAGCTGGTAGAGCAAAGTTTTCATTTGGAAAGATTTAACAATTAAATAAAAGTATCAGGTTGTGTACAACAGGGTTTTGAGTAAGTTTTTACCATAAAGTGATGCAAAAGGTCTCAAAAAATATATATATACAGAACTATGGGGCTAAATAGGAAGTATAAGTTTAAGTAATCAAGTATTGATTGCTCCTGAAATAAAATAAGACTAGAAAAGTAGAAACATTTAATGGGGAAAGCCAAAGGAATCAGCATTAAACAAACTGCATTTAGTCAGGATTACATCACAAAAACCCGTCAGTCGTCGTGAGCATGAATAAAACCCACATCTACGAGGATATCCTCACCATTTGTTGACTCATCACTTGCCTGCTGCACTTACACTCTTCAGACATCGGCTCCTGGGGACTGAATGATGAATTACTCCTGTGATCCATTAAAATGAGCATTTCCTGTATAACCGCAGGGGCCTCTTGCATCTATTAATATCTATACATAACAGTTATGTTTAAACCAATGGGAAATGCTGCTTGTGCATCTGCATGCATTGATGCGGCAGGTGTTTTAAGATGTGACATATATTTTATATGATGCTGAGTAGCTTCTAAACACGTTTATTATTCTGGTTAATTAAGTGATTTTGTACATTTTTGTTTGTTATTGCGGCCGTTTCCTGAGGGATACATTAAATTAAATGTATGTAATCCTGAATTAAGCACATTTGCAGATATCTGCCAAGCCTAAATAATTTTTTTTTTTAAATCCAGAGCTTCGCAGAATTATGTCGAGCTATTCTGGGGTGTTTATTCATATAATATGTCCAACAGCAAAGCTTAATGTGGGACAAATGTCTCCTAAATGTGTTTGCTTCTAAAACTGCTCATTAATCTGAGCACATAAAGAGCCCCAAAGTACTGGAAAATAAACACGGTGGATGCTTTGAGTGACAGATGGATGAATGAACCGACCTATCAGAGATAAGATGGAAAGGAAATGATGCGCTCAGTCACACGGAGAAGAGGCAGATTACAACACCAACCCACATATGAGTTAACCTCAAAATGGACATTACAACTTAATGTCACAACGAAAAAGCCTCTAACAAGCCATCCATTCAGGAGAGGAGGATTAGTTTTAAGATACAGGGACCGGGGTGGTTGACATTAAGCACATGAGAGCTTCATTCACACACACTCATGTTTGTAAAGTACCGGTCGGTGACATCCCAGCAGGGCAGCGACACAGCGAGCAGAAACCAGCGGAAACAAAGACGGACTGTCAGGAGGGAAAACCAACATAGAGGACGGACTGTGAGGACACGGGACACAGATATAATGAGTTGGAAAGTGCAGGAAAGAGGATTTAAGTTCATTTTAGGATTGAGACTGACATATATTTATCAAACACAGCTATTAAATTGGTCTATTTGGTGATATTCTAACATCTTTTTGCCGATTCCAGGTATTTTACAGGAATTTTACGTGTCAATATAAAGCTTTTCCAGTCCTGCTGAATAATCAGAGCCCACATGATCGCATGACATCCAGTCTCTTACCTAAAGTAAGAGCTTTGTTTAGTCGAACCTGCTCAGTAATCCGGTCCAGTGCATCAAAACACTAAAGAACATTAGAGATGTGTCTCTTCCTGAAAAGGACAGGACCATTAAATACAGATATATGAACTTTGATTGTGAGCAGGTCAAATTTTGAACAGGACTCTCAAACTTCGGTCCTCAAGGGCCACAATCCTGCAGGTTTTAACAGTCCTTGTGTAGGACTTTACAGCACATGAATCGGGACGAGCAGGGAAACATCTAAAACCACAGGGAAGGACTGGTTTCACGGCTCTAAACTAGGTTTATTTGCTGGGACAGGGTAAACATCGCAGCCTTAACTTTCCAGCTGTCTGATGACCACTCTTCCTCAGTCCAACTCTAGCCGCTGGATTCATCAGTGCACACTTCAGCAAGGTGACTGGTGATGCTGGAGATCGAACCATCCTTCCAAATACCAGACAGAAAAGCTGATAATTGAAGGTTTTTTCCCCAAACAATTCCCAAAGATCTTCGGGGGGTCCTGGCCTGGGCTATTTTTGTGAGAAAAGCGAGCGGGAGATAGCAGGGTGTGATTATACGACTTCTCTTTTCTTAAAATCAATTCATGATAAACTTATTTTTAAAAGAATGCATTTCCATACACTATAAATCAATCCAGACCTGCAAAAAATCTAAATTACACCGTTTGATGTCTTTTGCGATGCATTCAAGGACATAGACATTTTTCTTTATGCATATCTGGCAGCTGATGTGAGGCTTTAAAAGCATCACTGTGGTGAGTTTGGAAAACCTCCCTGCTGTCCAGGACTGTGTTCCACCATACCAACATAAGTTTGATAAAAAAGAAATGCAAAGAAACATGTACTCTGATAGATTACCGATCTAAAGCAGCTCTCAAGTTGGCGCAAATTTATTCTCCCAGCACGAGGGAACGGAGAGAAATCCACGGACTGCCTGGAAGGAGGGAAATCAATCTCCCTAAATAAATATGACTTTACAGCGATGCATAGGAGCTTTTTCTGCTGCGCTGAAGACAGAAGTAAAGAGAGTAAAAACCATGATCCCATTTCATGGCGGTAAACTCACGCACACATTAATTCTGAGCTATGCAAATGTAATTTAGCGGCCGTGTCCTCTGCGTAAGAGCGAGCGATTAACAAGCGCTTTCTCTCACAGAACACCTCCCATTAACCCCACAATGACACACGCTGATGAAACCATGTGTGTCCTTGAGTGTACTTTCTCTGCATACCAACACATCCATCTGCTGCTTTAATTATCTCATACCTGAGCCCAGTTTCCAGAAACTTTTTCTTTTTTAAAAGAAAAAAAACCCCTCCACACATCTGTGCAGAGTTTCCATCAAAGAAGTTAAAGGGTGTTCATGTCTAGGATGATTGGCTCAGAGCACCTCGGCCCGTTTGGCGCAACACATGGGAATAACTGTCAGAGTCTCTCGGCAACTCATTTTTAAGTCCTTAAGATGTCACGACTGAAGTTCTCTGTAGACTCTGACTGGATCCAGATCCTGATGGCGTTGTGGCGATGTTTAAACGCAACGCTTAACATGAAAAGATGAAGCTTGGATCAGAAACCTCACAGGTGTTCTGTCACTTTGTTTAAAGAGCTAAAAGATCAAATGATGTCCTAGCTGATAAGAGATGAAGTGAACGGACTACCCTCCACAACTTTTAGATGAAAATATCTGATGAAATCCCCTCAAAAAAGACCAGAACAAACAATGTGCTCATGTCAGTATTTTCTTGGTTTTTCTACTGAAGATCCTCACAAACATGCCTCTCAGATAGATGAATGTTTTAAAGGAGTGTCTGCAAATACAGAGTGGATTTGCTGGGAACTACTTAGTAACCGTGTGGATTTTTGGGTGTCAGGATGGTTTTATGTCTCATCTGGTGCTGAAGCTGAGCTCATTAATGAGTTTAAGTGTTCCCAGGAAACTTAACTCGACTACAAAGAAAAGTTGAAACCCTCAATCTTTTCGGGACCAAACACAGTTCCTGGGTCTTTACATGAGCTGACAACAAGTTAAATTATAGATATGAAAACATACTTGAGGATCTACAGTGAAGGATCTAAGAGAATATCAGAAAAGAGAAAGAACTTAAACTCATTTCATCCAGCCTGTGCGCGGGAAGCAATTTTATTCATTTAAAGAAGAATTTGGTTAATTTAAATGTACACTATGTAAAAATTACTGCCATCTAATGGTGAAGAAGGGGTCAACACTTACCAATGAAAGTGTGCACTACAGAAGCAAGTACTCAGTGTGCACTACGTTCCAGTGCACTTATGTATGAGACACCTTCTATATGTATCGTCTTCTTCTATGGTGCCTTTTACGGCGTTATTTATCCCAAACGATGCTCTAGCTCCTCAAACAAAGCCAACGCTGCAGTTTTAACCATTTAAATCCTGATCAGAGAAAAAAATGGGAAGAAAAAGTCAGATTATTTTAATCTGAAGTCTTTGTTTGGCCCTTTAACAAAATGTAAAAAAATAACTCCAAATTTTGTTGTATATTTACCATTTATTACCATGTGATATGTCTAAATTATTGTAGGATAGTCTACTGACTCCTGGTATCCACCAGGGTGCTGTTAAATGTATCAGGACCACAATAATGGAAGCCAGTAAATAAAAAAGCAGTTTATATTTGCAACCTTCGTCATTGAAGTAATTACACAGCATTCATTCTTTTTCCTTGGCAAGAAGGGGGATTATTCCTGTGATGTTATCAGTTATGAAGGACCTGCTAATCATCTTCCTCCACACCTGCACTCGCCCGGTAAACCATCTGGGGTTTGAATGATTGACTCTGATATTTTAGTAATAAGACTGCCAGAGGCCGATTCTGTGCCCATTACCCATTGTGACCACACCGAGTCAACTGCAACAACACGCTGATAATTACCGTGCGATAAAAAGATTTTATTAATAGCCAAACTTTCTGAATGCAAATTAAAACCACTTGAGATAATCTTTCAGGAAAACCTGGAGGTATTTTAACGATTGGATTAGAAATCACCTTGTAATCAGACTACAGTCTGAAGGGCGGCTTATAGTATATGTGGAGCGTGGGTAAATAAAAACATCTTTTTTTTTTATGTGTTTTTACGATGCATTTAAATCTGAAAAGGGAAAAGGTGTTGGACTATTTTTCCTGATTTCAGAGCGTCTGAGGTGGTCGGCCTCCACGTCTGCAGCTCCTGCTGTCGACACAGTCCACAGATTTACAGCTTCTCTTCACAGAATGGAAATTAAACCTCTTTCTCTCTCTCTCTTCAACAGAGTAAAAGAAGAGAAATCGAGGGAACGCTGAACATAAAAGCGCTATCTTTTAAAATTTCACGCCTCTCTCTAAAGTCGTATCAAAAATTAATTAGCAGCCTGCACACGTGGAGCTCTGCCAGAGCTTCAGATTGGGTTGGGATGTGTATATCCACACAGTTTTTTTCTTGCATTTTTTAAAAAGTTTGAGGTTTTATTCACTTTATGGTCTTTGGCTCCAGCTAACCTTTACCCACGTTTATATGCATTAACAGAAAGAGAGGAGAGGCAGCTCTTCCAGCTCTCATTAACAAGGTGGGCTCTGTTTCAGCCGTGGTTTGGTCCGAGTGAAAGTGAAAAAATGCACAAGAGGAAAATAAAAAGACAGAGAGGGAGAAAGGGAGATTGTTCTTTGCAGCCAGAAGACAGAGATATAGCCTTCATTCCTGCTCAGATTAAAGGATTTAGAGCGAGAAGCCTTTTTACAGACCCAAAGAAAGAGAGAGAGGGAGAGCTTGCCCTCCTTCTCCTTCTGTTCTGGACTGATTAAAACACAGATAACTCTGCCTCCCAGGCTGAAAGCTGCAGGGAGCCAACACACACACAATGACTCATTAAAATCTAGACCTTACAATAGTTAGTTCCTGGGAGTTCTGAGGGATTTCAACCTGTTGGACAATCGCTCTCTTTCTGTTATCAGTATTTAACGAACGTCTACGGTGTGTGTGTGTTAAAGACTTCCGGACACGCCTCATAAATCACAAGCTATCAGCTGATGTGAGCAACTTTAGACCTCTGATTATAGCCGACAGTAGCTGCGTTTACACGGAGCACGTTTCATCCCATCGGCCTTGATCGGCAACAATTTGAACCTTTTTTTTTTTACACTCTGATCAGCAGGAAAAAAATAAGCATGTAAAACACTCAATCTGATGGTTTCTGCACATGCTTGAACCACACGGGGGTTACGTGATGTAATGAGTTTCAGGGCAGACTTGAAAAATGGCGGCAGATAGGTTTTTGTTACAAACTGAAAGAGTTTAAGGATTATTAAGCATTTCGACGTCAAAAGGTTCAAAATAAAAATAAAAAACCTTCCGAACTCGCATTGCACATGTCAAAAGCGTTACAGTCGTATTAAATCTGTCCATCATGTAAATACATCTGATCGGATCACTTCCATGTGGAATCTCTGATCAGATTGATTTCCGACAGATAGATTAAATATTTGTCCGTGTAAAGGTTTGCTACCGTCCAGACTTCTTTACCTTTTTTTTTATGTCTGCATTTGCCAACATGACAGAGCATGCAGAATAATACAGAGGGAACTACATCATTTTAATTATCTTGTTATAATCGTAAAATCGGATATGGGTCAAAAATCCAATATCGTGCATCCCTGGAACAACACATTTTTCTGCTGTGTTAGTATGAATTTCACCGTAATTCCTCCATTTTTAAGATCAAGATTAAAACAGGGTGTGGAAACAAGAAGTTTGATATGCAAATACAGTTTTCTACACATTGTGATACTTTTTATATTCAATTATTAATATCAGGACTAATTTATTTCTACACAGACTAAATGGTTAACATGGCAAGCAAGTTTATTTGCATCGCAGATCTCTTACTCAAGAGTTAAACAGCTTTCCATGATGCAAATAAAAACAAGAAAATCAGCTTAAAAATTCAATAAAATTTTTTGTTTTTTTTAAAATGAAGAAACAGCATTAGAGACAAAATAGCAGAAAACATTAAAACCAAGAAAAGCTTTAAAAAAAGTTATAATTTCCATATAAACAACAAAAGCTAGCGGCTGTCTCGGATAAAAGACAACCGAATGTGGTGATGATTTATAATAATTACTGTGCAAAGATCTACAATATCTTTTCCCCACTTTTTCCAACATAAAAATGCATTAAAAAAAATAGAAAAACTAATTCCTAGTAGACATGTCTGATATACAGCCAAGCAGCATCCTTGAACATATACTGTACCTCTGGATTATTAATAGGTCGACTGCAGGTGAAAACAAAACAACTGCCACGACCACAATGTCATCTTTTTTTAATCTTATCACGAGTGGACTGAAGGTTAAAAAAATGGTAAAATACAAACAACATCAGACCTTGAGCACCAAAGCTTGCTGGACCCTGAAAATATCAAGTCGATTTCTTTGATTGTCCAGTTTATTTATAAGCTTTTTTAAAACAACAGATGTTGACCAAAGAACTGTTCATCTAAAAACAAAACCGTGTCAGAAATAAGACAAAATACCACAAAACAGCACAAATAATTGAATATCAGAACCTCCTGGACCTCAGGACCACCAGAGAGGACTGGGTACAGTTAAAAGCTTCACAAGATAAGAAGGCTAACACATTTAAACACATAAAAATAAACATTAAGACGTTAAAATCTACTGTAAAACAGACTGGAAGCCGGTGCTGAGAAGCTAAAATTGATGTGATATGATCAACAAGCTGCAGGCGAGACAGCAGAGACCGACTCTGTTACAGCAATCAAGTCTCGACAAGATGAAAGCATGAATCATTTCTAAAAGAAATCCCAAAATAAGAGGAATGGTTTGACCTCTGAGAGGTTCCTAAGCTGAGAGAAGCTGGCTCTGACAGCTGCCTGATCAAAACATGTTTTACAGATGTTCTGTTGGAGGAGGCCAGAGGTCCAAGATGGATACTCTGGGTGGGATGGAGCCTGGAAGCCCCAAACATGACTTCAGTTTAGTCCTCGTTTAGCTTTATTTAACCGTACCACCAACACAATAATTCATCATTTCCTGCTGTCATGGAAACGTGCTGAGTGATGGTCCCTTCTGGTGTCCTCTGCCACCTGGGCTTCCCATCATTTCACCATTGTGAGACAAGTTCATTGTTGACTTGGTTTCACTCTGATTGCCTCCCTCCTCTGGCTGGAGATCCACATTGTTTCATTAAAGTTTTAATAACGATTAGACTCAAACGGTGGAGGCCCATAAGACATTAGTGGGGCTGTGTGTTAATGGTGATGAGGAAACATGTCACACAGCGGAATGGCTTTTTAATGCTTTATATTTCTTATAAAATACTTTTTTTAGTGGACCTGCATCAGAGCGCTGCCTTGTTTCTCCACAGAGAAAAAAAAAAGCTGCATTTCCCTCAAAGGGAAGCTTTGCTGAGGCTCAACTTGTTCCACTGTGCAGCTCGTGAAAGTGCGAGCGTCTAAAAGCAGCCTTTATGCCTTTATGCTCAATTCCAAAGTGCTGATCACATTTTGTTTTCTGGCTGACTGGTCATATCTATTTTAGGTGTGTAATCCATACCCAACACCTACACGAACAGACTAAAATGCCAGGCTGAGTAACAAAAAAAAGACCCCGAGTGAAATTAAAGTCTCTTTGAATTCATTTTTTATGCTCACTTTTGCAGAAAGCATGCGGAGAATGTTTGAAAACATTGCATTTTTCTTTTCCTTGGTGCAAAGAACTCCAGCAGACATGAATTCAAGATGCCGTTTCCCGTGTAATCTGATTTCAAGGGACGGCAACGAGGCTGTGTGGAGCAGAGACGCAGCTTCTCCCAGTAAAAGCAGTTTTTAATGAAGTAAAAATGAAGAAGAAGTTGTTTAGACAACAACAACAGCAGCAGGAAATATAACACGGTGTGAAGCTTTCAGCTGTGGAGCATCATGATGTTTCAGGCCTGAATGAGTGAACCAGAGGAGAGCAGTTGTGTTTCTGGACGGCACCGTCATCAATCCAGGCAGCTTAGAAACACCACAAACATTTCCAAAGGTCAAAATGGGTTCAATTTAAGGCGTATATTGAGCTTTTAGAACTATGGAGCATTTAACAGGTCTATCTTCTAAACTTTATGCAGTACTGTTGCTGCCTAAACCTGACCACACGTTGACAGAAAGCCACATTTCAGGTGTAACCATTCATCCATTCTTCTTCTACTGCTGATCCGAGGTCGCGTTACAGAGGCAACAGGCCAAGGAGGAACACCCAACATCCAGAGACGTTGAATTAAAGACAAATGTTAAGAACAGATAACATGTGAGAGACTCCATTGTTTTATCTTGGATATTGTAAATAACCTCTGGCATCTACCTCACGGCAAACGCCCACATTCTCAACCCGAGTTTGAGAGTCAAGTGGATCTAGAGAACGTAAGACGACACAACAAAGACAACAACAAAGAGGTAAAGAACCACATGAATGCCAATGTATATTTATGAGCTAGTAGGAGATAAAAGGCAAAGGAATGAGGAGTAGGTGAAAGAGGAAGATATACTGCTGCTAAGTTGGTGTGTTAAAGAGCTGAAGGGTGCAATCTGGGACACGGCAAGAATTAATGACAGCAAAAAGCCTTGAAAGAGAGTTTATGCCTCTCAACCAGAACTAGAGACAGTCAGACTGGGTGAGATCCAAAACTCAATATCCTCTCTCCCTCCAGATTTAGGCTTTTTAAAGCTCTGTTAGCTAAAGTTTCAGGTTTTGAATTAGAAATTCAATGAGTGGGTAAAATAAAGATCTCTCTGCCTGCAGATGCAGATACAGATACAGATACAGATACAGATACAGATACAGATGCAGATACAGATACAGATGCAGATACAGATGCAGATACAGATACAGATGCAGATACAGATACAGATGCAGATACAGATGCAGATACAGATGCAGATACAGATGCAGATACAGATGTAGATGCAGATACAGATACAGATGCAGATGTAGATATTTGTGTTTGGTAAAGATGTGCCTGTTTTCACATATTGTACATGGCTTTTGTATGAGTTAAAGTATTCTCCTTGGGAAACATGGAAAACATGTTTATTCGCCTTAACTCAATTTGGCTTTAGATCTGGGGGTTGGGAAGGGTTCTGATTGGACAGAGGATCTGACGCGTGTGAATGTGCTCTCACTGGAGCGTAGGGTACGGTGTCGTGTTGCAGTTACCACACAAATTCAGCAAGAACCCCCAAAAATCCAAAAAGATTTAATCAAACCGACCAATCACAAGGGAGGGAGTACTTCTGTGTAACTGGGCTGGAGGAGGCGTCAGACCTACGCAGAGACTGACGCAGAGCATACGGCGGTGACGGCGTAACCGACCTCACGCAAACACAGCACAAGGATAAATCCAGTTTTAGAGGTTGCTTGAGTCCCTGGATCCAGACTCCCATGACTCTGGAGGTCCTCGCTCATCAATCAAAAGCTAGCTTGGGTAAGTCCCACGCTAAAACCCAAGGAACCTTCCAGTTAGTTCTCGGCTCCAGAGCTCTTAGCTGCAAAAACCCAAGTCACCTATACTACTCACAAAAAGTTTGGGGTATTTGCCTTTTTGTATGATGTCACGATGAACCTAAGATGCACAATAACTAGTTTGTTCTGACTTCTCACAGCTTGTTAGCCTCCTCGTATCAGGGCGTGCAAGTTAAAGTCTAGATTGGTTCCTGGAGAACACAAGGGCTGGGTGACCCAGTTTTTCAGAGGATAGAAGGTGGAGTTCTCACATCTACAGCCATTACATTGATGGTGATGGCATTAGTCTTTGAATAGATACGTGACGTTGATCTTCAAGACAAACTATGACAAATTCTACAAGGGTAAACATGACCAGACTGTCTGGAACTAGCACGGTTCCTCCAACGCCAGCAGAAATAAACCCAGGTATGAAACACATGCTCAAAATGCACAAGCATGCCTTTGTTTTCCGAGAGGAACCAGCGACTTTGGGCTTTGATATTCACGAGAGAAAAGAAGTGTCTTGTTTGTTAAAAATACAAGGAGATCCTGAGGAGTTTGCTAAGCAACAGGAGCTGCAGGGAAAAGGGCAAATACACACACGGAAACACACAAAGCAGCAGAAATGGTGTGACCGTGGTTCAGAGCTGGGAAAATGAGAGGATTAGCTGGTATTAAAAGTTGCACACACTCACAAACACACACCTGTGCAGAAAGTTCAAGCATGTACCGACACACAATACAAGCATTGGACCCAGTTCATTATATGAGGTGTCAGCGAGGAAATCCACATTATTGATATGCGGTGTGAATTTACAGGCTATTACCAGCTGAATATTACTGTGTATTGTTGTGCGAGTGCAAAGTGATTTTTTCCCCCTCGGCACTGTGACAAAGGTCTCCCACATTTCTAAGTAAAACAGAAAATAGAAAGAGTTTATATTTTAAATTTTCATTTTCACATCAGCCTTACAGCGACAAGCAAGCGAACCAAATACTAGCAGCCTTGAGGTTGTGTAACACAGCTGTGTGTGTGTTTGTGTGTAAAAAAAAAGTAGTTATAGTACCAGCCAGCTGCTGCAGCTTGATAGAGAAACATTCAGTTTACATTGTTCTCTGTGTCTCAGCCCTGAGGTAATGTGTTGAGTTGGTGATTTTATTGATGGGAATATTTTAACTTAACATGTAATTCATGTAATTCGGAAATTACAATAAAACCATTAATAAATGCATGAGGCAGCAGCCAACCTGGAGTAAGAAAGTGCCACCCAGAGGAAAGCAGCTCTGATTTCATTCACTGATGTCACGGTGAGTTCAGAGGACGGCGAGGGTCATATCAGTCTCAGCTGGGTCCCTTAAAAACACAGCTTTGCTTATTTACCAGCTTAACCCAGAACCCCCACCCCCCCCTTCATTTCCCCGATGGCGTGCATTATCCCCTTCGTAATTTTTACTGCTGGAAACAGGATGTCTCCTATTTCACTGAACAGCAACCCGGACACTGTAGGTTTCATTTGTCAAGACCACGGTGGTGGAAATGACATAATGCAGATTTATTCTACACATCACCATCAATACTCTTTTCCTCCTACATATTGTTTTTATTATGCACATATTATAATAGAAAAAATAGAAAAGCTGGTTACTTTTATGTCCAAATAGGAAATGTGTTTCCCAGCTGAGGGGCAGCAGCAGCCAGGCAGGTACGGTGGTCCCGCCTCACATGTCGAATCCTCATCACCCCACACGATCCTTCAGTGGGTTCTTCACTTTGGAGAAAGTGACTTTGTAATGTACTTGAATCTGTACGAGGGTCATGGGTTTCTCTAATCTTCTACCCCGATTACACTGACAAAGTTTCATGTTTAATTCTATGGGAATAGGAGCATCTCATAAATATACGGAATGCCAAGAGTGCCAAATAATAAAATAAAAAAAATAAAAAAAAAGAAAATAAGATAAATAAAATAAAAGGAATAATAAACAATAAATAAAAGATAAAGTGCAAAAAAAGAAGATAGTAAATTAATGTTGATTTTACCAAAAACGGACAAAATGTGAAATATAAAAAAATATTATACATTAAATATTAAAATATTTTGCATTTGCTTTAATATGCGTTCAGCTTTTTATCTTTTAATCTACTCAAATATATTTATCTATTTTTTCTTCGATTCATTTATTTTTTGCTGATTATTTTTAATCAATTTGTCTCCGTAATATATTTAACATGTATATTTATATAATTATATTTAACTTTATTCTGAACCAATCAGGTGTGAGCACAAGTGGTCTGCTAAAAAAAAAAAGAAAAGGAAAAGGAAAGAGCTTTTTACTTCAATTTCTTTTTTTCTTGTATTTTGATTTGGTCAGTTTATTTATTTATTTATTGTCAAGGCAACTTTATTTATAGGCACATTCAAAACAACATATGTTGACAAAAGCACCGTACAACTAAGTGTGATAACAAGGAAATAAAAATTAGAAATAAAAAAGGGGTCTAAACAATAAAAGACTATAAAAAAGACAAACATGAAACTTATATCCAGCAAATCTCTGTCTGGCTTTAAGCCAGAGTAAAAATTAATTATATTTAAAATGCCCACAGCTGGTGAGGCCTTAATATGAAGGGAGAGGTTGTTCCACAATTTAGGGGCGACAACAAAAAAAGCTCTGCCCCCTCTTATTTATTGCTGTGCACATGTTGCTAGTCAATCATATCTTACAGGTGGTATACTGGAAACTTATTCTATAAATGAACAGGTGAACAACCAGCACAACTCTGCACTGAGTTGTGCAGAAGCATCCCACACAGCAAGCGAGGGTCCCTGCTGTGAGACACCAAAGGAGAATACAGGCATGGAGGTGTGAATGGCAGCCGACTCTGCAGAGCATCATCACACCTCCTGCAGCGAAGCTCTGCAGCTGCGACAGCGTCCGGGTTATTAGAGAAGAGCTGCTGCAAAGTTTGATATTATGATGGAAAACACCAATTATAGAGAGGTTTGCTGCAAGAGCTCCAGGTAGCACTTTTCCATATTATAGTCTTTGTGTGTGTATGTGTGTGTGTGCGTGTGTTTTACCCAGCCTGTGCTAGCGCTGCTATCTGACAGGGCAGATTGTGATTTTTAGCTGAGCAGCACTAATCTCTTGTTACAATATGAAGCGCTGATTACACCACTGCACACGGTGGGAACGAAACTCGATGTGTGTGTGCATGTGTGTGTGTGTGTAAGAGAGATAGAGGATATATAAAAGGGCAGATAAGATGACAAGGTGAGGGCGGGAGACATATGATTAAGTTTAGAAGAAGAAGAGAGGTGTTTAAGGGTGTTCCAGAAGTGAGGCAAGGTTATTGTGGTTATCTGACACACACACACACACACACACACACACACACACACACTCACACACACACACACACACAAAGCCGACAGCACAGTATGTACAGTAGGGATGTTATGACTAGGACCTGGCTCTGCACTGTCCTGTTATGCTGGTCCAGGGCTATTATACTCGCTCTGTTTGTGTTTTGATGTTGAGATAAAAACAGCAGAGCAACCAGCTGGAGGAAGCTGAGAGGCCGGGGCAGGAAAGCTGGAAGTGAAAAGGTGACTGATGAATAGTGTTGACTAGCGCGGCTGTTTAGGATTTATGTGGATCCCGGTATGCATAAATGTTCAGATGCTTATCTATTACAGGCGCCTGAGTGGGGCCAAATTCATCCTGCAGCTGGAAGACCACACAAATATCAGCGTCATATAGAGTAATCTGCAGCAACAAGAGGAGCATGGAGTCCTGCAGCTGATCGTCAGACTACCACAGAGCTGTGATCCCAACGTCATGGTGAGGAGACAGACATCACTGAGCTGGTCTGGATGTTGTAGATGAGTTTAACTTCAAAACAGGACAATTTAATCCTCTAATGTTTGAATGAACCCACCTGGATGTGAGAGGGCACTTTCTGCCTCAAACCTTTAAGTCTCAACATGTGAACAGACTGAAAACCTTCAGTTTTTATTCTGATTGTTGCTGTTCTGTCTAACAAGAAACTTTGCATTGTTTATATTCTGTGAGGCCAATGGCAGCAACTCAGCGGTACATGCAGTGTAGACATGCTGAAGACGACTTTCTGAAGTTCAAGCTGAGCATCAGAATGAGATATAAAAGGGGATTTAAGTGACTTTGAACGTGGCATGGTTGTTGGTCTAAGTATTTATAGGGATTTTCACAAACAACCATCTCTAGGGTTTACAGAGAATGGTCTGAAGAAGAGAAATTATCCAGTTGTTGATGTCAGAGGAAAATGGGCAGACTGGTTGGAGATCATAGAAAGGAAACAGGAAGTCAACTAAGCACTGGTTCCAACCAAGATATGCAGAATATCATCTCTGAACACACAACACGTCCAACCTTGAAGCAGATGGGC
>JBBBVU010000025.1:3690317-3710866 GCA_037177055.1 Atherinosoma microstoma
CAGCAGGATGATGTCACCATGTCACAAAGCTCAGATCATCTGACTTCACTGTACTCCAACGGCCTCCACAGTCACCACATCTACATCCAATATTCCATCTTTGGGATGTGGTGGAACGGCAGATTCTCATCATGGATGTGCAACAACTGTGTGATGCTATCATGTTAACATGTTAATATGGAGCTGAATGTTTCCATCACCTTGTTGGATCTATAAACCAAGAATTAAGGCAGTTCTGAAGGAAAAGGAGGTCCAAACCGGTACTAAAAGGACCTGATAAAGCAACCAGACACTTAAGATTTTTTAAATAAAAAAACGTGTAAATATTATGAACTAATGTGCAACTTTACTCATGTAAAACTCAGTCTTATAAAGAAGTAAAGCTTGTTTTTGTGTTTTGACCTGCTTTGCAAAAAAGCTAAATTAAAACATGTTTAAAAATAATAGTTTTATTTCACCGGATAACATCATAGTTGACAGTTGCTCAGCTCATTTCTTCCATTTGACCAAATGTTTTCAGTTTAATATGTGAATTTCTCCCATTTCTTCTGTTAATTCAGTTTAATTTCCTTGTTTTGGACAAAGGACACATTCTAATTTTGTCTCTCTGGATATGTAACGATATAGTTTCTTCTGAGATTCTGAATCGATCAACGAGAAAATAAATTTCAGCAGAAGTTGCACCCGGACATCGAGTTCCACCTCTGTCAGTCTTTCTAGGAATATAATAAAAACAAAGGGGTAATTGTATGTAAAAGAATTGTATGTAGAAATATTTCGTCTCCAGCGAAGCGTCTGAGTTTCTTCCACCCCTGAGAAAATAAAGATGTGAAAGCAGACTGACCTGACTGGTGCTGCAGGAAACGTTCACCGTCTGCTGGCCGATGCTACCTCAGACACCATGTACAGTCTGTGGACTCAAAGCTGGAAGAGAAAAGGAAAAAAAAAGGAGAAAATTAATAGATGTGATGATGCAACAGTCCTGTCAATCACAGAGTGAGAACTAAATATAACTATAAATAATCTATTAGTGGAGAATGACAAGTATTTTTGTAGTTATGGACAGATTTAATATTCTGTAGTTTCAACTAAAGATTACTACATAAAACCTTGAAGCTGCTGTTTAGAAAACAACAAGCCTGAAGAAATGATCGTTGGGTAAAAACCATGAGTTTGAAAAATAAAATACAGATTTAAGTGAGATATTGATTGAGACATTTCAACTCCAAGTCCCGAGCTTATTTGATGGCAGTTAGCTGCCACGTTGATAAAAACGGAAGCAGAGAGAAGCATCTCTTTAATAATCTGAAGCCAAAGTTGCATTATTGAGAGGATTTGACTTGGAATATGAAGTGAGATAGACACAAAGTGCCACAGGGTCTTTTAATAAAAAGTTTCTCCTTCATTTCTCCTCTAAACTTGGCAAGAGATAACAACTGGATATTAGTTTCCTGCTGAGGATTTCATATACTATATTATTACTGCATTTTGCTATCCAAGTATTATCTTCCACATGGAATATTACATCATATCGAATACGGGAACAAACCCCAGAGTGAGCTGATTTTTCATTTCTCTCTTCAGTCATCTCTCTGCCTCAGTTCAACACAGTCATCATCCCTTCAGAAAGTAAAGACCAGATAGTTCGGGCCATTATCTCAGATCTATGAATATGATCTTCTTAGTAGTACTACAAACGAATATGTTGAAATATTTGTAGAGCTTCATCAAACAATCTGACTTGAAACCAAAAGATTAACACGTTTTTCATTCACAGCGTGGCCTTAATACTTCAGGAATGCCTCCTAGGACAGCAGTGTTGGACTACTGGTTGGTTGGTTGGTTGGTTGGTCCACCACCTTCATCTGAGGGACTCCCTTGGACATCCAACAAGAGGAACATTGACAGATCTCTATCTCTGGGAATATCTGGGGTATCATATATCTGGGTAGTCTGAGAGTCACTTCACTTTATCTTTACGAGATTTTAATCTTGGCCATGTTTGTTTGTCTGCATCAAGTCTTCTTCAAAATGAGTAAAAACCTCCTCAAGAATCAAGCAAACATTGTTGCACATCAGTGGAAGTTCCCCTGATTTCTAAGCATTCCCCATTCATCTTTTATTTTCCACAATTTTGAAAATACAAAATCAAAACTAACTCCTGAGTTCCAAAACAACTTGGAGAAATATTTCTGCAGCAAAAAGCCAACAAACCACTTCCACTTAAAATCAAAAGATTTATGTTTTTACCAGCTTGGTTAACTAATTCACAGCTCACTGACTTCTTCATCTGAAAAGAATTAGATTTAAGAAAAAGTCAAATAATTTTGCTGGGCGCCAATTTCATTCCTAAAAATAGAAACAACCAATTAAAGTTTACGACTTTATCCCAGTCTAAATGAGACACACACGCACACACGAGCCAATTACACTGATTAAACCATCCAAGTTCAAACTGGACTAGCAGATAAACAGGATGCACATTTCACTTTTTAAAGTTTTTCTGCAACCGTCTGCAGATTTAAACTCATTTCCAACATTAAACAACCTGCAGATTAAAGGACATCTTTTCCAGGCCTGCAATATTATACTAAATTTGTTGTTTTAATTATATAAAATCTCCTTTTTATTTCATTTATGAGTCACAGCAAAAGAGAAACCAGTGAAAAGCCCGATTTTTTTCTTTTTTTAAAAAAACAACACACACCAGAAATGAAAAGCTTCAGCTTCAGCTCTGAGCCGACAGCATCTCATGAAGTATCGGCAGGTTTTACACAAATTAAGCCAAAAAAAAAAAATAGACAAGATAACACACAAAGCCCAGGAACAGAGTTTGGAGAAGTTATAGTTCATCATTTGGAGAAAAGGTTTTAAAGAAAAAAGTGAATATCAGCAAACAAAATGTGTTGGTGTAAAAGCAAAGTTGAAATTCTATATCTTCCTCTCCACCATCTGCTGCTCCTGTCATCCTTTTTCCAATCTGAACTCCTTTGATAACAAACCAGGACCGTTTCCCCCCCGTTTTTAAACACTTCAGTGGCTCCAACCCTTTTAACTTCACCGTTATCTGGTGCTTCACTTGTGTCTTCCTCCCTGTTCCCTGCTCACTCCACTCAGCATCTTTATCTCAGAGGAAGGACAAGTTTCTGTCTACTTTTCTCTACAATTCAAACTTACCTTTGTTGGGTTTTTGTACAAATCTCTTTTTTTTTGCTGCAGAGGTTAAACAAGTCCAGTCCGTGAGATATAAGTCACTGTCACCTATTCTACTTGAGAACATCACCTTATTAAATATCATTAAAATTACCATGGTAACCTGGGTTTGGGGATTTCACCTGTAGTGATGAAGAAGGCTTCAAATACGAGGAGGTTGGGGTGGTGAGGGGCCAACAATAGTCATTTTAAAAGAAAAAAAACCCTGAATTATATTGTAGGAAACACAGAACGAGGCGGTAAACTCATCTGTTGGTGTTGATGACTCCAATCTTATCACAGAGGTTTCATACATCAACACATTACCTGGGTTTTCATGCAAATTGAGCTCAAAGTTTGAGAGAAATTTCAGTCAAATTGCATGAATATTTCTATACACTGCTGTTATGCAAATATAAAAAGGGTTAGCTTGTTGAAAGGATCAGTAGTTGGCACCCATTTTGCAACTGGAAGAAGGTACAACAAGATTATGTAAATAACATTCAAGTCTCTAGGGAAGGAAAATAAACGGGTGCAAATTTTACCAAGATAGAACGCCGGCATACGGAGCAGAGTTAACTGGAAATCGAGACTTCTGAATATTAAAAAACTATGTGATCTGGAAAAATGATAGCAATTTCAAGCTATTTCTAAATCTGCTCCCATAGAACTTGGATGCCTTTTTATCAATATTTGTTGTTTTAGTGCTCCCAATCCTAGAATGCTTAATATTTGTCTCTTGGAAATATGCATAGGATGGAAACATGTTGCATCCAAGTACATCCACATAAATCTGTCTGATCTCCCAATAATGCCGATTTCAGGCTGTAATTCTGAACAATCAGACACAATCATCCCAGACGATATCTCCACACGACTCCTTCGCATATCATTACATTTCCAATTTCCCGAAGCCATTTCTGAACCTATATTTACACAAATGCTGCTTACTCCCACACTGAAAGTGATCTTACAGAAAAATACACAAAACCGATGCTTCAATCAAAGTTTTTATTCCACCACAAAACTTTTGCTACTTTTATTCTGAGCAAATTTCTCCTCTATAACATTTTCCTTTATTATAAAAAATATTTTTTTGGATTTATTTCTAAATGAAGGCGTCATTATTCAGCAATGATGAGGTTGGTGGTTTTAATACCGGACAGTATTGAGTGGTGTCATTTTTTACTTTTCAAGCTCTGATTTCCAAGTAATCGCTCCAAAAACCCCAATCAAGTCCTCTCTACACCCATAATTCAGACACTTTTCTTAAAAGCAGCTCTGAAAATGTCATGATTTTACCAAATAATCTCCTGGAGATCAAACCGACTCTTGTCTCGCTTTGTTTTCCTGCACCGTTCTGAATCTGTTCAACCTTTAGCGTATAGCTGCTGCTTTGTAATAATAAAACACTAAGGCTGTAAATATTACACGGTGTGTATCGACTGCGTGTGAGAGAGAAAGATTACTTTGAACTTTTCAACTGTGTTGCAGGATGTGTGTGTGTGTATATGTGTGTGTGTGCTGACGAACCCATAAGGGAAAAAAAGAGGAATTGGTCATTTTCTCCAGCCGCGATCTGATCCATCGTCTTGAGAGGTGGAAGAACCAGTTGTTTCTCTCTTTCACACTCACATGCAGCAGGAACTTAAAATCCAATTATGGAGCTAGCTGGGGAAAAAAGTTACTCTTCTGTCTCTTTCACTCACTGGTCACAGTTCAGACTTTTCTTTAACCCCTGTCAGACGTGCAGCCCATCTCATGTTGCACCTAACGTACCCATCAAAACTACAAACGCACACAAAAAATGACAGTACACCTTTTGTGTGTAAGCTGTATTCATAGTAACCCAAATCCTCTCAATAGGGACCTTACTTCTGGGTCTTTTGAGATCTAATAGTTGTGATTCAGCAGTTTATTACAAGACAATCCGAAATCATTTTTAAGGTCTGACCTTCAAGGTCAAATCTACAGACAAATGAAAAGACATTTCCCAAGAAATAAGCCGGTTATAGTCCTGAGAGTCGACGGTAAAACACTCAGAGCAAACTGGGAAAATCAGGAGGCACGTTATCAGCGCCACATCACAACTTAATGAAACTCGACCAGCTGCAACGTCTGCCTCACTGGTCCAGATTAGATTCCAGGCAACAGATTGATGGCAACGCTTCTAGAAAGAAGAAAAACACTCCTGTGTCCTGTAAACTAAAAGAGACTGAAGTGGGCCGAGGATCATCCGCACCGGACAGAGGATGACTGGACCAGAGTCTTACAGAGTCTTCACACTGCTGCTGTTTGGTCTGCTTTCAGACCGTGGGTCGCTTCCACAGATAGCATGTTTAGTTCAGTGCAATGTAAACACCAAACGGACTCTGATGCAGACCAAAGAAGTGGACTCTGGTTCGCCTGAAAGCCACAGGTCTCGGTTCACTTGCAAACAGACTAAGTAGGAGAAGGAAGGAGGAGGAAGTGATGTATTGTTTGGGTAGGAGGACAAACAAAGCCAACAGCGTGTGTTCGAAGAAGCCGAGATCAAAACAACAAAGAAAAATTGGAAAATGTAACGATCATAAACATCGTGTGGCTCCGTTGTTTATCGTTTACTTGCGGTGAAGGAGGCAGAAAGAGTTTCTCTTTCAGTCCTGGCCAATCAGGGAGCCCGGTTTTCTTCTTCTTCCTGCTTTCTCATCATTGATCAGTGGTTGTTTTGGAAAGTATCGCCCCCTAGCGAGCAGTTGCTATAACTATGTGACGTTGCCCCGGTGGTTTGGTGCAGATTGAACGCAAACCAAAGGAAGGGGTGAAATTTGAAAAGTCCCCGCCTGATCAAACCGAGTCCCCCCCCCGACTATCCTGGTGTGAAAACCCCCCTTAGAGAGAAGAGTCAAGGCTCAGGAACTGAAGAAAGCCAAATTCCTTTAAGTCCAACCTTAAACAGCAGGGAAGGATCATTGATGGTTTTTGGGGTGTTTTAAACTAACATGGAGATCTGATTGATCTTGATTGGTCGATCCCAACTTTGTCACGTAGCAAGGCAATGACCCAGAGTAAACCTCTGGCCTGCGGTAAAAACTATTCAGAGAGAAAGACAAGGATTGCATTCATGTCATGTGATGGCCACCTCAGTTATACAACCTGAACTCCACAGAAACAATCTGGAGTCGAAGGGTTCAATCCGAACCGCGTGGAGAGAAATTACAACCAACCACAGTGAGGTGGCCTTTTGGGCGGTTTGTTCCAGAAGCCAAAAGGTCCGACATCATGATGACTTAATGCTCGGTCCCAATCAGGGAGTATTTTTGATTGATCCATACACCTCAGCTCTCTACGGCTGCCTTCACAAAGTTCTGACTGGACCTTGCTGGACCTGAACCAGCCACTCGTAATGTCTGCAGTTTGAGTATTTCGTGAGGCCGTGGTGAGAGCTTCGTTCAGCTTAACCAACTTGATTAGACAGCTAAAGTTCAAACGCATGGCTGAATACAATGTGATCATTCAGAGAAATATGACTAAGGTTCAGAAAGAGTGACAAAATGAATCAGTTATGGGTTTTTAATAAGCTTGTGGAACTTTTGGAGCCACTGCGTGATGAACACGAACAACGCTATCAATCCAAGCTGCAGAAAAGGTTTGCAACCATTGATGATGTATTTTAGTTTTACATGGTTAACTTTCTTTACAAGTGCAACACAATCATGGCAATTTGTTTTCATCATGTAGAGCAGGTCCTGCAGGTTTTAGGTGATTCCCTGCTGCAACACACCTGATTTAAATGAGATGGTTCTTAGCTTGTCAAGTTCTACACCAGCCTCTTAATGACCCACCACAAATAAATCTAGGAGTCGTGTGCGCATCTCCATAGGCTGTTGGATCCATTTCATTTGAGACACCATGATGAGTCGATATCTTCCATATCTGCTGGAAATGCTGAATTTTTCCAGTTTGGACAATAGTTGCAGCTTTAAGATGACAGAGAAGCTTTGAGATGGAGCTGGACCATACAGACGAGATCAAATATCCCCAGAAGAGAATTCGACAATTATCTATAAACCAATCAGAAATGACCCTTCATCCCGTCAGTATTTGGACCCCACATGCAATTTTTTTTAATAAAAGTACAACAGCTGCCTTGAAAATCGGTTTCATCTCAACTCCCGAAGATGTTTTCATTTAATTTACTTTCCATCACCTTTCTTTTCTTTACCGTCATCTTACCCTGTAACCTCATCTTTCCTTCTCATGTACTTCAGCTCTCCCCCCAGTTTTCACCCTGTCTAACTTTCACACTTACACGCTCTAGATTTGATTTCAGGAAAGTCTCTTACCTGCTTCTGCCCTTTATTTCCATCTCACACCTTTATGCTATCTCAGGCTCTGTATCACCCCCCCCCACCCCCCCCACCCTACCCTCAGTGGAAAGCAGAGGAAGGCTCAGAGATACGATCAGGGAATAAGAAGGTGATAGACGAGTCTGATGGAAAGATATAGAGGACGAGGGGAGCGGTTTTCTGCCCCCCCCAACAGATTTCATGTAGTCTTGATTAACTGTCTGAAAGGCTGAAGCTGAAACTAACAAATCTGGAACCATTTCCCATATTAGCCAACCAAAGTGGGCCATGTATCTCGGAGCAGAGGGCTTATTCTTCTCCTATCAGCTTGACAATGAACATTGGAAGGTTTGTATCTTTTATTAAATTCTTTTGTGTGTCCTCTAATATAATTTTTATTCCTTGCATATTGGATATTTGTCCATAATGACTGACTTTTTGTCAGTTTAAGAGCAGACAAAGATCTACTCTGAGTACTAAAATGCAGCATATTCATAAGTGAAGTTATGGCCACTTCTGGTTACATATAGACAATTGTTGGAAAATGGTTCAGATTTAAGAAAGCACCACATTCCTCCGTGTTAACATCCAGACGAGGATAAAGTCTCATTTCCTGCGGTGTCGACTGCCAACGACTTCCTTTTTTCTGCTGAAGTAGGGAATGTTTCCCAGGAGGTCACAACCTCTGGATGGAGGGGGGGGGGGAAAGTGACTTGCTGTCTGTGACAACACAGGTCTAATGGGCCAGGCATCAGGATAACAGCTTTTTAAGGCGCGCAACATGACCTCACAACATAAATCACACAAACTCAACCTGCATGCTCACGCAGACTAAACTTGAATTAGTTTAAGTCGGTGACTGCAAGATCTAAGGTTACATCAGAGCACTTTACATATATCACAGCAACTAGGAAGAAATGTTCCTGTCATAGACTAAGAAAAATTTATTCTTTTTCTTTAGAAAATACACCGTTTTTGTGGCGCTAGAGCAGCCTGAAGGTTTGCACATAATTACTAATCATATTAAACCTCCTGGAAGGTATTAGGACTTGTCTCTTTCTTCTGATTAATGCCTTATTGTTGTAAAGGTCTGGACCCGTATTCCTAAAGAGAGCTCCTAACTTAACCTAAAACTTCCTAGCAAGGAGTCTTAGCTTAGGAGTGAGGAGCAAGGAATGGACAGAAACTCCAGTGAGGAGGTGCGGTTGGAATTTATCATCTTTATTTTACACAGAACTAAAACCTCCCTGAGTTTAATCAAAGCAATTTACCATATTTGATCACTGGGTCACTAGTTGTGGTTTTAGTTTAAAATAAAGCTGATAAACTCGTGATCTTTTGTGGGATCTGAGGGCTCTAAATGACATCTATGTCAATTATGGTGAAGAATTTGTGGTTTACAAAAAGTTTTTAACCTTTTACAAAAATCCAATTGGCTGGGAAATTTCAGTTTCTTTGAACCCACATTGATCTAAGGAATACAGTGGTAGCTACTTTTTCAGAACAAGGCACATGGATCCAAAGATTTATGCAAAGTATTGCACCTGCAACTTCAAATCTACTGTTTTTGCAACAATGCTTGAGACACAAGATGTGAAACTTGGCAACAACAATTAGGGGACCATCAGTAATCAGGTTAAATTCCAAAACTTATTAGACACTTCGACTGACTCCAACAAGCACCAATGGCAGAAGAAGAAAGAGGAAGATATTTAAACAAAAAGCTTTGTTTTTTAACGCACATTGACATAGCTTTTCTTAATGAGTCCCCGTGTGCAATAAGCCAACATCAGTGCTTGTTTTATGCATATCACTGCAGGTGTTGCAGGAAACGGGCAATGCTGTATGCAGCTCATGTACTCAGTAATCTGCAAACTATGTTTACTTGCCATTTAATTCAGGAAATGAAAAATGATCTGTCAGTTTATAAATGTTTTGGTCTCAGAGCTCAGCTAAAGGAATCATCTTGACCTTGTAAGACTTACTGGATGAATGAGCAGTGAATTCAAAAAGGGAGTATTTTAATACGCGATTCCACTAAAGGGAAACATTTTTAACCTTCTTATTCCAATCATCCAATCCATTTCCTCTTCCTGAATCATATTCATAGTTTTAGGTAATCCAGATAACCTCCAGATAATGTTGCTCAAAACTGGACGAATCGGTCATTTTTAAATCAGCCGTGGATTCGGTGACCATCGGTTATTCTAGAGGAGTTGCTAAAAGTGAGAAATGCTTGTCATGGATTATCATCCTTCTGCAGGCCAACCTCACACCTCACCTTTCATCTCTCTGATTCAGTTTTCCCACAGCCAACTTTCACTACCCTCATCCAGTGAAAGAAAAAGCATCAGTATCTCCAACGAAGTGCCTGGAATCATGGTCCAAAGCCAGAGTTTAACTTAAAACAAAGTTTTTAAACCACCACAGATCAGACCAGATCAACTAAACTAATATGACCACCATGTTTAAGTGCACCTTCTATTGCATCTAATCTAGGGAGAGTTAAACTGAGCTTCAGTATGGATGAGTTCATTGCTCCTCGTTTTCTTGCCATTTAATGTTTTTAATAGACAGTATTTATGAAATGGATACATAAACTGTTACATTTATTAATGCTGCTCTGTTTCATACGATGTTTCCAAATGTTTCAACAGGTGATTCAAATGCAAATCACCTGGTTCAGCCAGATGGATGGATGGAGCACATCTGCTTTTTCTATAATGGATGTAACAGAAAGTATCTAAATAAAATTTCAGGACAGCATCTCAAGTCTTACCAAAGAAATGTCTTTCCAAAAGGAAAAGTGGAACAATAAAAGAGCTAAATATCCATTTCCAGCAGCATTAATTCTTGCTTGTTAATGACAGTATTTCTGCTTTCACTGATAATAGAGAATGAAATTAGTTGTTATTTAGTTCAATGAGTCAGATTCCATTAATTCGGCTCTGCAGGGATCCAGCTCAGTTGACAAGTAAGCTTTTTAAATCTAAATAAATGACATCCTCCCTCTTCCACCCCTTTTTGACTACAAATATGCAATAAGCATCTCTGCACTGCTGGAGTCAGAAGTATCTTGGTGGGAAGTGGGTTTTAATTTTCCTACTGGATGGCAGAGAGATTCAAGTCAGGAGCACCGGTGGAAGGAAATGGACTGGAAACGGCATCTGACAGGTCAAAGGTTACATCATGTTTCATAAAGTCTGACTGGAACTCAGCAGGGGTCTTCTCTCATCACTAAACCCCTGTTTGACGTGTCTGACATCAAGAATGTCTCTGCTGTGAGGGCTTCATCCTTTTCTTTATTCCCCCCCCACCCATCCATCAGTTCACGGCGACCAACGACGGACTGATGAGTGTATGTGTGTGACCGAGCTCTACGGGGACTCAGGACGATCCTTTTTGGAAAATTAGGACGGCAAAATGACAGCTGGAGTTGACAAAGCTGCCAGCACACTCAACAGTACAGACAAAACACACACACACACACTGATACGGCTGCCATTTCTTATCACCGATGTCTGACAGGCAGGGAGACAAAGACAGATGCAAAGAGAGATGGCCAGCAATAAATACCGAAGGAGGATGAGACCGAGATGGGCAAAAAAAAAGAAGCAAATTATCATGTGAAACAGCAGTTATATGAAGATTTAGATGCAGAAGGTGACCTCTTTAAAGCTTAGTCTGTCACCGTTATCTCTCGTCTACTTCAGGAGTAGAAATAAGAGTTAATCATCAGCTGATTAGTAGATAAGGTCAACAGGACAACGGCAGAAGATAAAGACGACTTCTCCACAAGGAGACGACTGAAAATTTGAGGTAATGTTGCATCATTATACACTCAGACACTTTATTATGTTGGATTATTTGTTAACGCAAATAGCTTCAGACAGTCTGGCAGCAACTCAGTGCATTTAGTCGTGTAGACATGCTGAAGACGACTTTCTGAAGGTCGATCTGAGCATCAGAACGAGGAAGAAAAGGGGATTTAAGTGGCTTTGAACGTGGCACGGTTGTTATTCTGAGAATTTACAGGGATTTTCACACACAACCACCTCTAGAGTTTACAGAGAATGGTCTGAAGAAGAGATAATATCCAGTTGTTGAAGTCAGAGGAGAATGGGCAGACTGGTTGGAGATGATGGAAAGGCAGCAGGAAGACAAGTAGCCACTGGTTCCTACCAAGGTATGCAGAATATCATCTCTGAACAGCAGATGGGCTACAGCAGCAGTAGACCACACTGGGTGCCTCTCGTACCAACATGGCATGGTTTAACCAGCACAGCCTACCTGAGTATTGTTGCTGACCATATCCGATCCTTTCTGAGCACAGTGGAGCATCTTCTGATGGCTACTTCCAGCAGGATGATGCACCATGTCACAAAGCTCAGATCATCTCCAACATGACAATGAGCTCACCGTCACTCTAACCTCCATGAATTCATTCAGAAATACTTTCCCTCTCCATCACTTAGAGACATGAATACATCCAGATGGGTTTGTATTGATAATAGAGCACACAGAATCAAATTAACACTAATGAAAGGCTCAGAAATCCCTATTGAGATGTTTGTCTGACAAAAAATCCAAACCCAAGATAATTTAAGTCCATCATCTTTATAATAGACGGAGGCACAACAGCTTTGAAATCATCCTGGTGAGGTGACTATAGACAGTGAAGGGGGGGGGGGGGGTTCTGCACGCCTCACTGACAGATCCATTCATCAAAGACAGAGTTTCAGCGCTGGAATCAGCAGGGGGCTAATTACTCCCCAATGCCTCCTCATTGAACTAATGTGTCCAAAAAAAACCTGAGGAAGCTTTTCTTTAACTTCACAGTCACATCCGAGGGCACTCTGCTGCTGACACAAACTCCAGAGGAGGGTTTTAAATCAAGATTATCGTGTTTTTGCAACTTCTCACCAAACGGCTAAATGATGGCACAACAGCGCAGCTAGAAATTCCTCAGAAATTCTTTCCTATCAAACTAAACAACACCCCATGCATTCTTTAGTCATTTGGCCAATTTTTCAGGTTAATTTTTTGTCTTTTTTTTTCATTTTTACATCCAAAATAATGAATAAAACAAAGCTAAATATTCATTTTATATAAGCAGTAGCAATGTGATTCCCATCAGCACTCTGAGGACGACCATAAATGTAACAGCAGTTCAGTAAGTACCATTACCTCCCAGGGGACAAGCCTTTAATTACACCGTATCCTACGGCTGTGTTAGCCCTCAGTTTCTGATAATCACAACTTTTTGAGATAATTATGCTAGGTCACAACGACAGACGTCAGGCCACACGCTTGGACTCACAATAAACTACCAGCTGTGCTGCAGACTGGGAAAACTCCTTCAGTCTCATGTCTTTGTCCTCCGGTTGTCGCCAGTTCCAGAGCCTCCATTGCCCCGTTTATGGTTCGTGTTGGAACTGTACGGTACCCTATCTTATGTATTTCCATTATAAAAGGGTTTTGATAGGTGGAATATACAGATACGGTTTATTTCTAAGACCTTTTGGTGTCACAGACCAGGAGTTCACTGGTCTCTGGGGCTTAAGTGACCCAGTTCATATCTATAAAATGTGTAAATACCTTGTTATTCTAAATTAATTTGACTTATGCACGAACATAACAGATGCACAAACATACAAATAAAAGTAGACACTTTGAGATGTTTTTGTTGAAATCTGCCAGGTGTCTAAAAGTGTTTTTGTTTCACAACATGAGGCATCATCTTGGCGACTCAGTGATTTGTTTTCGTTCCACCTTGGACCGTCTTTGTTTATATGGAGAAAACTCATTTATTTTTGGCACCATACGCAGCAACTATACGCTCCGTGTTTCATCAAACTGCAGAAACAACATGAAGACAATGTCACCATCGAGCCCGTCCTCTTTTTAAATTTATTTTTCCGAGCGATTCAAAGGAACGGGCAGCAGCACGCACGGAAACTTTTGTTATTTCATTTGCCAAATATCAGGCTACAAGGGAAACTTCCATTCTGCCACATTTCTGATAAACTTATTTGCTCTAAAGGTCTGAGACCAAGATTTTCCTTTTTCCAATGCCCTCATTTTCCACCAGTTTCCCCACTTAACATGTGCAGCCAGTTCCACGTGTGTGTGTTTGCCTGTGTTTGGCCAGTTTCATCCGGGCCCCCATAAGGGTTCCTAATGACCAATTTACATAATTAACACGCTGAGGGATGGCAGGCTGCCTCTGCCTCCGTCGCACACACAAACACTCTGCTTCAGTGCTGGAGAAGTTGAACCGAAGCCAAAAACGTTCCTCCTTTGTCGGCTTGTTTGTTTGCAATACTCTTAAAAAAAAAAAAAAAAAAAAAATCTATTTGTGCTCCGAAGCAACATTTGTCATTTATATATATGTTTATTTTTCTGGCCGACATCCACTTCATTTGTTAATAAAATGAGAGGATTCAGCATCTGGGTGGCTCATATTTTCCTTGGGGAAATCTTGGCACTCCCAGAGGAGAAACGGACATACCGGTAAATATGCATTAGGAATTCAAAGCAGCTTCTGTTTAAGTGCAGTTTAAATGGATTATTTTTGGTTATTACATAAGCAGCAGGCTTCAATTAAAGGGTAACTTTGGTTTCTTTGAAGTAGAGTTGTATGAGGTACATGTGCAGTTACTTTTGCTGCCTTTATGGGTTGGTTCGTGTTATTGTGTGATGGTTTCTTTTTTTAAACAAATACAAAATGAACCTGTTAGACTAAAAAAAAGAGTTTATCTTTTTAAATTCTATTTGCACAGGATTAGACTTAATGGACTTTATGTGATTTAGACATGACAAAAACATTTTGTATATCATAAAGATGAGCAAATCTGAATTTTTATTGACATTATATTTGGATTATTGTTAATAATCTGCCACTTAATAGCTGAAAATGTTTTTTTTGTGTACTGGGATCCAGTACTGGGCCAAAGATTTGCTGCTTTTTTATTCTTTTTTATTTTAAATACACAAAATTATATGTAATAGTTGAACATAATGGCTCAGTAAAACATATCAAGACACTTTAAGAACATGTTTCAACATTTTGGGCTTTTTTAAAACATCTTAATAAGCTTTTGCACATTTTTGGACCTCCTGTCCAGCTCTGAGCTTTCTCTTGATTGTGTCTCCACAGGCTCGTTTGAGATGAGGCAGATCTGACTCATCATACAACACAAGCTAGACGTGTGCTCAGCCCGATCCAGACCCGCTTCATGCAAACAAATAAAATCTTGAGGTGTGGAACAAGCTGCAGTTTTTAGGGTCAGGAGACACAACTTTCCTCCTGCACCAGCTGCCTGGGACAATGGCGGGACTGATCTAATCTGACCTGATCCAACAGCTGGCTGGTTTACATGTTGCTTCAACAAGTTGATACTTGTTTTTGACTTTACATTCACCAGATTTTGAGGATTAATTCTGAGTAAATACCCCCAAAATACTTTCGCTGCACTGTGCAACTATGGGCTGGTTCCTCAGCAACTAGTTTCTATTTACATCAATAAAAAAACAAAAAACAATGAAAGATTTTTGCTGGTATCCAGAGAATTTAGGCAGAACATTGTTGGACACCATGAATTAAATGCCAGTCTTCCCTCCATTAGAGCTTGAAAATAATCGTGCAACATGCCCCCTCTGGTCTCAGCATGTTTTCATGCAGGCGTGGCAGGCAGACTAAATCAAACAGGATTAGATGGACAAGACACATCAATCCATCTGACAAACAAAAGACTAAATCCATCTTTGGACTGGTTATGAAAACGATATCTACACGACATGAACACCCCCAAATCGATGGCTTGTCAGAGGAAAATAATGATCGCTTCCACTCAAAAGATAAATATTCTGAGTCAGGCTGTTTCCACTGTTAGAAACCAGGGTGACGGAGGGAAGATGAGGTTGCCTTTAACTCACAAATCATGATTAAATTATTAGCCAATGAAATCAATATTTGCAGATATCTTATCCATAATTAATGCTTAAACTTGAGATGATTTTTTCTAATTTATGTGCTTCTCATAACAAAAATATTGAATGTAAATAAATAAATTAGTAATACCTCCCCAACCTTTCATTCATTCATTCATTTACTATACGGCTTATTCCAATTCAGGGCTGGGGGGGGGGGCTGGAGCTTATACCAGCAGTTAGCAGGCTTCCCCAGTCGTGGTTATAAATTTATCAATTTATCAATGAATGAGTGAAAAGAAAAGAATAAATACAGGAAAGTGCATGAAACAAACGGTGAATGACTGGATGAATTCATTCACTGATGGGCATGTCAATAAATATGTGAAAGGAATGTGAAAAATAATTATATGATAACTGAATAAATTAACAGATGAACACCCGAAGCCAACTAATCAATTAAAATTTCAAGTTTAACTTTTTTTTTTTTAAAAGACAAAAGACGCCAGCAGGGAAACTTCTAAAACCCGCAGGACCTGGACCCTTTCGGACCAGGATGGAGGATCCCTGCTCTACATTGGGTAGAGTTGCACAATATATTGAAAATGTATCATGATGGCAACATGAAAACCATTGCGACTCGAAACAGGTGCATTAATGAGGGCTGCATTCCAATTAGAGGAAGATCTGCTTTTGCTCTCCAACCAACCAGGTGCAGAGGTGGCATGCAGCTCTCAGTCCACCTGAAAACAGCTCCATATTTGGAAGTATTTGTTTATATAATCCTCATCAATGATTTTTGCACATCGTATGTTTTCCTAATATCAAGTTTCTGAAAACTTAATGAGGTTTGAAACCGCTGAAACTCTCCTAGATTAGCTGCATATATACAGTCTGACAGCCATATTTAAAACTGAATAATGTCCAACATTTACCCACAAAACTCATTATCCCTCTAATACACCAGTTAGGGACAATATTCCATCTCCAGTGCCGTTTCTTTAAGCCCAATCACATCTTTAATCAAGTGCTTCAACTCCATTTTGTTTTTTCTTTCTTTCAGAGACAGTCTATCAGTCCAACAGAGACACACAGATCAGCCGTCCATCATCATTTCTTCACACTGAGACGCAGCATTCGGGCCCCGCCAATGCAAATAGAATTTAACGTGAAGAAGAAAGGGAAAGTTAATTCACCTGGGAAGCCAGAGCTGGTTAGTGTGGGGCTCTCACGGTGAGGGGTGTGTCTGGTGTTGTATTTCCACTCTGTAGTCTGAATGGAGAGTCTGAAACGCACTTGACTGCCATAATGAGCTCCTTTTAGTGCTGCGAGTGTGTAAACAGGCTGAACTTTGGGGGTGCAGAGCAAGAAAGTGAAAGAAGGATAGAGATAAAAGTAGAAGAACAAGAGTCCCTGTAGTTCCTCCCCCTCTTCCCCCCTTTTATTCCGCCTTATTCACCCTGTACAAACATGCTGCTGCCTTTATTCCTCCTCCTCCTTTTCATCTCCCCTCCACCCCCCTTTTCAACTGCCCTCTTTATCTCTTTTCTTCTTCCTCATCTTTCTCCCCGCTGAAACACAAAACCCTTGTAATCCTCATGTTCCAGGCCTGTCCGGAGGGGAAGGGAAGAGACACGAGCGCCATAATCAGAAAGAGGAAGAGGATGAAGGAGAAATAAGTGGGAGGGATGTGAAGAGGAAGACAACAACACCGGAAAAACAGAAAAAGATGAAAAAAAAATCTGGAATTCTTGATTGAAAACGTATGTTTTTTTAGCCTTCAGTCTGTAACATTCCAGGTTAAACTGGTTCTCAAGATCACAAAGGTCGTAAGATAAACCATGAGGGGTTGCTAGAGGATCGATAGAATAGGAGGTAAAGATAAGAGATGATGCACACAGAAAAAGAGATGCAACGCATTAAAGCTTCGACGCTTGACAACGCGACACAACACCAACATTTATCTTTAAAGGAGTCAAGGAGGAGTGGCCATCTAACTTTTTTGGGAATATTTAGATGGCTAAAAGTCCATTACTCTCAGATCTCCACAGTGGTGATATTCACTGAAATGAGAAATGAGATCAAGAAGAAAAAAGCAGGAGGAAAAAGACGACGAGGACCGTTGCTTTCACAGTGAAAGTGAAAAACAGCATCGCCAGTTTCAAGCAGACCAGAGTTCACTTCACACCAGTCCAGGCTTGTTTAAAGAGGACCAAACAGCCCCCTTAGTTTCCCTACACAACGCAAATCCTTCTGCTTTGACTGCACCACCACAAACTAAACAAGAATACAACTCAGGATATTCTACTTATTTATGAGACATGCTGCAACACATATGTTGCAAAGCTGTATAAAGAACACACAAAATAATGCCATAACCATAAGTAGATCTAATATCTTCTATTTCTGCCAGCATTAACTAAAACACACCAACAAAAACTCATTTTTAGGTGTCTTTTACCATGTCAGTAACCATCGGGGAAACACAAACTGCTTGTAATAACTGGTTGTACCACCAGGTGGCGTTTGCAGGTGTCCCAGTTCCTTTAGATGACCAGCTGTACAGATCATATAAGCTGTAAAACAGGCTCAAACCATCATCCGTCCAGCTTTGCTACCTTTAAAAGCTGAGCTGATGAATACTGCGCCATTATGCTAACGCTACACTATGACTTTCAAAAGAAAGGATTCAAAGGGATGCAAAAGGCTATGCTAGTTAAACAAAGCAAAGGACCCAGGATTTAACTGGTCAATGCAAGATGCAACGCAGCTGGACTAATCTTAACTACAGTACAACTTATTCCATTTCGTGGATTAGATACGTGTCGTATTCTATTAGAAACCTATAGAAAGTATGCATAAAAGCAAGATTTTCCTTCTGATAAGCAAGAATCACTAGTTCAGGACCACTTGCAGTTCAAAGAGAAATAATAAAAACAGTTTCCATCCAAAGCCGTAAACTACATAGATCCATCAAAACAAACTCGGCTTTAAAAAAAGGAGTGCAGGCCTCTTATGCAACCTGTGACACGCTGCTCATCTTTAATGGAGGTCCTGCTGATGAGAAGTGCTGTGACGAGAACAAAGGCTCATCTTTCTCCGAGACGTTTGTCTTACATCACAGGAGTCTGAGAGTCATCGAGGAGATGGCAAATGAAGTCCACCTACTTTAGTCTGCAATCAATTTCAGAGGAGAAAGTGCGAGGGCATTTGGAGGCAGACGAAAACCATCAGAGCAAAGCTATCAGCTGGCTTCAGGACACATGCACACACAGTCCTACTGGGTGCTGATAATAAGAGTCTGTTAGGTCTCCTTTTCAAAATCCAATCATGATTTAAGGGCAGCAAAGCGTCTCTGGCGACTCAAACTATTCATCACATTTTCTCCTGATTTCGCTGCCTGTGCTCAGAGTGCTGCTGTCTTTTCTACACGGCTGAGTACTCACCTCCAGGCATCGCAGCTCTGGGAGCAAACTGTGATCTTAAGACTGGCATCTCCCACTGAAAACACATTTCATCCTGCAGGAGAAGAATGAATTCAACTCCAGGCTGCTTACTTATTTGTCTTTTAAAAGTGAAATGCTTATTTAAACAACCCTCTACAAGAATAGACAACACAAAATGCTGCAGAAAAAAAAGAAGTAAAAACATTAGAAAAAAAGTGGGAATAAAAACCAATCAACCAATAAATTAAACATGACCGCAGGAGGTTCAGAGACTGTTTAGACAAGCAAATTTGCAACTGCATTAATCTATATGAGGTGGAATAAAAACTTTACACACCCCATTTACATACAAATCCACCACCTCAGTTTCAACTCTAATCAGATGAAGAAAGTTATAAGACATCAAATATTTTGTAAACTTTATGCAGCGTCAACAGGCAGATATATTCTTAATGGAGATATACAGCTAAACATCATCTGCATAACAAGTGTAGCATTCGCCTTTAGGGGTGCATTCACACCTGGATAGTCCGTTAGACTCCGTATGATTGAGGACTTGGTTCAGTTGGGGGGGTGCAACATTCTTCTGGACTGAGATCGCGTTCATGTTGCACTACTCAATGAATCGGACCTTTTAAATAACATGTTCCACTCCCTGCCAGAGGTGGCGCTGCACCAAGAACTACTGAAGATAAAGGCAGGACACACAACAAAGAAGAAAACTGGTTCATCTATGGGTTGATGCAGGACAACTTTGGTTTCTTGTGCATAAATGCTAAACATGGAGCTGCATCAGATCCTAGCAGTCTTGGGTTGATCATATTTTTATCTAAACTTTTCCCAAATTCTTTCACATCTGACCGTGAGCCATTTCTCGTGTCTAGAGCCGCCTATCGACCCACACACTGAACCCACAATGCACTTTATTTTGTAGTCCGCTTCCTGTATTTGGTCTGCTTAAAGCGAATGGAGACCCACATTTGTAGGCGGACCAAGTCTGCTTGTTTGACTCGAATCAGAAAATATTTGTGCATTCACAGTACACCAAATGAACGTACTTTCTGAGCAAACGGATTAAGATTCGGATCAAAAAGACTGGTGTGAATGAGTCCTTAATCTACTTATTATATGTCCTAAAAGTAGAAAGCTCATGGCAAACAGAACTGGACCCAAAACAGAACACCAGAGAACGCCTGAAGACAGATGTGTAATGATGCAAAATTCCAGGTAAAAACTTTGTAGAAAGATATGCTGACACAAGTTACTGAGAAACAGCCAATCTCTGAACCAATTATCTACGTCCAATACCTCCAGTGCAGAACAATAACCTGCATCAAGTCATGAGTAACTGTAAGATAATGAATGCAGACAACGTTAAGTCATATATCTTTAAAGACATCACTGAGCTGTTTTACATTGACTAGACTTCCACCATGAAAGATCATTCAGAGATAAACCTGTAATTCTCTGGCAAAGATGGATCCAGATTGGTTTCTTTTGACAGATGATTGCACATTTCTACTGAATTAGATTAAGTCTCCAACAACAATCAAAGGGTGTTTTTCTCATGAAGGCTTACCCTGTGTTCACACCGCGAGCTTCCAATCGCGTACGCGCCTACATTTCAACGCCCAGACACTGGATGTTTACT
>JBBBVU010000025.1:3710966-3725861 GCA_037177055.1 Atherinosoma microstoma
CTCCATTTCCAGTCCGCCAGTCTCCTGCCTCCACCTCTCAAGATCTGACAAGCTGATTAAACGCAACACGTAACTAAAGACAGCATCTTTTTATTTATAACACTCGGCGGGTTTTTGTTGACCCGTCAGCTGTTGAACTCATTAACTCACGTTATTGGAGAGTCATTTAGTGATGAGTCAAGTGCAGTTTGAACGCAAACCAAAGAAAAGTGGGACATTTTTCAGAAATCCCCGCCCTACCGAACTTACTCTCTTTAGTTCACTGGATGGTCCATCTGCTTTCACACTGTTAAAGCACTGCACCAGAGTTCGCTTGTAATTGAACCAACAATCCCAAGCAGAACAGAGTTCGCTTATTTGGTGTGAGCGTTCACACTACTCCAAACGAACCGTACCATCCACGGAAGTGGACCAGGGTTCCTTTAAACAGAGGCAGTATAAATGTCCACTATGTGGTGTGACTTTTTAGCATCCTTGCTGCCCTGTAATGTCAGTTAACTTGTTGTGGCAACACATCAGTTATTTCTGTACCTCATGCAAGTTGTAGTTGAAATGGCATCTCAGCTTACTGTAAATCGTGGGACTAGCCAACTGTTGATGATGGCGGAGCTGAAGTTCATTCACAGAACCAATGACACCAATAGCGAGAAAAAAAACAAGGAAAAGGCAGAGTCTAGCTGATAAGAAGCAACAAAACCTTAAAAATCAAGTATTTACTCATAATAAAAGTGATTGATAATCTTTGGAAGCCGAAAGGCTTGAGGATTTTCACTGGTCTTTAACATTTAAAAATAAAAGCATGAAGGAAAAGTTGGTTTTTCTATCCCTCGACAGGCTCCTGCCCCTCCCTCTCTGCTGTGTTTCAGCACTGCCTTAGCAAAGCTTGCATGTTTTGCTGGGACGCAGGATGACATATTAAACAAATATTTAAATGGTGTCATGGAAAGCTATCAAGCCAAAAGGCTGTAACTATTGTCTAACTAAACAAGGGCAAAAACATCCAGACTTTTAAAAATTTTATGACCCCAAACACTACTCTAACCACGCTGACGTGCTTTAACAGACTTTTTATTACTTTACTGGGGCCTGAAAACACCCTGATGAACTAAACACAAAAGGAAAAAGCTAGAAAAGCACTTTTACTTGGAAAATAATTGTTTTCAGTTGCACAACGCAGGAAAATACTAAACCCTGTCGAGGAACGCAGACACAGCAGAAGAGGAGTAAAACAGTTTAATTCAGAATGATGACTGAATGATTTGGGAGATCAAAATGATCCATAAGATTAAAAACCCAGCCTGTAGCAAATATGTGGGTGAGGAGGCGAGATATGGTGGAAAATTTTTAGAAAGTAGTTTCATTATCTAACTCAATCCTTCCTGAAGCTTTTGGAAGATGTTTGAATAGTTGAATGGAAGAAGTACAGTCTTGTTCACATACACACAGAAAAATGTAGCTCTGAGGTGGAAGATAATCTTTGGAGAATAATTTTATTCTCCCATTAAATCCTCCAGATGCTTCCAAAGAATATCTGAATCGAAGGGGGGGGGATAAAAGCACCACACACTGGAGGCATTCATGCTTCCTGATGAAAAACGAAACACTCATTTGTCATGGGCCGCTGCCTCGACTCGCACACACACGGTAGACGTGAGTTAAAAGCGCGAACACACACACACACGTGCAGGAACCCTGCAGGAGTTGGGAAGTCTGAAAGGACGAAGGCAGTGCTGACAGACAGAAGCGCGTTTGTAATTATCCCAACGCTTTTCATGTCACTTCATTTGTCTATGCTCTTTCATTGCATTGGTGGCGCTCTTACTATCTCAGTGACATCCAAGTTCATTAATCGCGATGGTGCTTTGAAAAACTTTAAGCCCCTCAGGTTTCCTGTGGAGCGTCCACATCCTTTCATGCAGATCAAATCCAACACATACCTCAGAGAGCAGGTTTGTGCAAAGCTATGACCACCAATGCACAACCGATAACATCAGCAAGTCCTCTCAGGCTACAACTAATCATCATTTTCAACAACAATAAATCCGTCAAGACAATCAAAAGCAAGTAATGTTCAACTAATCCATTAAAGTGCAACATAAATGTCTTCATTATCAAGATGATCTCACGAGATTGAATATTTCATTGGAGCAGAGGCAAAAAATTTGTACATGTATATATGTTAAAAGGTTTCGATCTTCATATATTTGAGACTAAAAAGAGCAAATGCTTTGGCTTCTTATCTTAAATGATAATGTAATAATGTGTAGCTGGTACTAGCCATGAGTTGCCATGTTTTATCATATGTTTTAATGATAAAGATATATCGGATTTATTACAACTAACCTGATGATGCCACTCGAGTCCACATCCAGCAGAGGGTCACGTCTACTGTTTAAGCTCGCACCAATAAGCCACATTATAACCACCAACCTAATACTGAGTCGCTTCCCTTTTGCCCTTAAAAAAGTCATGACCCATCTACATATTGACCTCTGGAGGCAGTCTGTGGCTAATGGCTAATTCGGCATCCATCTTGCGTCCTGTTTCTTCTCCGATCTCTCTCCAGCCAGTAAAAGTCAGTCTGATGTTGACTCTTGTCTTATCTCTCGCTCTGTCATTTTCTCTCCTTCTTTTCCCTCTCTTCATGTCATAATGTCCTCTTGGGTTTCTTTGCTGAATCAGCCATGGTATCCATTCAAAATGGCCAGTGTGTTGATAGCCAGTTGCTGTCATTTGATGCGGTGCCATGAAGCAATAAGCAACTGTAAGAAGATGCCCTGGGTTGAGAAAAAAAGTTGTGAAGTCTGGTTTCTCAGCTTTGTGACACCGAGGGGCAACAACGGCTCTATATATGTACATAATGAATGTTGGTGTGCATTCAAAACATGTCAGAAGCACAGAGTTTTAAGGCTGGAAACGTAAGTAGTGTTGCTTTAAGTGCTGCAATTCTATGTATTGGATTTTTTTGTCCTTCACATCAAACAGATGCTTGATTTGATTGAGATTGTTCTACTAAAGCCATTTTTTCAACCATTTTTGGAATCATTTTGGGCTTATTACCCAACTGAAAGAGGCTTCTGTCATCAAGGAAAATAGTTTCTGTAATGGGGAGCACTTGGCCAGCATCAGTGTTTAGGTAGGCGGTAACTAAACACTGATGCTGGCCAAGGAAAGCATGAAAGGCAGGACCAAAAGCTTCCCAGCAAAACATTGTCCAAAGCATCACACTGTCCATTTGTTGTCAGTTAACCGGTTTCCCTTCTTTGGACCAGTTTTAGTGGGCTCAGACCACAGCACAGTGGGAACATACTTCATACATGTGGAGGTGCTATGACCTGGAGGTGCTGTGGTGGCTCTGCAGCCAACACAACGTGGCCATCGTCAAAGTAGCTAAAATAGTTATACTTGCCCATTTTTTCTGCTTTTGACACATCATCTTTAAGGATAAAGCACATGCTGCTTAATATATCCCACGCTATGCTAAGTGCCACGGTAACAACAGAATCAATATTTCTTATTTCACCCATCAGTGGTCATAAGGTTATGGCTGATGGGTGTAATGTCTATATGAGCTTTTTCTGTGTCAGCCTGTCAGTTTAAGGGAATATGTGTTTAGTCATGTTGCATCGCACCAAGAAAAACAAAAGCAGATGGGAGGCATCTACTTTGCATCCTCCAGTATGAAAAGGTCACCTAATCTCCGAGGTCTAACAAGCTCATTGATGACCTGTCAATCTTACATCAAAGAGGACAGACAGGGAGAGAGAGTGAGAGAGAGAGTGTCCATATTTGGAAACTGACCAAAGTTCATGAGCACAAACAAGCAGACTGCAGATAATGTCCACAACCCAAGTTTGATGAGCCCTGAAGGAACAAAGATGGGGTTATATGTAAAACACAGCCAGAGTGGCACCAGTCAGTGTTTAATCAAGTTTAGCTCACATTTTATTTGGATATGTTCGAAACTTGTCTGTGTGCTGAAAGCTGCAAGCATCAATAGAGATTTAACAACATGGCCCGTCAGAGGAAGGAAGTTGTGTGATTAGAATGGATGTTGTGCTTGGTTTTATTTGGCCGACCTGCAGTCCAGAACCTTTTGAAAAGTTTAACAAATCAGTGTTAACTTGCTCATAACTAAGATTACAATCCATGTCAATTCAGGATTTGTTTTTGGTTTTTTTTGTTTTTTTAAATACATTTTTCTGGAGTTTTGAATCTTCAGCTGGTAATGCGATGGAGAAAAGGATGTTGTTGTTTTTAAGAATTCCTCCAATTGCCTTCTATCCTTTGGGGCCAAAGCTACAGCCGTAAAGCTCTTATGGATTTAATGTTTTCCCCAGCAGAAATGTTAAATAATAGTCCAGGGCTTAAGGGGTTGAGAAATATGAGTTTTCATCTTGGACTCTATGTAACATGCATGTTGATCTGACTCCATGAAGAGCGAAGAAACATGACATTGTGTGTTTCATTTACTGCATTACTATGAGTCAATGAATCTTCACAGAAAGTCCCGTCATATGTTAAAGCCATTCGACCTGAACCTGTTTCTACAGAGCTGACACACAAAGCCCATTTTAGAAGTTAGAAATGAAGAGAATAATTGAGAACAAGGCTGTGGAGAGCAGTGAGGTAAGCTGTTAAATCCATCAGAGGCAGGGAGGGTCCCTGCTGTTGTCCATAAAAGCTAAAATGTAGCCAATAGCTTAGAAAAGTCTGCTTCAGTACTCTCTCCCCCCCTCCTCCTCCTCGTCTTCACTTTTCACTCGTAGCCTCCCAGTCTGCCACAAGTTCATGTATAACAGACATGAGCTGCAGGTATCCCTGATTCAGCCATTTTTGGGGGTGTTAAAAGGATTCAAAGTAACAACACAGTCGACTCTTGCTGGGAAACAACAAAGCGCTGCTCTGGAGCGTGCACAAGTCTACAATAATGTATTCAGTGGCATCCAAAAAGCAACACCTCAGGGCGCACGGGCTGACCGCAGGCCAGCGCTCAACAGAAAACAAAACCAGGAAAATGAAAAGAGAAAAGGCAGCACAGCTACGCTTTTATGTGAAAACAAAACCAGATTTCACTGCAGCCAAATGAGCAATGATTCTTAATAAACCAGCTATCATCAGCTCATTTTCTGATTGTAAAAATGAGTGACCGACAAACGGGACAAACGGTGAATAAATATTCACTACGCAACAATCTGGGGCTCCTTTTCCATCACTATTTATAATTTAGCCCATGCATGTTTCCAGTTTCTCTGGATTAAGCTGTGGGAGATATTTGTGGCAGGATGGGGAAGCATTTCTGTTCTTTTTGCTACATTAACTTGATGGAAAAGTACTTGGAGTTGTTCAAATGTTAACAAATGAAACTACGTTACTGTGAAAGTTAATGGGAGTGTATATAAAGCTCATTTCCATGTTTACACTTGGAACAATATTTGCTTAAATGACAAAAAACCTTCTCATTTATCCAGTACCAGTCCATTATGCCAGTGGTTCCCAACCCATATCCCTTGAAGACCCCCTTCATGCAAAAGGCTGTGGACCCCCCACCCGCCCGCCCTGTGCCTTACTGCATTTATTAATCAATTTATCTTTTAATTGGGACGGATCATCTGCAAGGTTACCAGGCCAGACATCTTGCACACAACCAGAGTTGTATTGCCTGTATCTTATCTTAATCTTTATTCTACTCTATTTTTATTCTATTTTTGTTTTTTTTATGGATGATATTCTCCTGTAAATATTTCACCTTTCCAAATTAGAGCTGATATCAAACATACAAAACGTAAATGTCAGCAATGATGCATGTTGCACGCAGGCTTTGTAAAGTTAAAGCCTCAAGGGACCCCCTGTGCTCTTTGCATACCCCAGGTAGGGACCTACTGCACTACGCAACCCTTAACCTGTTGGCTACAACAACATGAGCCTGAAAAACCTGTTTTCTTTTTTGCATCAAGTTGCTGTTCATTTCAGAGCTTCAATGTAATACATTACAGGCAGGAGTCACACGCTTCCATGAAGAAAAAGTGAGCTGCACATTGTCCTGCAGCCCTGAGCTCAGCATCTTTAGTTAAAATGATCACGTACACCCAGACGTTGTGTTCCCATCAATGCAAATCAAAGCTGGAGTCTTTAAATACCAGAAACAACTGCAGCCATTTGTACTTGATGCAGAATAGACATCATCCTTCTGTAGAAAAGCATGATATTAGCAGGTGTTTGTGGCTTTTTTCTTGAGGAAATTTTGATGTAAAGCAAAAATTGTCTGCAAGTAAGAGAGGGAAAAAAATGACACGATATAACTAAAAAGACACATTCAGATCAAATTTGATTTTAAAATACTGAAAACTAAGTCATTTTTAAGATAACTAAAAAGGAAAAAGTACATTTAGTTATCTGCTACTAGGTGGTACAGTACCACAGGGGCTCGGGGTAGTGACCAATATTTGGGAACATGTCACACATGGAACCACTGAAAGTGGATTTTCTGCGTCTTTTATCTCACTTCCAGCACGACACACCACAACATTGTCATGTGGAACAAAATCAGTGCCGTTTCCAGTTGAAGTCTGTGGAGGATCAACATCAACACACCAACCTACTAACAGATTCAGAAATAATTCGTCTCCCAACATTTGTGCAGATAAAAATCAAACATGTAGCTTTTAAGGATGATCAGAAGTTGATATCCAGCCAATTCAATCTAATCACACGTGTGAGAAACGTAGAAAAACAGACTAAGAATGTACTGAAATATTGCTTTATGCTCTGTAACAGTGGAAGAACATGCATAATGTACCTTATCTGTAAATGAGACCTCTTCAGGCTGCAGCGAACACTGAGCCCAGCTCGGGTGACGGAAACATTGCAACCGAATAAATGTTTCTTGGAGGGATAAAAACTGGAACCAGATGTCCACATTAAAAAAAAAATCCTTTTACGGGAAGAAAAAAGGACTGAAAAACAAGGATGTGGGGGCAGCAGTGATACAAAACAAATGGCTGGCTAACTTTTCTACCTCTTCTACAGACCCAGAGTCACTTGGAGCCGCTGAAAGAAAGCGCATGAAGACAGAGGCCACACTTTGCTGGCTTCCACAGAAAAGAAAAAGACCAAAAACCACACAAGCTTCTATTCATCCACGCCCTCCAAAACACACACATATACACACTAAAATACTGGCAGCAATCCTGAGACTATTCAGTCATACCACACACACACACAAACACACCACAGCACCAGTTGGCAGCTGATAAAACTCTGCTCCAAGTCATCAACTTCGCCTTCCCAGTCTGTCATGGCCTAACTCTCTCCGAGTCGACTTCTTCCCTCTCCACATTCCTGCCCATTATAAACATCACAACTTCCCTTTATCTTTCTACATCCATCACTCCTTCCTTCCTTCCCACCTTGTCTCTCAATATCATTCAAGCATCTAATTATATAACGAAAGAGACGGACACACACTGAGCTCTGGCAGGAATCTGGGGATGTTTGCCATCTGTGTGAGTTTGTGTGTATGCAACGACAAAAGCCTGAAGTCCTGTCCAGCTCACACTCCTCACATTTCACGCAGCGATGCAGCACTGGGACGAAGCCCAAACACAACAATCAGCTGGCTGCACACATGCGAACCCCAGTCTGCATCGTGTAAAAGTCCAGCAGCAGCAGCAGACGTGCCGAGTGGTGACGAAGATTAACGGAAAAGCTCTGAAAAGTCTTTCTACCAAACCTTTATTAATCACTCGCTGGAGTTTGACTGACGTGGCTTTGACGAGGTCAGTGTTTCCTGCTCTGATCATGCTGACAGCATCATTTCTTATCGGATTATTGAACATGGGAACAAACAATGCAGCAACTTTCTGTCTTAAGGTACACAGCAGATGAAAAGAATTGCTGCCTCCTAATGTTTCCAGCGATTGTAAATAAGAAGGAAGATTGTGTTCAGCTTGATTATGTTTGCACAGACAGCAGCAAATCAATGAGGAAGAAAGCATCCTGCAATGCTGGACTCACTGGCTCATGTGAGCTGATGAATAACTGCTCATGCATCCAGAGATGAGTTTGAAGCTAAAATCATGAATTGTTTTTTTTGGCTGAAATATTCAAGTTACATTCTGTAATATGGGGCAGGGTGTCCCACACTTGTACTTAATTCAACCTACTGTCATACACTAAGATAATCGGGTACAGAAGGAGTACATTTATATCCCTTGAGGTACGATGTGGACTAATGTAGCATAATGTAGCTGGGGTGTCGACCTCATTTTAGTTCAGGGGCCAAAAATTGATTGCAAGTGGGCCAGACAAGTGAAAAAAAATAGCAAAAAACTCCCAATTCATCCTTCTGTTTTAGCACAAAGAAGTACAACTTTACATTTTATTAACTAAAACATTATTAACAACCTCAAATTTCAGGCACAAAACATTAAATCACAGGTATCTGGAACTAAAAAAACTGTATTTCACGTTATTACTTAGAATAACTTGTCAAAATCTAGAAAATATTTGATATGAAAATACATGTTCACGTCCGCGGAGTAATCCTGAACTGACTCATCTCATTATAAAAGCTGAGTGACATCTATAGAAAATATTGATCTTTATACAGCACTTTTCATGCATTGTGCAGCTCAAAGTGCTTGGGAAACAGTTGGGAAACAAAAGAAAATTCATCCTGCAGGTCAGATTGGACACTCTGGCGGGCCGGTTTTGGCCCCCGGGCCTGATGTTTGACACTCCTGCTCTGGGATGTCTACCTCCGGTCCTCAAAGGCCGCTATCCTGCAGGTTTTTGCCATTTCCCTGCTCTAACACAAGTGTATTGTACTCATATTCAGCATCAATAAGGAAGTAAAAATGATTTTAATACCGTCTTTCATCTTGTGGCTGTATATTTACAGCAGGGGTGTCAAACATTATTCCTATTTCTCCTCTTTCTTTTGTCAGGTGGCTAAATATTCCAGCACATCACATGTCAGTTCTCAGGAGTTTTAATCATCTTTGCTGATTGCTTTAATAAAAATCTGCAGCATCATCTTACAAAACTAACAACTTAAAGACAGTATCTGTGCAGAGAGCTCAGCTGGACGTATGATGGCCACACAATCTACAGCGGAAATTGAGTTATTTAATGGTGCCAGGAATACTTGAGTGAATAACTCGATTACCCTCCTGTGTACATATTCTGGGATAAGGACGTTGGTCCAGTCAACGACCGAATAGACCTCCAACTCTAACCTGTACTTACTCTGGAAAATGCAGAAAAATCTTTTTCTTTTTTGTCTTTTGTGTAAGAATTTGAATTTTTGGTATAGAAGACAAAGTTTCAACACCTCCTACTCAGTATAATTCTTTAATTACTAACTGAAGGTCTATTAATCAGCTCTGTAACATCGGTGTTTGGACTGAAGCCATTCAAAGATGAAAACATCTCACTGAAGCTCATTCACAAGAGTTTCTCCAGCTGATCTAAAGAAGAAACGACACCTTTTGCATTTGATCCAGCTTTAATCAAATTTCTGAACGCTTCATTTATCACTCGGGGACAGGAACGGGCTGAATATCAATTCAATCAAATCTAAAAGAGGGGGGCGGAGGGGGGGGGAGAAAATGATGTGGACTGAACAGAAGCTATGGGGATTAAAGAGATAAAGAATTTGATAAACATCACAGACAGTCAGGTGTTTGCTTTCTTATGATTTGTGGGATTGACGGGGAACAAGCTCCCGCAGGAGGCCGAGAAAAACAGAAACGTTCATGGGAACAGGAGGAGTTAGGAGAAGAAGAGTGGATAAAACAACAGAAGGGAATTAGAGGTTGAAATATGAAGCAGGAGGGAAATCAGGATGGATCAGGACAGAAGGGGAAGATGCACACTTTATAGAAACCAGTCATTCGGATCAGACTGATACTCAAATCAACAGCAGGATTTGATTTCAGACCAGCACAAACCATTTCATTAACTGATGTCATCAAACTGTCAGTTAAACTTTGTAGATTCTCTATAAGGGCTGAAAAAGCTTTCAAATGAGTTTTAGTAGTTTGGGGTAATTAACTGCAACAGGAAGTGCTCAATGTTCGCTGGTCTCATCGGTAGGGATGCACCAATTCCACTTTTTTTCAAACCAAGCATTTACATTTGAGAACTTACTGATACCGAGGACTGATATGAGGACTCAAAAAATCCCAGTACAGTTCACTGGTAAGGAGCGTAGACCAAAATGTCTGCTGCCATGACTGAGTGGTTAATACTGTAGTGTGTCAGATCGGTCCTCCAAATCCTTCTAAATAAGGAAGATAAAGTGGTTTTTGGTGCTCTAAATAATGCCATGTTCTGAATTTTAAATACAACACCAGTAATAATAATAGCTTCTCCCACAGAGATGATGCCAGAGTCTGATTTTTAATATGGCATTAGTAATAATTTAGTTGTTTATGGGTTAATGTGTTAAAAAAATCCACAGATTAATCTTTGTATAAATGTGTTAATTTTCACATCCCTGGTGTTTTCACATTGGTTTCAGGGTCTGTAGTATTGGAATACTTTTATGAGTACACACACACATGGTATCAGACCGACTGGCCCATCTCTTCTCATAGGGTAGAATTATAAAATGACAGAATGTATCACTTGATATTTCAATTATGTAGCTTCATATTCTCCCTTTTTGGAATAAATAACTTTTTTTTTCAGTTTTTATTTCATTCAGAGTTTCTATCATGTGAAAATAGATTTTAAAAAATCCAAATGAAGTCAAACAAAATATTCAAGACAAACTACTAATGAAGCCAGACTTTAAAGTAGAGTAGTACCATAATAATAATAATAATAATAATAATAATAATATTTTCAGTAGTTAGGAAAAATACATTACAGAGTTTTTTTTCTAATATAAAGGACATGACAAGAGGCATTGATATAAACTGCAGGAGCCTGAAGTTATTAGAGACAGATTCATGTGAATTTATCTTGTAGTTTATTTCTTATTTTACTCCCCAACCAGAAATTTCAACTTCTTATTGGGATTCTTTGCTTTTGTTTTTTAATCCAGTTTAAAAGGTGGAAATTCAGATTTCCCAGCTATCTTCCAGTGAAGCACAAGAGGCAAACCTCTGGAATTAAGAGGTGGAGTGGAGGGAAAGAGTCACCCCCCCCCTCTTTAAACAAGCTGGTGTGAAAAGAGGTGGAAGTTCATGGTGGTAAAGGGAGCTGTAATACTGCCTCTGTGGCATCGTGACTCAATAAAATGTTATCTCAACGTTGTCTCAACACATTTTCCATCAACATTAAAGGCAAACAAACCATCTTAATTCTTAAGATGGGAGCTAAGTTAGTCATTTATAATAAAAGTTTTATGCTTCTAGTCTCTACGGAGGCAGAAAAAATGTAATTTTAGTGGACAGATTTAAATCTCAAAGAAAATCTTCAAGATTCAGACGACTTCCTGGTTTAAAACCTGTTTATTTTGGAAATTAAACAGCAGATTTTCTCTTTAAAGAGTTTGAGTCAACAGCAAAATAAAACAGCAAATCCCCAGCTCATTTACATCTCAAACACCCCCCCCCCATCAATCCTTTAAATTACAAGTTTAACACCTGCCACTAGAGCCCAAAAAAAAAAGACCTACACCTGCTCACCTGGAGAATGCCTCATTTAATAAAGAGGCATGAGAATAAATAGATAACATTCCAGGGATACAGCTTTGCACATGCTTCACTGCTTTATCACGTTTAAGTCATCGAGTTTCAGCCGTTTTTTACGTAACCTTGCCAAATATTAAACACTGCACCCGTGTGATGGTTTGATAAAAAGAAAAAAAGGGATGTGAATGAGAAGGTTGGATGAGAAAATGCAGACTGAGGATCAGCTCAGGCTGGGACATGTTGAGGTTTTAACTGATCTGGCCTCAGTTTTAAACACTGTGTGTGTGTATGTATAAACAAAGGATTTATTTTAATGACTTATCCACTTGAGGCTGACACAAGATAAGATCAAGTCCCCATCTGCACGTCAAACTTTAAGTTTTAGCCTGAAAATGACATTTATGTGAAACTGGGAGACGTTTTTACCCTTTTCATAAAGTTTGTGATTTATTTTAAGTCCCTCTTCAGTCTCCTGAGGAAGACCAAGGAAACAGCACATATTGTAGAAACAGAAAACAACAAAGTGTGATAATGTCAGCGATTGCCTGACATATGTGAGGAGTTTGTGTTTTAGGGGCAGCTCAACCTCGGCAAGAATTCATCCCGGAGACCCAAAAATCTACCAAAACAACACACGAAGAGACGAAGCTGCCAAAACCAAAAGACGAAGGCATTCACGGGAGAGAGAAGTAGGTTGAAAAAGTCAATAATGTCCAAGCTGCCAGAGAGAAAGCCAACCCTGAAGAGGTGTGTGTGTGTGTGTGTGATAGGATTTCAGAATAAACTGCAAACAGAATATGGAAATCCTCCTTACCTGCTCAGTGTTCAGGTCTGTTGATCTCTGACGGCATCAATCACCTCACTCTCCTAAAAAACACACAAAAATGGCTTGTTACAGGAATATTTGGGGTAAAAACAGGAGTTATGGGAGGGGCCATGGGTCATGTTATATGTCACGGCACAGTTTAAGCGTGGGCGACGGGCCTGAGGGCTGCTCTGGGTTTACAGGTTAAAACCAGCCTGGAGGACGGTATCGTGTTTCTGTTATCTGTGCCCGAAGACCTTCAGAGCTACAAATAAAGACTTTTACCAAACACAAGCTACTCATTTATGTGATGCTGCTGATAACCTCTCAACCCTAAAACACCTGATCCAAGAAATAATAGGCAGAGAATTCAAATTTTTGTCTTTATTTTGCCGTTTTACAAACTAAAAGACAAAACAAAAATAATTTGCATAAACTGTTTATTTCTGTGTGATACAGCAGAATTATTGTAATGCTAAATGTTTCCACTAGGGGGCAGAATTGAATACATCAGGGTTTTGAGCAAAGTTTTTGCCATAAAATGATGCAATACATCCCAGAAACAGCATCTATTAATAGAATTAATGAGTTCATGCAGTAATGGTGTGGATATGGTGAAACTGTGAAGGAAAAACTGCTTTCATTTTTTTTTCTTTTTTGGTCTTGTTTAATATTTTATAACACTGTCAGAGGACAACCTTTGCCAAAGTCATTGCCCTTCATTGCACTTTTACACCAAGGGAGCATTAAACTTTAACCAAAAGTCATCCGTAATAAGTTCCTAACTTTTTTTTCTTTAAAAAAAAAAAAAAAAAAAATCAACTTTATAGTTTTTGCTCCTGTTATATGATGAGGGATTTCCAGTCCCGGTCCTGGAGAGTCCTGCAGGATTGAACCATTTCCCTGCTCCAACATATCTGACTCACACTGAACTTGCAGAGCTTGACTAGATGTTGAGGAGATCCATTTCACATGAACCAGGGAAGCATCTAAGACCTCATGATAGTGGTCCTTGAGGACCAGAACTGGACATCCCTGTATTATGTTGTTCCATCCGTCTGTCTGTGAGGCTCATTTATTCACTTCTGCTCACCTGCACCTTCATACGCTACTAGCTCATTTCCTTAATTTGCTGTTACACCTCAAATCTGCAGAACAACCAAGTTAATGCTGAATAAAAGAACTTAAAAGGACCTCGACGTGCAGAACTTGTTGGCCTTGATATGTACTTAATGTCCTATTCTACTAGAATTCATTGTTAGAGGTGTGTGAAAACCCCAAATTACTTTAAAATCTAACCTATTTGCTACGTTTTTGACGACGGAGGTCAGCATTATTCTACCTGCACAATGCATTCTGGGATGACGTGAAGGCAAGGGTGCTTGTTTACTCCGTCTCCATCCATTTCAGGGTTAGAAGTACAAATTGTTTATGTATAAACCTGTTGGGATGTTTGGGGTCTTAAAGAGCCCTGCTGGAGGTGATACTGTGGAAAACTGCTTTATACTCTGAAATAAATCTGTCCCAGCAGCAACAGAAAAGCCTGTGAATAACAGCTAAGCTCAGCTTATATTCACAAACATAAAATGTGATTAATTCACATAATTAATTCTAACAAACCGCCAGCAATCTTGTATTATCTTTCACAGAGAAATCACATTACTGTCTGGAATAATAGCAAAAAGCTGGAGTTTAAATAAAGCCTTTCATCAGGAGAAGCATTAAACTAAAGGCATTTCAATTTGCGGCTGGAAGATGGGTCGAGTTTTTCCCGTCGTCGCGATAGCAGCGACGCTCAAAAGTAAAGGGACTTTAGAAACAGAGAAGATAAAGAAAAGAAAAAAAAAATCAATTCTTGGAGTGATCTTCATAATGAGACATGTGTAACGAACAAAGCCAAGCCGAGCCTTTAAATGTTGCTGAATGAGCCTCGGGTAACACGCATCACAGGTATCTTTGTTTTCTGCTCGCCTCCCCTCCAGAAACAAGAATTAATGCCTCTAACTTCGCATTGAAACAAGTTGCAAAGCAGCTACTGAGGCGTGTGTGTGAGCGTGTGTGTGTGTCTGTGTGTGTGTGGTGAAGTTTGTTTGGCAGCACTTCTAACAAAACCGAGGCCCTCGGTGCTCTCCAACAGAATAGCCAAGTCTGTCTCGACTATCTCAAAGAACCATATGCTTGTGGATTGCAGAGCCGAGTCCGTGTGTGTGTTTGCTCCCGTTTGCGTGAGCGCGTGTCCATATGTTCTCCCATCTAACATCTAAACATCCAGATGGCAAAGCATCATTCGACATGTTTCCTTCCATCATCAGGAAGAAGCTGAAAACTGTACAGACAATAAATATTCATCATGTGGGTTGGAAGGGGGGGGGGGGGGGGCAAAAGGTACCCCTCATCTAACATTTATCCTACACTTCCCAAAGATGAGTATGAGGGGACCCGCAA
>JBBBVU010000025.1:3725961-3747973 GCA_037177055.1 Atherinosoma microstoma
CCCTCCCCCCCCACCACCCCCCCCCCCCCCCCCCCCCCCCCCCCCCCCCCCCCTCCTCCTCCCCCCTCCCCCCCCCCCCCCCACACCCTACACATCATCTGACATTTATACTGTACTTATCAGAGATGATGATGATGGGATATGCAGTCATTTTATTCTTATACCTCCAACAGTATCAAGATGATGAGGGGAAAGAGGAGAAACTGAGGCGTGAAGAACCAAAAGGAATGGACTCATTTGAAGAAGAGGTTTGATTACAAAGATGCTGGTCCTTCATCCTTGTAGAGATTAGTTCAGGGTTCCTTGTGAAGTCATAAAAAAGAGAGAGTGAGCCCAGGCCTTTACATAAAGAAGTCAAGAAAAGTGGCTTGCTGGGTTCAAAATGAGCCGAGTTTGCTGTGATAACTTGGTTAAAAGATTGTAAATCACTGGTGAGTGTTATTCTGTTAGCTTCTGCTGTGCTGTGGGTAAAGCAAGGACGCAGTCACGCCGGCCTTTTTGTTTCGAATCCTCGTCCGTTTGCTCAGAAGGTCCGCTACGTTTGGGGAATTGTGAATGTGCAAAACGAATTCTGATTGGAATCAAACCAGTGGACTCGGTTTGTCTGGGTTCGCTTCAAGAGGATCAGTTACAGGATATGGGCTAAAAAACAAAGTGCATTGTGGGTAAACACAACCAAAACATACGTGCATGTGGGAGGATAGGCGGTTCTGTAATGGCTCACGCTCAGACATGGAAGAATATCCATGATCAACGCGGGTCTGATGCAGCTCCATGGAAGTCGTCCTGCATTAACCAATAGATGAACCAGTTTTCTTCTTCATTCATTAAATCATGGTGCAGCGCCGCCTCTGGCAGGGGGTGGAACACGTTATTCAAAAGGTCCGATTAGTTTGAGTAGTACAGCATGAAGAGGAATGTTGCACCCCCGCAACCTACAATCGTTACGATGAAGACGACAGACTGGACTCCTACGAAGAATCTAGGTCAGGATAAAGTGAAACAGCAAGTTGTGGTTTGTAGCAATGATGCCATAAAAACAGCTAAAGGCAAACTTTCCAATAGAAACATTGCAGGATTTGTCATGAAAGGTCTTAATCCCAGCTGTTTTCATCCATCCACATACAAAGACGTTAAAAACTTTCATACTTGTCAATGTTTTCCTCCGTGTACAAGCTCATCTGAAGCATTAGGGAACGGACCTGATGGGTATTTCTCCAATTTAAAGCTTTTATTCTTCTTGGAGTATGTACAGTATGATGGCATAGATCAGTGGTTCCCAACTTGTTTTCCTCGAGGACCCCCTTCATGCAAATACTAAAAAGCCAGGAACCCATTCCCCAGTGCATCTTACCCGTGGAACTACCCTGACAACATCCTGCATCTTCCTCATACATCATGATCACCACTTCGAAGTAAATAAGCCTGCAGAAGTCAGATAATAGTAAAACCTCCACGTCAGCTCAAGAAACAAAACCGTAGCCCCAGTTTAAACAGGCGGCATGAAAATGTCAAAACCTTCCCCCAAAGAGTAAACCAGTCTCTTAACAGTAAACTACACGACTCGTTCTTTTATTAAAGGTTATGTAATGAAAGGTTTTATTGACAATGCAGCTGAATTAAACCAAATGTTCAACCTCGATCTCGTGTTTTTAAATGAACCGACACGGACGGACATGTTGGCAAACTCCCGGGTTTGTGTCTTTTTCTGCAGGTAGCGACCTTTCAGGAGCCACCGAAGGAGGAGAAAATATCTCAAACATTTCCATAAGTTTTATTAAATTTCCAGAAGGCTATTATGCATTCTTCCGTTAAGCTCACCCTGAACTGACCTCCCCGCCGCCGCTTTCATTTGCACTCTATTCATATGTTTCAGCAACTGCTGCTGCAGTCGATCAGCAGATAGCAGGAAAATGCAGAAGGACCCAGGTCGCTCATCATTCTGATACGAGGAAATAACCTTTTCTGAATTCTTCATTTTTCAATACAATGCGAAGACGACGTGAAATGGAAGAACTGTTATATCTGTGTGATCTATAATAGTATCAGTGTTTAAATCCTGATGTTTATTCCATCTTGTATACAAATGAGGCAGACGGAGGACGGACTCACTCAGCAGGTCCAGATTGTTGGCAAGGGATGCCCTCTGCTCTCCGTCTGACCCCTATGCCAAAAAAAAAAAAAAAAAGGAGTACACACTTTCTCCATCTGTCACACACACACATTCCCACTACGGGTTGTGTGTTAATGTTCCTATGGAGACTGTCGAACGGTTGCAGCCACATTCAAACCCCTCATATAAAGATCTGTGTGCGATACCTGCACAGCTCCAGACAGGGAGTGGCCAAACCAGTAAAAACAGCTGTAAATATTCTGCTGGTGGACACAAACATGTCTCACAGGGTTGTAAATGAACTGATATGCTCCAGAGCCAGATTGGACTATAGCTCAATCTCCAGGCTAAGCAGGATCAACATTAAATATGTCCTTACATCAGTCGGAAAACCACTGGATTGAGTTAAATGTGTCATAAGCCAGATTCTACCATTAAAATCTGGTTTCATTTAGCGGTATTTAAGCCAGAGCTGGTCAGTGGAGTCTGTTCACTAAACGTCATGCCCGATAAGAGCCTGAAAGCAGCATCGTATCCCACCACTAAGTAAACATAAATACTTGTTTGATGGCCAATACTGACTAAGATAAAGCATGGAATGGAGGCTAAGAAGCACGGGATGAAAGCTTTACTGGTATACAGTCTGTGAATTACAGAGGTGTTACAACATACCCATGCACATGTATTTTACACACACTGTCATGCAAGAAACAATACCTGTCAAATAAATGGTTTATCTACTCTAAAGCGGTACCCCTTAGTGTACTTGGAGATACTCCAGGGGGTACATGAGAAAATAAAAAAGAATAATACCTTGTTCTACCTTTTATAGCTTTCTTACTTAATAAATCTGACCTTCATGGTGGGGAAATTTAAAAAAACACATATGTGAGAACAAATTTAAAGCAGCATAGTGTTTCTGTTGTTGAGGTAACTTTAATTTTTTTTTAAAAGTTCAAGGAAAATTTTTTTTAAATCTTATGTTGAGATTGAATGCTAATTATAACTATAAAAAAGCTTTAACAGGGAATATTTCTTTATTTTTTTGCATCCTGTGGATTGTGATCTGTGTATTGTGTTAAATATTGTACTCCCCTGTATTGGTATGTTGCACTAAAGTAGTACTATGAGAGATGATTTACAGCATTGGCAACTTTGTTAAAATATGGTGCACTGGGGGTGGGTGAAATAAGCTTCGGCTTCTGCCTCTTCCTTTTCAGACATTTATATGATATATTTTTTGTTTCTCTTCAATATCCAGGATGTCTGAATGAATTTAAATAAACTAAAACTAAACTGAAAATCTTAGTTTATATTATGAGGTGAGTCAGGTGGTGAGCATTACTACACACAGGTGGAAATGTACACGCATGTACCTTTAAAATAACTTCTAGTTCTTTCAAAAAAATTACTTGTGTAAATCAGTAAATATGTCAAATAAATATGTAAATAAAAAATCAGTAAAAAAAAAGATAATAGAAAATAAGATGTATATAGTAGAATCAAAAATATGTTATCTATATTAAGTTAATTTCATATAAAAATATATTAAATTGAACAATTTTAACATTTTAAATAAAAAAATTAATTTTATAAATTTGTATGTATTTTTACAAAAAATTTATAACTTATTTTTTTCATATATACACATATATAACAAAAATATGAATTCAATAAAAAAATAAAAAAATAAATAAATGTGTAACTGAATCAAAACATTACTGTTCTCATATCTTCCTAATGTTTTCTAAAAGGATGGATCATTAAATGTAAACATCTTGATAATGTTCTTCTACTTTTTCACTAAAACAAAAAGGGGAAAATGTGAAGTTTCCATTATTTATAGCTTATTATGCTGCTATCTTACTGCTCTGGCCCACCGGAGATCAGATTGTTCTGTATGTGGCCCCTGAACAAAAATGTAAACCGACACCTCTGGTTTAGTGGGCACTTGGCTGAAAAATTATTCTACAATGTTGAAAAAAGTTTGAGAACCACTCCACTGAAGCAACAAACTTACATTCATTGGTCTTTTATCATATAGACTGATGACGCTCCAGGGAAGCAGACCATCAGGCACCATTATTGTAGGAAGAGGGCGCACTTGATCCCAAAAAACCTTCATGTAAACAACCCGGACCTTCATTATTCATTTCAAGCTAACACAGAGTCAAAGACGTAGACTTTAACAGCATTTTTCTGCAGCTGGAATGTAACTTTTGACCATGAAACAGCAGATGAGACATATTTGTGTGTGGGGGGGTATCTTCTTGACAAAGCACCCTAAAACGATATCAGAGCTGCAGCAAGATTCAACCAGCTCATCCCCATGCATGATTTGACTGCAGGATTTTATGATACCACACAGAAAGATCAACATTAAGCCTGACATTTTTTAACGGTGGGGGGGCGGTTAGGCATCTGGATAATGGATAGGGGAGCACTCGCTCAAGAAAGGTTGAGAATGAATTAAATATCTCACATTTATAGAAATGATTTATCATCTATAGGGGAAAGTAAAGCTATATTCAGAAATGTATCTAATTAAATAGAATTTAACCAAATCATATCATACCCCAGGTTAGGAGAACCCTTATGCCTGATGCAAATAAATTACCCCCAATATCTAAACAGGGAGGCAAAGAAGAGGAAATAATGTAATAAGAATATAAAGATAAGCTACTGTAAGAAAGATAATGCATGTTAAACCTATGCAAATGCTTCAATTATCTGTATAAGTCCCTCTTAAATACACAGCTCCAAAATGTATAATTGATTAGGTAAATGTGTGCGTGTACAGGCTTATTTGTGTTGGATTTTTAGCAATTAGAACAGGAAGCAGGGGGCAGTGGCTTTGGCTTCCCTGTGGAATTAAGTTATGCATCATCAACGCACACACCAGAAAGTTCCCACACTGTCCGACAACCCAGTCTCAGCTGCGAAGCGTCACAGAAGAACGCACCCTTAAATAACACACCCTCAACTTCCTTTTGACCCATTTCCCAAACAACACACCACCACCTCCTCTCTCTTTTCATCCCCTCTTTCCATCCTTCTATCTCTAATTCCCATCTCCTCATCCGCTGGAAGCAAAGCAGGCCGACCACTTCTGCTTTGTGTCACCAGATCAGAGAACATGCGCACACACACACACACGCAGTTAATCAGTTTGTTTATGAGGCCGAAGGAATGCAGGGCAAAATCCTTCTCGAGAGGGCTCTGCACTGTCTTTATGCAACTCTGCTGCTCTCTTTCAGGGCTCAGAGGGATAATTGATGACTCCACACAAGAACTGATGAATGCAGCCGATAATTGAGCTCTCGTTTATTTTGATTAACTAAAAGGAATTATACGATAAAGACTGAAGCAAACTATGCATCTCCAAATCATCAACGTACAAAGGGACACAGCAGTGTTTGAACAGAAACTAGACATGTCTAGACTTGTCCGGTCTTATTAACATCCTCTGCTGTGGTAGCTTTTTATTTTTTATTTTATTTGTATATTTCAGAGAAAAATGATTTCCCCAGCCACCACCCCGACAGACGACTGTAATCGTCAGCTTGCTTAGTGATGATGATGTCGGTCATGGTCAGGTTGAACCAAGTCCTCCAAATGAATCTCTCTAAAACAAAAAGGAGATATGTATTGATTTTAGCCCCCACAGTCCCACAGAGTGGTTTTATCCAAAGTCAACCAGTTGAACTAGTGGCCGGTATTAAATATCTTGGCACTGTGATTGATAGAAAGCTGAAATTTGATGCTAACTGTCAATCTCTGTGCAGAAAATGTCAGCAACGTCTCTTTTGCCAGAGAAAGTTTGCAAAGTCAACTTTTTTTATAAGCACATTTAAAAACAACAGAAGTTGACCAAAGCGCTGTGCAACTAAGAATAATAAAATGGAAATAAAAGACAATAAAAGGGGGACTAAATCAACAATAAAACAAATATTGAAAGAATAAAAGACACATAAAACAAATAACCCGCCAACAATGCCAAAGCTCAGTCTGGTTTAAAAGCAAGAGAGTAGAAATGAGAAGCTTCACATGGGCAAGGCTCTGATAAAACCATCTTATGATGCTTTTACTGAGTCAGATCTATCATCTGCTGTATGGAAACATCAGTGTCAAAAACATAAACTGCCTCCAGAGGACTGGATATACAGCTTCAAAAATCTCAGGGGTGGATTTTAATAGCTTGGAGGACTTCTATAACAGGCAGATAGCAAGGAAAGCAAAGTCGCATCGTCTTAAAGAGTGCAGGCTGCTTCCTTCTCACCTCCACCTAATCGTCCCATCAGCCACAAAAATAGATACAAGTTTCCTTCCTGCAGTCTTCTATCAGAGTCCTAAATGCTGTCGAGAGGCAGAGATGACACACTGTGGCTATATAGTTTTATGTTTTCACTCTATGCACTTAAATGTGCAACCACTTGTTTTTATGTGTACATGTTTTATGTCCACCATGTATAGATCGTGAATGATATCTGCTGCACACCAAATTGCCCTTCATGGAACATTTAATAAAGTAAAGTGGAAGTTCATAGGTTTTTATTTCAGAATGAGAAAGATCTTTCTACTGGAGGAAGCATCATCCTGAAAACACGAGGATTTGGTCAACGGTTGAAAGCCATGGCTTGCCAGCGGAGCAAAAAGGGTGTTGGTGACTTGCAAACATGCACAACCGGTCTGGCAGTCATGTCAGCTTGTAAAGAAGTGAAATAGCTACAAACAGACCAGATTTAAAGCATTACAACTTAAAAACAGAATCAGATCCAGTTTATGGAGGTGAGCAGAATGATTAACCATAAAAAAAAGGTTATAGCCAGACATCTCTGGTAAATCATTACCTGCAGTTGTGTAAAATCATAGATCAACTTGTCTTTCAGTAACAGACTGTACACATCATTTTCTGCAGGTCAACAAGTGCAGATGTGGGAAGTGTGAGAAAATGTCAACGGAGGCATTACATGCATACATTTTCCCACGTTATTACCTGAGGCTAAGTCGCTAATGGCTTCTGTTTGTACACAATGTGTGAAGGGGGGGGGGTTGGTAAATGCAAACTGCAGTTGCTTTTGTAGGTGACTCAACGTGGACGCAACTAGAGAATACTTTCATTTTCCTGTTGCTGCCTTTTCACTGCTCAAATCACCACCTCACCATTAGCCAACTAGCTAACGCAGGCTGAGAGTAGGTAGTGGAGGCTGAGTAAGCGGATGATCTTGGCTACCATCGGTAGCACGTTCACATTCGAGGCCGGCGCCTTGCACCGACTCACTGAACAGGATTCAGTCCTGGAGGCTAAAGCTGTCTAAGGTCGGTTCCAGCCTCAACACCGTAGGCTCCGTGTCGGTCTGCAGAGGCTTAATGTGCACCTCCTCCAGACCTGACATGCACCCCTGCAACGTGGGCGGCACGGTTACATGGAAGTACTCCCCTGTGATTGGTCAGTTTGTGTGGTAACCTCCATTTATAAAAACAACAGATCGAGGAGGTTAGGAAATATTTGCATCTACAAAAACCTGAAATGCCTCCCAGAACTGAAGTGAAGGGCTAATTATGCTAATTAATGCTAATTAGTGAAGCTAATTAGCGGAAGAAGTCAGGAGTCGTTTCTTGCAGTGTAAAAAACGTTCATGTTTAAAATGGTTGCCGTGGATATGTTCACTCTCTGGCTGTGGTGCAGTATCTGGAGAATTTGGTCATGCAACTGCATCAAAGCAATGACGAGAGAGGGGTCAGGCAGCTCAACAAAGTGGATAACAGGACTACAGGATAACTCAATTTCCCTGCACTGTAAAAATCTGTCGATGCCATTTTGCCAGGTAAGCATCTGTTTCTAGATTTTTCCCAGAAACTTCTGCACCGTTGGATCGGTGCATGTTTACACATGTATGTGTAATGGACATACATGTGTAAACGTCTGTGTGTAAAACGCCATCTGTAGACGGATTATTTGTATGAAGCAGAATTTTGCTATGATGTTTTGTTTGACTTAATTTGTTGCATAAATTAAAAAAAAAAACCCATTAAAAACAGCAAAAATGATGAGAACAGGTATTAAAATCAGACAATATCTGATCAAATAACTTGCAGAGACTTGTACAGAGGAGACTGTGGACCTTCATTCCCAACACAATCACAGGTTTGTGCATTATAAAATGACCTGATAAGCTTTCAACAAAGTGATTAATCACCTCTGGTACAAATTTTATCAACGTGCTGTACAGGCAGCGATAGAGGTAATATGTCACAGAAATAAGAAACTAAAGGCTGGAGGAGCGAGGAGGAGATGAAACGAAGAGGTGGAAAGTTAGAAAAGGGGGGGTTGAGGAGAGATAAAAGGTGGCAAGTGGAGCAGAGCTGCAGCAGTTTGTTTAACTGTCTGACAGGGACTGTTGAATCTGGCTCTATCAGTATGCTCTGATCACAGCCGCCGAGACCAGCCGGCTCCGAAATGAAGTGGAAACTAAATGAATCCATGTTGGAGGAAGAATTTCTTTGTTGACTGAGATATGTTTGGACAGAGGTAAAGACGGGGGTGGAAGGGAAAAGACAGAGGTCAGACAAATCTAAAATACACCCACCAAAAACTAATATGGCGAATGCATTAAAAGACCATCTTCCATAATCTTTACTCTGGATTTTTCTGCTTCTTTTACCCCCATTTCTCAAAAGCTTCACCTCCTTCAACCTCAATTTTTTTCCCCGGTGGATTTCCAAAGTGACATCATCTCAAAACAAATGTGATGGTAATGTTTTATTTTCCCAGAGAGGGTTGACTGAACTTCTACCTGCTTCACATTCACTCATCTCCACACATTTATAACTGTGAGCTTCCACAAACAACAATTACTCAAACATTTATTCTACAAAATGCCAAAAATGGCCTTATAGCTCCTCCATCTTTGCCTGGCTTGTAGTTTTCCCAACTAGTGATGCAAGGCCTTCCATAAAATATTCAATGTGCAGTCAATGAAAACAGAAAAGCAGCAAAGTTTTATGTCTGAAAAGCTAAAATAAGAACATATTTGACATTTTTACTTGATAAATGACCCAAAGACTGGAGATTGTGTAAGGGATGTTTAAAAAAAAAAAAAAGAGAGAGAAATGATAATAGAAAAGAAAATAACTTTTAAAGACAACCTCTAAATATGTCAACCTTATTACTTGTATAAATTAGACGGCTCGAAATACATTTTTTGGAAAAATTACTCACACCAAAAATAATTTAGGTGCACAATTTGTCAAATATTAACCAGAAATGTAATCTTGTAGAAATCGTACAAAAAATAAAACCTCATTTTTTTCCCTTACAATAAAACCACGTGTTCCACATGAGGTTTTAGAACATTTTCATGTGATCCATGTGTCAATAACAAGTGGTTGACGCGTGAAAAACATCCCGTGTGATTCACATGTGAACCACATGTCAAACCTTTTTAAATATTCACTTCATCTTCAACATTTTCTCTTATTCCTGTTCTAACACAAGCAGGAGGAGATAAAGGGACATCTGATGAGTAATGTGTTGCCTGTACAAAATATATTTAACAACTTTTTTAAAACTTTATGTCTTAAAATAAAAAATTGAAACAGTAATTATGTGAAATGATTCAGGAACCAGTTTTCATTGGGTGCAGCTTGTTTCCGGGTGAGGAGACGTCAGCTGACACCTGTTCAGGTGATGCTGCAGCATCACATCTATAGATGATCCAACTGACTGAGACACCACGGACTGTTGTGATGGAACGTTTTATTTCCTTTATTTTTTTATTCTTCAAAGCGTGTCTCTAGACTGATTTGATCTTTCCTTTTCGTTCTTTAAAAACATGTCTCCAGACGACTTTAGATTAGAGAGGGGGTGTGAACGTCGACCAGAATGCTTCCCCCAACTGATCAAGAGACTTTTCACACGTCCTGCAGGAACAATGATCCCATTTGTTCTTGCAGGGTTGACCCAAAGACGTAAAGCCAGAGACACACCTCTCCTCCTCAGAAACGCTGCAGACGTGCTAGCATGACTTTCTCCTCGTGCATGAGTTTTCATTAAACCTGAATAGACTTTCTCATCTGGACCATTGTCAGAATTCATGATTTAATATGTTTACATGACACAGTCATGCCCAGTCAGATCCTATCCATGCTCCTTTACCGTAGCCACCGTTCAGTGGGTCTGCAGCTTGACTGATGCAACTCAGCTGAGCTGAGAGTTTATAAAAACCATGCAGCAGGATTACACTTAGCTAATCCATAATGTATCTCAAAGGGATGATTAGAATCAGTGAGTCTGTGATACGCTGCATGCCAGGCCGTGTATTAAACACCAGATGATTACTGACAATGTTTTAGTTCACAACAAACCTCATTTTCCCCCCAATTTCTCCTGGAAATCAAACATTTTCCATCCATCCATCCATCCATCCATCCACCCATATAGAAAACTTATTCATACTAAGAAATGCAATGCTATGTGCTTTACATTAAAAATGTAATGAACGACCCTGACCCCATCTTTACCCTTCAAGTCCCCCAGACCACAAACCCACGGGTCACACGTATACACAACATACTCACATGCACACACACCCACTCACAAGTCTACAAAAAATGTGTCTAAAAAGTGCTGTCCTAACCCTCAACACCCACCTGAGGGAAACTAAGACACTGAAGTTTAAATAAAACACGTAAAACTGAAATAAAAAGACTAAAATGGCATTAAATCCCAATTGAAGTCTAGAAAAATAATCAATTAAAAGCTAAACTAAAAAGGTCTTCATCACTCATTCTAGCCAGATTTTCCCTGTGAAGAAGGAAAAGAAATGCAACCTCCATCCAGTCTGAGCTGCATTCACACCATCGTCAGGTGGGACTTTATTTGATTGGACAGGGAACGCAAAGAAATGTCACACCTTCCTTCCATTTGGTTTGCTTTCACACTGCACTTCCCTCAGGCGGGCCAAACCGCCTGGACAACGTCACGCAGCAACAACAAGTGCTTGCTAGGGGCGACATTGTCCACAACAAACACTTGACCAACAACAAAACATCAGGAGGAAGAAGAAAACCAAGCTCACTGATCGGCCAGGACCGAAAACGACTCATTCGCTTCATGTACACCATGGAGCGACATCGAATTCATACAGTCTCAGGGTTTCTATTTTTACTTTGGTTTTCAAACCTAACACGGTTTTCAGAGGAACCTGTCCAGTGCTGAGCTGTCTTCATCTCACAATTTTATCCATTTTCCTGTCAGAAGAAAAAACCCTAGAAATCTGATATGCTAATCTTTAGAAACCCATATCAAACTGTTAGAAGAACATGGAGGGATGTCTACAGTAGAAAAGGTGGGGGTAAACACATCTGGTTCTTCTCAACATGACTGAAATTCCTCAGGAGGAGAGGGAGTCGGAGAGCAGGCTGGTCTTTACACCAACGTCTGGCTCTCCCAGTGGGCATCAGATCAGAGGGATGAGTGTTTGCCTTAAAAACCCACCACTTCCAATCTGATGTAAGCGACGGGTGTGGAAACAAAGCTGACACTGTGGTCTTCATGGAAATTAATGACTTTTCCCACTGCTGTCCATTACTTCAGCACCAGCGACTTCAGTGTATAAAAATGTTCTCTCTTACTTTATTATTACAGTTTTTCCAGTGTGGAAAATACCTCCCAGTATTATTTCATAGAATTTTCCCTTTGTCTTGGCCGAACATCCTATTCTTATGAAAATCCAAGAATTCCTTAACAAAACCCCGGGCAAGGGTGGAAATGGAGCAGAGTGAAATGAAATACCCCTCAAATTAATACAATAAATGATATCTGCTCAGTCATGTCCTATTCTTTACTAGTCTAGGAATTCCTCTAGCCAGTCTAAGGTCGCTTTTATATCAGCTAATCAAGAAACCCATTTGATTCTGGCTCAAAATATTGAACTGGAGCCACTGACTTAAAATACAAATATCAGCTAATCCTCTTCAATACCAACCTTCAGGAGTGCATCATGTCTGGTTGGCTACACAGTGGCATGTTCACATGTACAATAATATTCCGTTATTGACATGATTAACAGATGAACCATGTGGAATGTCCCCGTCTTAGTCCCATTATGTTGTCATATATACGTCTCAATCTTATTAAATCTTACTGCTGCTTTACAATGTTTGCTCCAGTGTTGCCAGGTCCACATGAGTTGCTCACAAAATCTGGCAACACCGACACCGGTGCAGAATTAAAAGGCCATGGCTAACAAAAAAAAGATCTGAGCAGGGTAATGCTCAATCTTGCTTAATCTTTTGAGGAACATGGATATAATTAAGACTTTGATTGAGGCCAAACATTGCACTTTCATAGGGGGGGATGTAATAAAAGGCTACACCACTAATTGGACTCTATGCTTTGTAACATGTAAATGGGGTTTTAACTTGAATATCCCATCTGCAACTAATGTAAACACTATAATCAGAATACTGCCTCAACTGGATTTTGGTCATTACTTTTAAAATTGCTTTGCATGCTCACATAGTCGTTCACTCTTGAATTGCTTAGTTTTATTGGTTTTGGGGAGCTGTTTCTCTGCAGCAAGCTCACACTTATGCACTTGTACAGAGATAGAGGCAGGATCAAGAAGGGAATGTGCTCAATTAGTGGTTCACTATCCAATTTCCATTCAACATATGATCAGGAACATTTCCAGGGAGAAAACCTCTGGCATTACTACAGCAGGGCCAACTGGGCCCTTCAAATTCATATGAATCCCTGCAAAAATTAACCAAGTATGGACTTCATTACTGGTCTCAAAGGTAGATCCCTAAAATCTCATTTTTAAAATGACAGTCCTTGTTCATTTCTGCATTGTGGGCACAAGAAGAACAAGAACAATCGCAAAGGTCATGTCGTTCGAAGGCGTCTTTTACGGGTGTTCAGCTCCCTGTCTGGATCGACATTAAACCCGTGTTCTTGTAGTAGAAATAGAGAAGCAGGGCTTCCTGCAAACCTGGGGAAAGTTTGTGTTACTTTATGGCTGACAAAAATAGAAAAACAGATTTATGGTCACAGTTCATTTCATAACAACCATTTTTGGGGCCATGTTAACACATTGTGAAGAATTCCACTTCACCAGAAAAGCTAATTGCAGGCAACATAAAAACCAGGAATTTATGTTTTGCAAAAGCAAGACTGCAAATTTTTTGCATCAAATTTCTATGGCTCCCACAAAATTAAACTTTTTAAATTGCAATCATTAACCCTTAAAATGCTGCTAGATAGCCGGCGCCCCAGGCTTGATTGCTTATATTGTCAACAGTTTGTCAGTAATAGTAGTGTGTAACTCTGGGGTAAATTGTGATGGATAGCTTACTCTTTAGGTGATCTACGCAGGTTTTCTAGGCACTTATATCTTGTCCAGGAGGTTTACAATCCAGCCAGTTTATTCCAGTTTATTCAGAGACTCTTTATAGGAAATCCACAATTTGTGATCCATGATTATCTTATTATCAGGATCACTATCACTTCCACCTGGAAATGATGATAAAGCCACTTCCTCTCAAACTTTCCACCAATCAGAGAGCTTAAATTCATGATAATGTCCAATCAGGAGCAGCCAAAGATCGACAAGTGAGCAGAAAGTTCTACGTTTGTCTGAAAAGAACAAAAATAAAACGTCCTCTACGGCTGGAATGAAGAAAATTTTGACACAATGTAGCACCAAACATGAGCCAAGTGGCAGGAAAAAGTGTAAACATGTAAATAGTCCATCAATAATGTAGCCATATATCTATTGTTACATTCATTTTACATCATTTTAGCCTCATAATCTGACAACTGAGTTTTAAGGGTTAAGCAGCAACTTTTTATCCACACATATGTGCCTCCATTTCATCATGATGATCAAATATTCATCAACCCAGCAACCCAATGAACTGAATGCAAAAATAAACAAACAGAGCAACTGGACTCAGCATAATGGACCGAATGTAGGTTATCGAAACATACCTTACTTTTTCATGAATGTCAACAGGGTTTGTTCTACTAAAAGACAAATATTTAAACCACTTGTGGGATTTTAAGATGATGCTGCTCATAAAAAGACAGACGGCGGAGTTGGAGGCAGTTAATGAGTAAAAGTAAGAGTTTTGCTTGCATACATGAGGCAGGGATGCTGAGGGTGAAAGCTGTCAGGGAGTCAGATGAAGAGCTCGACAGGCTCGGTGATTGAAGACGAAGGAGAAGACAGGAAATCAACAGGTTGAAATTCAGTCCTAAACATCTGCTTCAGTTAGATTTGCATTAATTGCAGACGTCTACGGAGATCAGTCGGGCAAAAATGAAATATGAGAAATTATTTTCCATACATGCGATCCAGTCAAAGACCCACAAAGCAGCAGCGGCACTGGAAATCTAAACTTGTCTTTGAAAGAAAATGAAATGCCAAGCCTGGCTAAGGACATAATGAAAAAGCTATTATCAGCATAAGCTTTCATCAGCTCTGCATTCAACCATGTTCAATGCAAACTGATTCTCTCATCTCGTGCTGTTCCCATCTGAATGCACGGATATAATAAAGGAGGTGAGATGAGAATGAGAGATCATTCTTTATCCCTCCAGTCGAAGACGTGCATCAGCAGATTTACAGATGAGGCCAAGTTTCCTTAAGCAACACACGCGGACGATGTTGGCAAAGGACAAGACGATCAACACGTCGTCCTCAGTCGCTGATCAGTTTAATTCGATCTATGCAGGCCGGTCTGTGCGTCTGCGTCCATTCATCTCAGCTTTTGCATTTTCCTGCTTTTTTTGCATCCAATTATTGACAAAAATTATTCTCACCATAGTCTCAACCCATCTGTCAGCTCTAGCACTACTGCCTGAATTCAAATACAGCCTCCTCATACAATATTCAACGAAATTCTGAATAATATATATCACAATACAATATTCAAACTGTATGCAGCATATTATGCCCTAATGAGGAGGGGCTGATGTCAGGCCTGTTAACTATGAAGAATGCTCCAATTTGCCCTGAAAAATATGACTATCAGTGGCTTGAAAAGTTAAAGATAATGACCAAAAGTCTCAAAAATTTCCTTGAGGAATAAAGGTGGCACAAGTGGGTGGATTTCAGTTTTTCATCTGTAACATGGTGTGATGGCAAAAAAGCTGTCTGTGGGCCAAATGATTCCCCCAAGGAAGACCGAAGCAGTGTTTTAATCTAGTCTGCTTTAAAATGTAATTACCCACAGATTTAACAGCCACATGAAAAGAATTTAAATGACTGGAAATGTTTTATTGTAGTTCGGCTGCAGATATGACCCCTCAAATATCATCCTGCTCCTCACATATACGATGCATTGGCAATAGTATCAGGACACCCCTGCAAATGATTAAATTCAGGAGTTCCAAGAAAGGTCCAGAAAGACTTAAATGAGCAAGTTTCGGGTGGAGGAACTCGAGTGACCTGCATAGAGTCATGACCTCAACCTGACAGAACGCCTTTGGGATAAATTAGAGTGGATACTGTGAGCCAGGCCTTCTCATCCAACATCACTGCCTGACCTCACAAATGCACTTCTGGAAGGAAGATCACAAACTCCCATAAATACACTCCTAAACTTTGTGGGAGCCTTCCAGGGAGAGCTCAAGCTGTCATAGCTGAGAAGGGTGGGGGAACTCCATACAAGAGCCTACAGATTAAAAATGGATATCCCAACTTTCCCAATACTTTTAATACAGTGTATGTCATATTCTTTGCTCATTTGTTCTGAGTTGTTGCAGCTGCTCCATGGACAGGCGCAAACCTACATCACAACCCGGTGGTCACATGACCGTGAACTGTGAAAACAAACCCTGCATCATACGAGCAATTCATGTTGAAGTGTATCTGAAGTTGTCTCCATGGGGTTTCTGATAGAAAATGATCCATAATGTGATCCAGTTCTATTGATCCCCTCAGTGTCGAGGCTAGAAAAAGCTACGAGGCAAAGTTAGCGACAGTAGGACTGAACGGATGTCCTTATGTCTGTCCACCGTCACTTTGTAAAGGAGCTGCTAACAAGATCTAAAAGGAGAAACTACAAAAATTAAAGAAAACTCTACGAGGATCGACGCTGAAAATCCATAACTTTATGAGTTTATGAGATTTCCACATAAATAACCGATACGTCTTAATTGTCCAAAGATTTATGTTTTAATACAACTTTCCTGTTCAGTGGGAAGCTTCATCCCCCTCGTTCTCACCTGCAAATGAAGTATTCCGGACTCAACTAAATCCCAAATTGTATTAAAGTGGGCCGTATAGATAATCAGCTCCTTTAGGGGGATTCTGCTTGTTCCTCTGTATGTTTAAACCAGACCAGATGGTGTCAATTTTAAAGCTTTATAATACTGCATTTCCTCTCACTTTGCCCCCGAAATCAGCGGCTGTAGGCTTCTCTAAGCAGGAGGCTGTCAATCTGAAAATAAATCAACTGCTGTTCAGAAAGCTGTTGAAGCTGTGAGACGACAGCACAGTGTTTGCAGGTAGCAGTTTCCTCCGTGTGTAGTTTCATTAAGATACAGCAGGTTTCATGCATTATGAAGGCGGAGCTGAGGTTTGGAAGACCTTGAGCGCGACGGCAGAGAACAGCTTGAGGGATTGCTAGAAAGTAAAAAAATAAAAACACCTGGTTTTTTCTTCAACAGACCTGCATAGATAAGCGGCGGTGCGCTCTTATTGTGCAGCAGGAATATTACGCTCATGGACGAGTCAGCACAAGTGAACCTTTATTGCATTCGAGCCACTAAATGCAGCATGAAAACAAGCCCTGGACTCATTTACTTTTCAGTCATGAATACAGAAAACTGTGCATGGAGGAGAAAGGGAGCAGGATTTCATGAAAAGAACACTTTCCCAACTGTTGAACGTGGGTCTGGATCATTTTTCTGCAGGAAATCAGGTCATCTTTCTCACTGTGCTGCTCAGTGCTCACAGCAACAGAGGTCTATGGCTGCCAACATTCTGAATGCCACAGCACTCTGAGGACATCATTATCTCAGACGTCCCGCATGAATAAACACTCATTGATTGAATTAGAAATAAAAGGATACTACATATAGCTCAAGGAGTTGACCCTTTCTTTAGGTTGGTGTGTTCACAGTAAAAAGAAGCAATCGTATGATGCCAATTTCTCTCAAATGTGAAGCACGCATAGAAAAAAGCTGCAAGCCGAACCATATCTTCTCCTCTTTAATCCAGTTAATACATAATGTCAAACACTAACCCAATTCAGGCAACCCTCACAAGCCTGGCCTACAGTCCTTCGTCCATCGCTTCAAGAAGGAACATTTCCACCGTGTTAAAGTGTAGGCGTTAAATCTCTACGCACAATGGCTTCCTTTTGACTGCCACATATTCAGCCCTGCAGGGCAAAATTTCAGTGCACGAGGAGCCGAAATGAGCGCTGTGCAATCATGGAATAAAATAAGATTGGAAGTTATATAATTTTCAAGTCTATCTGAGGATATTTACCGATGCTCAGTAACTCTGAGTCCAATGCAAGACCAGTTGGAGGAGAAAATGTAATTAATGTTGTTGAATCATGAACGCTTTGTGCACTTTTCATCTAAATGCACAAAACAGTCAATAATTCGGGTCAAACGGGTCTTCTTTTTGCTTCATCTTTGACACTGAATGTTTTCACAACGCTGATTTGCAGCTGTGATTGGTGTGTATTTGAGCTTTAAACAGTAAACGGGGAGTTGCGCTGTGTAATTGACTGTAATAAAGACAATCCCTGTCTTCTCCACAGCGTGTCATTTGTAAGTGTGCAAGTTTGAGTTTACATTTTTGAGCCAGCCTTCACAGCTGCAGCTCCCCTCTGAGATACTACGACACCCACACGGAAATAAATATGCTAACATTTTGGACTTCCATCAGCTAAACAAACCAGAGGTTTCCTGTAACCTCCCAGAAGAAGGAATCCAAGTCTTTAAACAAACAGTTGCATTGATTTTAGATGTGGTCATTTGGGTCGTTTTCATCTTGTGTTGCATCTTTATGAGAGAAACATTTGTTTTAAAACTTGTCTATGAATTAAGACAGTACACTCATTGACGGCCCGAGATTGAGCTTTTAACCACATCTTCAGGTCTTAAAGGCAACCTGTAGCATTACTGACCTCTTGTATTGAGGGACATACAGTTTGCACAATCTATAGGTAACATTAGGCTCAAATTTATTTTTAATATAACTTAGAAAAGACAATAAAATGTGCAAACAATGCAAAAGAAGCACAATATAAATATACAGAAGCCAAGTCAGGAGATTGATTACAGCGTGAAATCCTCCTTTAGGGTCTTAAAGGGAGACATAAAGCTTAAAAACGCTGTCAAAAGTCACAGAATCTGAGATCATCTAGTTCAGTAAAGACTGCTGTGGGTTTCTGCTGTCTCATTTAATGAGTATATATAGACCTGGGGGGTGTACTACAACATAAAATGTTAGAGTTTACAGTGCCACAAAAGGTGGCTCTCTGTTAACCTGGCCAGATCACCATGGTAACTGATGCCGAGCACCTAACCTGCTGCGCAGAAGTTCCTCTCCATGGTTTCATTTTAAATCATCTGTAAACAAGTCCATCCTTTTATAGATTAGGACATAATCAGGAAAAAGGGCAACAAAATAGAGAATGAAACAATATTTAAATGCTGAATAATTGAATCTATATTGATGCTGGAAATTATTACAAAATTAAAATTTTTTTATGCTCAGCTGCCAAATAGCTGGTGGAAAAATCAATCTTAAAAGTAGGTCAGTGAATTTCAATGTTGATCAAAAGATATTTTGTCAATTTTAATCAGAATATATCTAATTTTTTCAGCAAACTTAGTTGTGTTACAGTGTATTGAGATGGTGAGGCAGGAGGACACATTTTTATCTTTCATTGTGATTAGCTGATAAATTTGTTCTATACTGCTGAGGTAGACAAAAACATCAGCCAGAAATGATTCATTTGTCTGAGACTGATGTGTTTTCCACATTATTATGAGACCATGTCATAGCTTAATTCATTTTATGAACATATATGATGTTAAAGTTTTAAAAACTTTGTGTACCTATACATAAACATAAGCAGATATTAAATAACTACTTTGCACAACTAATTAGTTTAAAATTGTCGTCTAGAATGAAGCTACATTTTTGTTTTTGCCATAATGGTCTGTTTATTTTTCACAAGCTTTCATGAACCATGAGGTGATTGGTGTCTTATGCAAGAGAAATGTCAGCATCTGAGAGTCTAAAATAAGATAACATAGAAAGCTTATAATCCAAACAATACCCGTTTATCTCTGACCCTAGTTTTAGGTTTTTTCAGGACAGCCAACACAAAGAAAGTCTGGGTGTGATTGTTAAACTTGTTCTTCTCGATATCATTAGAGATACAATGAAAAGAACTGCATTTTCCTTCAAATAAAACCCACGTGTAGCGAGAATAGCAATGGGCCTAAAATGGAACCCTGAGGTACTTTGCAAGTCAGATGGGCTGCAGAGGAACAATGTTCCCCTGAAAGGACAATTAACAGCCAATAGAGTTCCTTGATTTAATAGTTTATAAGAATTTTTTTGCAGTTTAAAAATGAGGGAATAAAAATGAGTGAACAGAGCAGCAGATATCAATGTGCTAAATATACACACCTTTAAATATTAACAGCTGCTTGTTGTTGGGCCAAAGACTGCTTTTGATAAACCACAGCTGAGCTCCATAAATGGTTTATTATTACAGCTGAGCTACTTCCTGTCTCAGCGGTATCACCAGTTCCGCCTTCCTGTGGTCTCCTCATCACCCCAACAGCCTCCTGTGTGTTTACGGATACATCCACACAAATAATGTGTGCGTTATAAGGGCCAAACAGCAAGAAAGCAGCTCTGCAAAAGTATGTGTTGACCCAGCACTTTCAGTCTAATGAGAATTTTATACAGTACAACACATAGAAAGAAGAGCAGAAGGCCTTTGTCTGAGTGCATGAATGTATTATTAAACTAACAGTGTGTTAACGGTCCCATGAGGCAACGTTCATAAACACAGCAGAAAACTTGTTCCAAGAAGTTCTTGGACAGATAAAACTGAAAAGAACTTCACCAATTTTAGATTATTATCACTACAGGAGATTAAAAGGGTCCCTTTTTTCCACCAGCAGGAGAAGAAAAATGTATTTAATACCACAAAAAAAGGGCTTGCCCGCTATATGATGTCCATTTAACACAAACCACCATTTCAGAGATAAATGTAATATAGACTGAGATAGTATTCAAATTCAATTCCCAAAACTTTGTGTAAAATGAAAATACAAACAGAATGCAATTATTTGCAAATCACATATTTTATTCCAACCAGAACATAAACAACATATCAGATGTTAAAACTGAGACTTTTTATCATTTCATGGAAAATATGAACTCATTTTGAATTTGATGGCAATTTAATTAGGTTGCATGGCAACAGGTCAGTAACATGACTGGCTGTAAAAGGAGCATTTCAGAGAAGCAGAGACTCAGATGGAAAGATGGGCAGAGGTTCACCAATCTGAGATAAACGGTCTAAAAAATTGTGGATCAATTTTAGAAGTTCATATTGTGAATATTTTACTATCAATATTGTTCAATATCATCAAAACATTCTGAGAATCAGGAGGAATCTCTGAGCGCAGAGCCTGAAGCCGAAGTCTAAAACTGGATGTTGATGATCTTCGAGCCCTCAGGCAGCCTCGTAATAAAGAGTCAGGACTGTAGAGCAGCTTGAATCCTGCATCAGACCAGAATGGGACAACATTCCTCTCCTAAAACTCCAGCAACTCGTCTTACTTCCCAGACGTTTACAGACAGTTGTTAAAAACAGAGGGGATGCTACACAATGCTAAACACCACCCTGATCCAACTCTTTTTAAAAAAAAGATATTTTGGTGCCATTAAATTGAAAATGAGCTCAAATTTTCGAAGAACTGGTAAAATGTCTCAGTTTCAAGATGTGATATGTTATTTATGTTCTACTGGGAATAAAATCTGACTCAATAAGATTTACAAAAGATATTATTCTGGTTTTATTTACATCTTACACAGCATCCCAATTTTTTGGAACAGGTGTTTAAGGTACATGAAGATGCACCAAATTATATCATGTTATGTGACTAGTTTGGATTACTATGAGCACCAGGTAGAAACAGAAGACCAAAGTATTAAAATATTGAAAAATGAGTGTGGTTATTGCTTACCTGTTCAGTGTTTAGGCCCGTTGAGCTCTGATGACATGAAGCACCTCGCTCTCCTGCACAAAACACAAAAAATACACACAATTGTTTGTTAAGTTGTAATGTTTACACTTGTATAAAAGATCAGGACTGCATATGCATAAGGGTTGGGGATATGCCACAAAATGTAGAGTTTAGCTAAAGCAGCAGCTGCAACATCCGAGGAAACAACACAAAAAGAACCACACACACACACTGACAACCAGGTTAAAACTGCACTTCATGAAGGCAACACTCAGCCTCTAAAGTTTTCTATGACTCAGCCGAAATCAGACTGCACTGGTCCATAAAATCTGGATCAAACTAATCAATCATTAACTCTAACAATCAGTCCAGAGTCAGAACACTAATCTCCAGCAACTTGACAGCAACCTCACTCTTAAGGAGTTCAACACTTTAAATTCACTCCTGCTTCATCCATGCAGCTACAGGTAACAGCAACCAGGTAGTGTGGCAAGATGCACAACAACTTTCCACAACAGACTTATAGAAGATATGCAACATGTTGGTGCAGACATTGAATGATTTTAGCTTCCTTAGCTGTCCTTTCTTGTAGACGGCCTCTGTGTTGCATTTCCAGTCTAGTCTGTTGTCCAGCTGAACTCCAAGGTACTTGT
>JBBBVU010000025.1:3749380-3800287 GCA_037177055.1 Atherinosoma microstoma
GGGGTGTTAGCACGGTGGTGGGGTGTTAGCACGGTGGTGGGGTGTTAGCACGGTGGTGGGGTGTTAGCACGGTGGTGAGATGTTAGCACGGAGGTGAGATGTTAGCACGGAGGTGAGATGTTAGCACGGTGGTGGGGTGTTAGCACGGTGGTGGGGTGTTAGCACGGCAGCCTCACAGCAAGACAGTTCGAACCTCTGCTAGAGACGGAGGTTCAAGCAGGGGTTCGCATCTTCTCCCCGTGTGTTCATGTGATCTCTCCAGGTACTCCGGCTTCCTCCCACTAACCCACCAAAGATGTGCATGTTAGGTTAATTGGTCCCTAAGTTCTCCCTAGGAGTGAGTGGTTGTTTGTCTCCCTCTGGATAGACTCCAGCTCCCCTCAATAAGCAGTATAGAATATGAATGAATCGCAATGAATGTCTGTTATGTATGACTTTATTGTGAATTGGCAACATCCAAATAAAGCTGAATTGAATTGAAGAGGCGTTCTGTGGCCAGTAAGTCCCAAGATAAAGCATGAAGATCGGCTAACCAGGAAGCTAGTTGGCTTACAATGAACCTCAAGTATTTTTTGCTTTGTTTTTGATTTAACGTTGAATGTTTTTAAGGACCACTATCACATGTTAAATACATCATACTGTGTGTATTTCAGATTTGTTGCCGTGGTGATTTTCTACACAGCTGGTGGTCTGCAGTGTTTTTAAGGTCATGGTTCTCCTCACCCGGAACTTTGACAGAGAACAAAAAGTAAAAGGAAGAAAAAGAACGGGCCCTACTAACAAGGATGTAAATTAAATAGCTCATAATATTAAGTTAAAAAAAAAGGATGGATTAATAATGTTTTATTTCTATATTTTCTACTTTTATCCCATGTAGGCGGAGTCTGTGTCTGCTTGGCTTTTCTTATCCATTGAAACAGTATTAAGGTTAAATAATCCTCCCTTTACATACATAACTAGGTAAATAATGAGTGCTTTAAATTGACAGAATTGTGTTTATTATTTATAAAAAAGTATTGAATCAGTATTCAATTTCTTTACAAATGATTATTATTAATAGCATCATATTGCAGCATCCCTAAAAGGACTGAAAGGAGAAATCTCGAGCTAATCTAATCAGGTATTCCTCAGAGTTTTCTGTGGCCATGCACACTTTATCAGGGTCTGTTGGGTAAAAGATGTCCAGCTGGAGATGATTAAACCAACAGCCTGTCGTTTGACCTACACAGCAGTGCCAAGCCATTACCTCACTCCCACACCTGATCTAGACGTGTCCTCCACTCTTAATGCAGAGACTCAACTGGTTTTCTTTTTACATGATAAACTGAAACTGTATACTTTTTCATACGAAAATATAAATAGTTCCTTTTTGTTTGTGTATGTCCAGTTCTCATCTACACACAAAGAGTTTTTTACTGATTCAAAAGGCAGAAGAGGGACCCTGGATGAATTTTAACATGGTCGCTCTCTAACAGGATATTTTTAATCAATCCAGCCATCTGATTATCCTACCCCTCCTTGATCCTGCAGCCTTGTGTATCGCAGTGCAGGGCGTCTTTGACTTAATAAACCTCAGGATTCAATAATTGTTTCAGCTCATGTCTTCATATCTCAGACTGCAAAGTTTATTTGTAAAGTAAGAACAACTAAAGCCGTTTACAAAGTCATTTATTCTGTTGTTGGTTAACGTCTGTGCTTTGGACCGTTGCCCGGTTGCACCACCCATCCTCTGTCGAGTTCAACTGACCGACGGATGCTCTTAAATTCTCCTGCAAAATGTCTTGATAAACTTAGGAATTCATGTTTCCATCAATGATAGCAATCTGTCTCATGGGAACTTCATGCAGCAATGTTTTTATTCCCGGCAGCAGTGGCTTCCTTCATGATGCCCTCTCCATGAACTCCATACTTGTTTAATGTTTAGCTTTTTACAGATTCGTCTGAGATGTTAGCATGTGCCAGAGATTTCTACAAGTCTTTAGCTCTACTCTTGGATTGTAATCCTCACCTCAGTGAGTTGTCTGCACTGAGCTCTGGCAGGCATCTTTACGGGACGGCCACTTCGTGGGAGAGTAGCAACGCTGCTGATGTTTCTCCATTTATGGACAATCTTTCTTGCCGTGGACTGATAAACATCAAGGCTTTTAGAGATACTTTTGTAACCCTTTCTAGTTTCATTCAAGTCAACAATTCTTGATCTTGGTCTTTTGTGCGAGGTCACATCAGGCAAACTGAAAACTGGTGTTTTTTCTTTTTACAGGGCAAGGCAGCTTTAACAGGCACCTCTAATCTCGTCACATTGATCAGGAAGTCATTAGGCAGGGATACTCTATACTCAATAGGAATGAAATACTTTGGAATTATTTCAATGTAAACCTGAAGGAGAATACTTTAATTCCGAATTAAGGTTTACATGGAAACCTTTAATCCCTTTAAGCGGAATTAACTTTTATTCTGAATTAAAAGTCATGTAAACGTGGCCATTGTGCAGAACTGTATTGGCTGTTAGATCCATTTAATTTGATACAGGTGTGTTGAAACACTGAAAACCTGCCGGATTGCGGCCCTCGTAGGACCAAATCAAGTATCAGTGAGCTAGGGTTTTGCATACTTTTTCCACTTTGCACTGTGAATCTTTCCATGTTGGGCTTAATTAAAACATGAAAACATATAATTGTTTGTGTGGAACTAGTTTAAAAAGGTTGTATTTGTCTATTGTTGCTACTTAGATAAAGATCACGTAACATTTCGTGACCCATTTATGCAGAAATCCAGGTCATTCCGAAGAGTTAACATAATTGTTTTGCAGCCGTGTATGTGCTGCCCTATTTCAGGCCAAAATGTCATTTTGTGGTTCTTTGTGATATTTATATCATAATGATATATTTTATATACATCTTGTTGCCAAATGAATAAAAAAAATTGCTGCATGAGATTTTTTTTTATATTATGTTAATGACTTCTGAAATCTGCCCCCAAGTGTCCAAAAGCTGCAACTACAACCAGCTCAAACTCCTGATTTTGCTACTCTGCAAAGTTTGGAGTTCAGAACTTGTTTCTGGAAAAAGTACTTAGGGTGTGGCTCTGACACTAACATAATGCTAATGAGATTAACCCTTTCCAGCTTGGTGTTCTGTTACTTATGAGTCAAGATGCTCTGGAACAACTACAACTATAGGAAAAAAAAGCCCTGGTGGCTGGAAATCCAATAAAAGAAGGAGTTAAGGCTTGCATTCTTGGAATTCCCCTCCCCTGTGATATTGACTCCTGTATCAAATGACTGCTGCTGACAGACTGACAGAAGGAGGGGAGTCGAGAAGTATGACCGTGTCAAGACATGGGAGTGAAGCAAACATGCACCTCATAAGCTGCAAAGAAAAACACACAAAAACACACCCTGAAAGAAAATACTAAAAGAAAAAAGATTTAGGCTGAGCTGAAACCAGTATCAGTGTACTGTAAACACACCGCTGCGTGACGGATGGAGAACGAGCACCGAGTGCTGCCATGTGATTTGCAGGTTGATGCGCATTAGCTGGCAGAGTTTATTACACTTCGAGTCTTTAAATCTACTAAAACACTCTGGCGCGCAGTCGCTCGCACACAGGGAGGAGAGGAGTTGTGTAAATCATGTTTGCGGGCTGGTTTTCATCTGAGAAATGTCAGCTATGGGAGGTTTCTCCGCCTTCGACATCTCTCACGGAGCTGCCGCCTCATCCAGCAGCAGGGAGGAGGCGAGCGGCTGCCAGGTTGAAGTACGAGCATCACAATGTGCAGTTAATGATGAAACATTATGAAACTGCACTGTACGCTAAACTAATGCTCAGACTCGCATCATGCTGCCTCGCTGAGAGACTGGCGACACCAGGGATCAGACTGATGTTTCACAGCCTCTGTATTTACCGTTAACCTGAGCAACCTCACTAAACCAGCATTATTATCAGATTCTGCTTGTGGAAATATAATCAGCTGATATCCAGTGATGGCCCAGAACTGGTCCAAGTCTTCTATAGGTTTGGAATAATCTGTGTAGAGAAGTAAGTCCAGATACATATCATGCTTGTTTAGCTTACACTAGAGTCTTTTTTCCACTTTTGATTGAAAAAATCATAGCAGGTACCAAAAAAATGTAAAAGGCTCCAAAATGATGCAAACTAAATCCCATTTTAGACTTGCACTGCATTCCAGTAATCTGATTTAACTGCTAGCATCACGTCTCAGTGGGCAATCTGGTGCTTTTTTTTGTTACAATTAGCTGCCTTTAGCTTAATAAGTTAACCCTTTAAAGTCTGACCAAAGACAAAATGGGTAGAAAGTCTCATTTTCTTTGTTCTGAAGTCTTTATTTGGCCTTTTAACAAAATGTAAAAACATAATAAAGAAATAAAAATCTTGGTATATTTACCGTTTATTACCGTGTGATGTATCAAAATTATTACAGCGCTTTATTGTTTTATTATTGTATCCACCATGGGGCAGAAGACAAGTATCAGATTGTCTACAACAAGGTTTTCAGCCGAGTTTTTACCATAAAATGATGCAAAAGGTCTCCGAACTCTGATCTACTGTTGCACATTTATAAAAAGAAAGAAAAATTGATGTACAACTTCAATGTCTCAGTGGTTAATGTTACCTGTAAACAAGCAGGAATAAAATGTTTCCTTGATATAATACAGAATAAACTCCATCAGAAGGATGAAACCTTACTCCAGCATTCAGAAGCATTTCCAAATCTCTTGTAAACTAAACTATACTCCACTTCTGAGAAAGCTGGCATCCGCCCCTGAATAGTTCCTGCCTTATTTCATTCTGATGAATAATTAAATGAATTCTAAAACCTTGTCATGCCGACTAGGCCCTGAAGTGTTTTCATACTTGGTTATTCAGGCCTAAAAATGAACAAACAGTATTTTGCTTTGATGCTGCATAAAATAAAACAAAGCCATTGGTACCCAAGGTGAGAAAATGAGCAATTCTGACCTCCAAACAAAGGCTTCTGTACTCTACACAGCACAAACGATGGAAATGTAGAGCTTTAATTCAGAGATGAGTCAACCGTTCTCCACTTAAAGCTACAAGAATGTGGAGATTTAATAAATCTGACCCGTTTTCTAGCATTGTGAAGGAGTTAATATTGAATTCCTGGCTGGGAAACAACTGTTGCATGGACCATTGTTTAAATAAAAGAGAAACTTCATATTAAAAAGGGATCATATCTTCTACATTATGCAAAAAAGGGACAGTTGCTGCAAGACTGTAGCACAGAGAAGAAGAAAAAAGACAGGAAATTATAATAATCTGTTGCTGAATTAAGGATTAATTAAAGGTGGTGTTGACTTTAAATCAAACGCGTTGGGTTTTGCAATCAATCTGAAACATTTCCACTTGCTCTCATCCTTTATTTGGTCCCTGTTTTTCTCTCTGAATCTCTTCTCCACAGCCTCACTATTGCTGCTCAGACCGTGTGGTTAATCCACTGTGGCATTGAAAAGGCTTGACACACACACACACACGCGCGCGCACACACACACACACACACACACACACACACACACACACACACAGGTCTCTGCCTGTAGTGGAAGCCTTGCAGACATGGGATTTCCTTTCACATCCAATTGAGACCAAAGAAACTTGGTGAGAAGAGCATGGAGAAGATAAGCTGCCAGCACATGCAGTTTCCCAAACACACACACACACACACACACACACACACATCTGTGCACACATGATACCCATGTCGCACACAAACACCAACAGTCCAAACACAATGTTAACGTGATAAAACATGCAGCTTATACACCCTCCCAAAGAGGCATCAGCTGTGCACAAAACGACCACCTTCCACCCACAAACTGCACACAAACACACACACAAACACAAACACACACACGTCCCTTTGTAGGAGTATGTAGACAGGAATTTGTTGGGACATAATTACAACGTGGAGTCTGAACAGCATCCGATTAAGATCCACAGGTTTTATGGCAGACCTTTGAAGATCGCAATCTGGTTCAAAACACCAGACTGCACACACACGCACACAGATCCTGAAGCCAAGCGTGATGCTTCTCTTAGCTTTTAGCATCGTTCTTCTAGAACAAACAAGCAAAATGGTGATTTCACTGGAAACACTGGCAGCCTTTAATGATGAAATACTGTTGTAGACCAGCATTCGGGTAAACAAACCTACAGACTGTGACACTATATTTATATTGGGACCAAGTGAAATACTGCAGCACCACACAGTACCAGTGAGGAGGTTAGGGCTGGTTTTTTAAATATTCACACCTCAGCTAATGACATGCAACCAGTAAACTGTGACCACACAGGAACACCAGCAGGATTTTCCCCAACACCAACGTTCCACTCATGGCTTTTAGTGGAGCATAAAAACAACATATTTCAAAGTTACATGCCATGAAAATAATCTCTTCATTCCTTAAAATGGTTTAGATGCAACTTCAAATACTCGTCTCATTTAAGATGCGTAGAACTCTGCAAAATATGCAAATAGGCCCCGCCTCCACAACTTACAGCGGCTGCTTCCCTTCAGTTCACGTCTGTTAAACCACACAAACCCATGATGGCAGTGAGTATAAGGTCGTGCTGTACAGGCCAGGTGCTTCCAACAATGACTTTTTAGATCAGCATGCTAATAGTATGTTCATACAGTTTATTTACCTTATGGTATGGGTTCTAGCAAATCCACTATGTCGTAGATATGTCAAGGTTGAAAATACCAATTTTTAATATAAATTGGTCTTAAATTGTCTGGACTGCACATTTATCCCGTTGCCAAACGGAATAAAATAAATAATGATGTTGCTCCATGTTTGCTGCACGTTTCTATAGGGCTGTGCTACCTTTATAGGGTCATACTACGATGGTAAGTTTAAGTATTTTCAGCTTCTTGTTGAGTTTTAGTCCAAAGCGGAGCTACATAGAATTTTAAAAAAAAAATCAAACATCTGTAACCACATTACGCCGTGTACTTTAACTCCTTGATGCTTAATGTTGTAAATTTGTAACAAACCGCTTCCGGTCTTTTCAAAATATTTTATTTTAATGATTTATTTGATTCATATTCTTTTATGAATGCATTTATTTTCATATCATACATCTATTGTTAGTCATTTCTTTAAAAATATATATCATTGTATTTTATTTCATACATCATTTTCTTTTTTCTTTTTTTTAATGCATGTTTTCACAGTTTTTAAAATCAAATCTGTCGATGTACTAATTTGTTCATGCACGCGAGCCCCTCTCCTGGAGTCCTGGAGTCCTGAACAGGAAAACATCCAGAATTTCCATCGATTTTTCAGCTAAAAGGCCTCGGAAAAGAGTTTAAACCAAAGCCAACAACACCTTCGGCTAAGCAGCTATTCAGTCCCAATCCCTTTTAGTTCCCTTCACATTGTTACTTTCACTATTAAACATAGCCCCGAACTCTACTATTGTTTTTCTTCCACCACCATCATTCAGGATGTTTTTCTTCCTGGACGATGGTTCCCCACCATCCTTCCAGTCTTTAATAATACATTGGACAGTTCTTAACCCAGTTTCAGTAGTTTCTGCATCTCCTTACATGTTTTCTCTGCTTGATGCCGATAAACTGACCTTTCTGAAACAGACTAACATGTTTTCCACCATGGTTGTTTAATAAATGAGAAGCTACTCATTGCATTAGTTGGGGTTTTCAGCTGAAAGATAATCACCCATGCAGTAATTATCCAATAGGAGGCTTGGGGCAATTCAGGTGGCCAGATAATGTATATTACTGTTTCACTATATTTACATTCAAAGTTAAATTTATTACCGTCTTCTGTATTACTTTATGGCCTTCAGAGTGTCCAGAGCTGCTGTAAGTGAGTCCAGCTATCAGGTGATTTCTACCTGCGGGTGAGAATGAAGCCATGCCGTCACTCACGTTCCTCTAAAAGATTACAGATAATCTAATTACCAGAATAATCCTGAAACTGCAGCTTCATCAAAACATTTTCTGCCTCTTACAGCACAATGTCTTTAGTCATACAAATATAAATGAGTGCCTGCACATCCCTCCAACATTTTCACCACCTGCAGCCAAACAATACTTTGACAAATGAGGACGACAAGTGGATTACTGCTGCCAGGTTAGGAAATATGATACAGGCCTTTACACTTTATTGCCTTATCAGGCGTGAAGGACCGTGTTCACATGAAGATGGAAAGGAGTGAATGGGCAGTAAACAAATGTAATTACCTGACTGGAGAACTTTCCACTAGGTCGTATTGATTTTTTAAAGCGCAGAGAGGTTTATTCTCAAAGAGGCCGGCAGAAAAGACAAAAGCAAAAACAGATCCAGCAAAATGAGCTGCAGGGAGTCAGGACGGCTTTGATATGATACGTCTGATTACTGATATCAGCCTGCTTACTGTACATCTTAAACTTTATTCATTTGTTCATCTAAAATTTTCTTTCAGTTTACTTTGTCAACTATTTGTTCATTAACTTATTTATAGTATTTTCCCCAAATTTGACACTCGAATACACATATCTCGAAAATCTTTACAACCTTTCAAATGTGCTCACATTGCAGCTGTTTCTAACCAATCAAACCCAGTATTAAAAACTTCCCGGGCAACTAATTATCTGACAATATTATTCCTCTTAAATGACTCATAATTGTTGCATTGGATATATATATATATATATGTATATATATATGCACAGTATGAATGCTGATTCTACAAGAGGACATATGGAGCTCTTTGGATTCTGAAAGGTAATTGGATAAATTCTTGAGAGAAAGAAACCAAAAGTCTCCCAGATAAATAACCCATAGTGGTTCCACAAAGCAAATGCGCCGTAACCCACTTCAGATGAATGGAAAACAACAAACCAAGGACCACTTCTCCTCTGCCACTGGCAAACACTGGCATGCCAATGCGAAAAACAAAGACTTTTTATCTTCTATGCAACACAAAAAAAAAGTGCAGCCACTAAAACTGACTCAGCCCCATCCCAAAGGGGGAAAACACGGACTTCTGAAAACAAACAACTCTCTTTGATACATGAAAGCAGAAACCTTGATCCAGGAACAAACAGGAGTGTCAATACTTGACGACTGACTGCACCGATGCGTTTCATCATGGTGCACATTTAACACCTCTCACTGTGTTTCTGGAGTTAAACAACATCAGGTCAACTGAGAAAACAGAAAATCCCATAATCCTCGGACAGAGCAGCTGATAAACAAAGTCGCAGCCTGAATAGAATCGGCAGACTTTAGGAGCTGCAAACAGGAAGATTCCCAGTGAAGACAGAGGGATAAAAACAATATTAACCCCTGAATGTGCACTCGTTCACTTCTGTTGGCTCTGAAAATAACTCTCCCCTGACTTGTTCCAGCTCTTCATGCTTCCTCTGACAGAAATACTCTGAATCATTTACGCAGTCAATCAGGGGCGCGCATTATGTCTTTCTTGGACTCAAACTCAAGCTTGTGGGTTTTATGAACCTGCCATCAAATCTGAAGTATTCCAGATGTCTTTCTTAAATCATATCCAGCTTGACACATCTGGCATCTCTGGATAACCTCGGTGTCCACACAAGAATTAAAAAAAAAAAAAAAATCACTTATTTTTGGTTTGCGGGACTCATCAACAGGCCGCTGATCGTTTAGATTATCCACCGACCACATAGTTGTGGTTTATGATTCATTGCATAAAGTGTCTTATCGTGCAAGCTTTGACCATCATTTCTATCAATGTGGAAACTGAAATCACTGAAACAAGAGGTGAAAATATGACCCAAAAAGATTGGGCCGGCTTTATGTGTAGATAATTGGATAAACGCCATCATTTGAGTTAATTCTTTTTAAAAGAAAGATGAAGACAGCTTATCTCCTTGAGTCATTTTCTCAAATTATAGCTGGGTATTAAAGTTACACACCCCTAACCAGGTTAAAAAAACAAACTTACAATCCTTCAAAAACCAATCAACGTAGAGGGCTTGGAGCCAAGGGTTAGGGTTAGAAACCAGGGCAAGCAAGAAGTGTGAAAACTAAACATAACCTAGGTGAGATGGATTGTTTTGAGAAGCAGCGGTCTGAACAGTTTCAGTGGGACCCAAACCTGGAAGACCTTACCAGCTTTATTTGATGCTTTAAAAAGTACATATGTACACTTTCTGAAGTAGTTACCTGTAGTGCAGTATTCGGTGCACCTGAGGCCACTAGGTCCACTCACAGATGAAAACATGTCTATGCCTGGAAGAATTTTGGCCACTGACGGCCACCGTCCATCCACAACTGTGCTATACACATCTTTACCACTAGATGTCAGTAATTCTCACACGCTGGACCTTTAAAAACACGACTTTCTCCACAAAAGTGAACAAGAGCAAAGCTGATAACATGAAAAACAAAAGACATTCTGTAGGTTTTTCATTCCCCTGAGAAGGGATACGCAGAAGTATGTTCAGCCCCTTACCGAGTAAGAAACTAATTAGATCAATTAGAACATTGTTTTCCCATCAATGTTGATCTGAGCCAGAGCTGATAAACAGCCAGAACAACTACGCTGTCGTTTAACAGGAGACCAAATGCTGATAAGAGACTTTCTCCCATTGCACCGAAGAAGCAGATGTTACACGTTGTTAAAATGATTTTCAATCAATGTAAAGAGGGGTTTAGAAGGAAGAATGTGGCATGAAATGACATGAAATTAAATGAGTTTGCACAACAAAGACTGCAATCATCATTTCCCTGCATGGCTCATCAACAGAACCGCTAGATAACAGACAGACAGACAGACTACCCCGCCCGCCCACCCCGCCCCATCCCTACACACATGTGCATAGCAAAGCAGCCGTGAACAAGGCATAGCTCTGCTTAATGTGAATCAATGCAGCATATGTTTGGATCTTTAAGGGGTCAGAGACAAAGCTGCAAAGGGCCCCAGGCAGGGACTTGAACTGGGGTCGGCTTTACTAAGGAGGGGAGGAGGAGGGGGGGGACTGAACCTATATAAGAATTAAGTCTGATTTCAGACTTATTAATAAACTCAACAGCTATAACCAGTTTCCTTTTGGAAAATTATTTCCTGCACAAGAATGAAGACAGAATCTTACGGGATTTGTAAACCGTGTACTTGCAAATGTATGTTCAAATGCACACACAAATGTCTAGAAGTTATGCAAGTAAAACAAATTCATACATGCACAAATTATAAAAATGCACGTACATTAATATCTTACACGTTCTTTATCTTTAGCCCCACAGAATGAAATTTTTGCGTCCAAAAAGGCTCCTCTGCAGGAAAATAGTTAAATACGTGTGCACGGATCTTCTGATATAGACGGACAAAACTGCATTTACACACAGATCAATTCACGAGTCCATCAAGGGTTTTAGATTGAATACTTTAAGGTAGTTTCCTGCGTACATGGTGCATTTAAGTACTGGTAGAAAACTGGGTAATTTGGATTTTGATGGGATTTTCATCTCTAGTTATTTCACAGTGGGAAAGACGCTCTCTACGACAATAGTTTGCCCTGAATAATTGATTGATTGATAGGTAGATTTAGAGCTGCTGAGAGCAATCAAGCAATCCGTAGACAGTAGGAGGGCAAAAAGTAGTTCCCACTGTGGATTAACTTTTAACTTTGTCTGCTTTCATAGAATTACAAAGCAAATCTGACTTGTGGAGATCTTATTAAGTAAAAATGTGATCTAAAACAAATATTCAGAGGAAATAAAAACGCATCTTCAAAATATTCAACACATATCATCTATCTATCATCTATCATGATGGGAGAACTATTCTGTCATAGAAAGAAGAGTCTTTACCACTTTGATTAAACTGGAGAGGAAAATCCAGATGACCCAGCTTTCCACCAGCACTTAAACCCACCGTGTGAGTCGGTTAGAAGAGTCTAAAACCCGTTGTGCACGTGTAAACTGATGTGTGTGTAAATACAGTTTTGTCCGTGCGTACCGGGCGATTCGTGCACACGCATTTTTGAACACAAAACCATCAGATTTTTGAGGCTGAAGGTAAAAAAAAATAAATTTGTTTTTGGAGTTTGTGCATGTGTAAATTTATTTTGTATACATTATTTCTAGATTTCTGTGTGTGTGCATTTAAGCAGACTTTTGCAAAGTTACACACAAAGTGATTTAAACAGTTAACAAATCATGTATTACACATAAACACACACACACACACACACAATGATACTAAATCGATTTCCTCTCCATAGCATCTGAGCTAAGGGGTTCCCGCAGAGGTCATTTATCCTTTCCAGCAGCACAGAGAAGTCCGTCTGTTCCCAGTTAACTCCTGCTGTGTCATACCACTGCCATGCTGTAGTCCTTAGAGACCCACTGGGGTTTTCCCAGTTCCCATGTATAGAGCAGGACTGTGGTTGGAGGAGCGGACATCCAGAAAACCCAACATGAAGAAAAAGGAGGTTTGGTAAATTACAGAGCAAACTGCAGCTTTCTAACTTACACACTACAATAACAAGCTAAAGAAAGAACCCGAATGTTCAGAACTTCTAGATAGATAACAGCATAAAGAAGGATCATTAAAACAAGACTTCACCCCTTCCATTGTTTTATCAAACGGGAACTCCTCCCTTTGTGCTTCATTGTATACTTAAAACAACTAAATAACTTCTTTACAAGCTCCACTAAAACATGGACTCCGTTGCAAACCGTCCAGTAAAAATGGCAACAAAACTTTTAATTACCTTCATCCTGCCTGTTGGACAAAAGACACGCAGACAGCTGCCAACACTTCCCAGTTAATGGCTTTGCATGGGAGCTCGTGTTTACGATGGGACACATGTTTGAGCATTATCTCGGTAACAAAGCTATCAGTGGAAAGTCGTCAGGGGTTCAGTCGGGGTCTTCTGGGAGTCATGACCCCTGATCTTTGACCTGTGTGGCAGCAGCAGAGTGAACTGATAGAAGAATGTGATGAAGAAAGAGAATGTTAAAGATAACTCAAAACATTTTTAATAATTAATTCTAGGAGGTTTTTTTAAAATATGTTTGTTAATTAGCCTCTATAATAAGATGATTGCAGATTTATAGAACATTTACTGAAAAGCTAATGGATTATTGCGCAATCATTTCAGTTGAATATTTACCAGCAGCCTCTTAAATCTGTTAAAAATTGTTTCCTTTTCTCTTAAATATATCTTCAAACCAGATTTCTGTCCCGTTTTGACAAGTCATTTACCATCATCATGAGCTTTTAAAGTATCACACAGTGGAATTTACCAGTTAATGAAGAATGTAGATGTCAGATTAAGATAATGGATGCTTTTTTAATTGAATTTGAACAAAGACAGATGAGCTTAGGATCTAATTAAGCTGGTTTTGGCTTTTACCACAGCTTTTGCAAGAAATGACGGGATGTCACATTCGCATTGTAAGTTGTGGTTAACACAAGGGCGTAGGTTTGATTTTGACCTTGGAAGGGACATAAAATTATTTCCTCTGGAAGAAGAGAGTCCTCATTAGTCATCAATCCATTATAGGAGCAACGGCTATTCCTCCTGGGGTCAGACGACAGCATAAAACAAAACAAAAAAAGGCGAGCGCCTCTTTTTTGAGTTAATTGGAGTTTCGTCATTTCTTTATGTGAGCCGCAAGACCCGACTGTCGGACAATAGTCCAGATATTAGAGGACTAGTGACTGTAGGACCATTTTTAATGATGATTCGTTGAAGAAACTAGCACTTCTTCTGATAAGATATTCTTTTTCATGACTATATTCCCAATATGAGATGTCCAAGAGAGCCTTTCATTAAAGGAGTAACAGTAATAATAGTAGTAGAATCATTATTGAGAGGATAGGACATCTCAACAAGCAGAATTTATAATGCCAAATATTCCATCAGTGTTTGACATGAAGATTTGTTTTTGTTCTTTTGCTGAACTGAATACAGGATTATTTTACTTAATGTGTGTAATTTTATGGAGATGAAGACATCTGTAGGCATCTTTGCTTCACATCAGTATTGTCCAGACAAGAAAGTAGTTTTTGCCATGAGAGTCCCCAGAGGGAGTTTCTGACACTACGTAAAAAAATACGAATCATTTTGTTGGTAATCTTTTGTAGTGATTATTCATTTTTATATGTCAAAGACTCATCCTTCTAATATTTATTATACGGAAAATAATTCTGTTTTTATAATGAATGAGGCAGTAATTCAAATGTTCACCCATCCACACACCAAGAACTTCCAGGATTTCCCATGTTTCCATCTGCTTGGCCGTGTAGAAGCTGGTCTGAAGCACCGGATGCTTTGATATATCAGAGAACTTTTATCCAGTTTTAAAGCATACATTTTCCTTGGATAACATCAGTTATCAGTTTAAAGTAATCCAAAAGCTTCTTGTCAACTTCTTCATACAGACCCATTCATTCTAAATCAGGCGTGTTGGAGCAGGGAAACAACAGAAACCTGCAGGATAGCGGCCCTCGAGGACCAGAGTCGGTCTTTGAGGGCCTTTGCCCTGCAGGTTCTGGATGTTTCCTGCTGCATCGCACCTGAATCAGACCGACGGGTCAGTATCCTTGGGGTAAACTTGATAAAAAGCTGCTGAGAAGAAACATTTACTTTACAAAGTTGACCATCATTGGTCTTTAAGTAACAGAGCAGTGACTCCACTTCCTCCTGAGGAGAATATGAACATTAAGTTTCATCATTATGTGAAGCTGACAGCAAATACCCCCTGTCATTTACCACACTGTAAAAAAAAAGAACAGGCGGTACCATCCGTGTGGTGTGTCAACAGATTTATTGAGATCTCTAAAAGCCTCTGGTTGTGACAGTGATGCATGTTTGTAAAGACGCATTAAGTCATGAAATCACGCTGAAAAAAAACTAATCCTCTGATCAGAGCGTTTGTGTTTTATTGCCGTTTAAAGATGGGCCATGATGTAACCATCTAAATAAAACACATGGGGAAATTGTTCTGCACAGCCGTAATTCAGAAATATTTACGGCCATTTTCGCAAGTGATCGTGTCAGTTCAGTAGCTGTGAAGAAATGGGACTCAAAACCATGAAACAAGAAGAAAAGACAGTTTCTGAAGCAAAAGGAAGTAGATTAAATGAACAACACAGATCAGAAATCCCCCTCATGTCTTTATATTTCACTTCAAAGCCGTCAAACACTCCTGTTATCTTTTAAAGTGGTCTTACGTAATAGTTCTTCAGGCTTTCTGAGGGTCTGTCAAAGTTTGTCTTTTGGCCACTGCTTGCTTTTTAACTTGTTTTCAGTCTTTGTATCGAAACATTTCCAGAAGAACGTACCTCGTTTTTAACACGGATCTAATTCTTTAGAATTCTAGTTTCTGTTTTTGCCTTTTTTATTGCATTTCCATTTATACTTACCCATGTTTCTGTACATTTCTGCACCCTTTTCCAATTTTCCCGACCTTGGCCACGTTTACATGAGTTTTCATTTCCCTTTTATTTGGAATAAAGATTTAATCCGCTCTAAAGAGATGAAAAATTATTATAAACATTTAATTCCGAATGAAAATGACAATTGAAGCCGAAATAAGTCACTTGTTTATTCTCCAGTTTATTAATTCCTCCATCACTCCTCTGTAACTTCATTCCGGTCGTTCTGAGCATGCTCTTTCCTTCGTCCTGTCGTCATGACGACCACGGCGGCGGACACATATTTCCAGGATGGCCGCTCGAGCCGAGACTATTTAAGTGAAAGTGAAGTAGTACGCTGCTGCTCAAGTTATGATGTGGTCTTCCATGTTGTAGTAAAGAAAAGAAGCAGGAAGTGAAGATTATTTTCTTACGAAAGACATAAATACATCTCCTGACCAATCAGAAGCCTTCCCAACCCCCAGATCTGAAGTGGAACTGAGTAAAGGCAAATAAATGTGTTCTCCATATTTGGAATTACTATTACAATGTAAACGTCAAGGAGAATAGTTTAATTCTGAATGATCTAATCACAAATAATTGATTCAGAATTAAAAACATCATGTACTCATAGCCAACATATATAGAAGTTAGGCTAGATCCATCATCCTACAGCTGTGGGTGCGGTTCTTCATTTAGGGAAGGGAGGGAAGAAACCAAATATGAAGCCAAGCAATCAGTAATTCAGCACATTTCCATAATGAGGTTCAGAAGGTGAAACAAAGATCTATCCGGCAGCTCTTCGTCTCCCTCTGTTTCTCCGCTGGTGGTCTTATTAAATCCTCTCTGTCCTCAAGACCTCGTCATTCCTCTGGCCAGTCAGACAGTCATTAAGCAGCTGGAAGTGGAATATTCCAGCTATAATCCACCAGCCTGGTAGTCAGACGCTCTCCTGAGCTTGTTTCTTTAAAATGTGGTGCTGGACGTGTAATATCAAATAATCAATCCTCATCCATCGGGAGTAGCCGAGGAAGCTGTTAAAGAGTTATGAGTTGACTTGGAACTAATTATGAAATTTGCCACTGGAGAGGAAGAATAAATATTAATATCTGTAGATCTCTCCTCAGAGTGCTACCTGCCAACGTGTCTGGCTCGAAATTCGTAAATTAATCTTCTTTACAAGCATTTCGAGGACATTTCTTTTACCTCTTCCCAGAATTAGCAAGATCAGCTCCAATTTGTCCCATTTAAAAAAGTTAATTAGCCACAGTGGCAATTACTTTTAGTCTTGCAGCTTAGCTTGTCCTCTCTTTTTCTTAGACTGAGTGAGGACCGATGAAAAGTTCTGCTCAGTCTTTGTTCAAAGTGTTAATTTTACGACTGAGCAGTTTACAGACGGGGAGACAGGGGCGAATCATATTTCATAAATGCCTGTCATCTATATTTTAAGGGCGCAATAACAAAGATTTCTACTGGGCCCCACAGCAGAGAAATGACCACAATATATCTGCAGAGCTTGATGGCGTTGTAGATCAATACCAGTGACTCGCCCATTACTCCATCTCTGTGATAAGATTTTCAGCTTCCAACACGCAGTATGTCAAGGTGTTTGGGGGGGGGGGGATCTGTTGGATTTAAGAGAAATTCTCTAAAGTCATAAATGATTTGGCACTTTTAGATGTGTTAGAGCTGGACTGTGCACATCAGGTGCAATAAATATGAAATAATCTGCAGTGTAAGACAGATTAGTTAACTGAACTCAAAGTCCCTCATTTACTTAGACTGCACAAAACTGGAGTAACACATAAAATATTCATAACTTTAACTAAAAAGGGGAAAAAATTCCAAGGATTTTCTTTTCATCGATGTAATAATATCCAAAATTAACATATTTTTACTTGAAAATTGCACACCCATAATGAAATGAGTACATCTCTGCATCCACAGGGTGTACTTCAATACTTTTAGAGTCATAGTAAAAGGGAACACTTGTAAGATTTGTAAAGATAAATATCAGTTTATGTGTTACTGGTGAAGAATAAATGAAGAGCACAGATGGAGAAAAGTTTCAGGCTCCCCTAAAGAAAAGCAGATTTTCACACTTTGGCGCCCCCTAACGACGGCTAATCCAGCTTCTGTCTTGCATCTTTTCTTTTCTCTGAGCCCTCTCCAGCCAGTAAAAGTCAGTCTAATGTTGACTCTATTCTCTGTCACATACTCTCTTTCTTTTCCTTAGTTCCTCTGATAATGTCCCCTTGGGTTTCTTTCCTGAATCAGCGTGCATCCAAAAAGAGCCAACGTTTAGAAATCTAGTTGCTGACATGTAACATGGTACCGTAAAGCAAAACGCAGCTATCATGTGATGCTCAGAGCTGGAAAAAAGAAGTTGCTTTCATATCCGTTTCCCCTTCTGGCTTGTGGTTTTATTTAAGATTAGATAGTTAAAAACAAACAAACAATAAAACAATTTTAATGTTTAGATTAAGCTTTCTCTGCAGTCATTGTGGCCTTAAAATGCCATGGAGAGGCATATTTATGAGTAAACCATGGAGTGTGCAGATCTTAACCACTTGACGTGTTATTTTACTGAGAGATTGTATTCCTTTTTCATTTTCATCCAATTAAACAGTCTTATTTTTAATTAAAACTCTCAAAATATGGTTAATTATCTATGAAAGGACTTGACTTGAAGTCTCTTTGTTTTCAGTCTGAATGCTTTTTACACATTTCTGCTTGAATTAATTGCTTTCGGTATTAAAAAAGATTACCCTTTAGTGACAGCTGACTATCTAACAAGGGAAAATAATCTATATTTTCTTCTTTCTTTCTTTTTTTTTTTTTTATACAAGAAAATTAAGCTCTGTTGCAATTAAGTTGCTCGGTTGTCACTTTCAATAAAACTTCTGCTCTTTTGAGACTTCCAGCTCTGCATTTTCAAAACAATTAGACCAGAAAAAGAGCACAGAGACGGTACAGACAGATGCACCTTCGCAAAAGAAGCATAATAACAATTAAGCCAACTATTCATCCGTCCCTTTGTAGTTTAACACTGAATGCTCTGGAGCTTTGCAGAACTAATTCAATGAATCATGTTTGACAGGAGGTGTCCACGTTTTAAAGCATCAAAGAAAAGCCTGGATTTAACACAGATTCTTCCACAAAGTCAACTTTTTGTCATGTCATCCCTTCAAAACACTTTTCCACTAGTAGTCAGAACACGTCTTTTTTCTTTTTTTTTCCTCCCACAAACAGCTGACATCTTGCTTTGGAGCCAGATGCGATAAGGACCTGCAGCGTGGTCTGTATTCAGAGCTCCCTGCTGGTATCAGTCACTGTCAAAACTCTTCATACCCACTTAAGCTCCTGCTCTCCTGGGTTTAAAGATCACAGTCTCCAAGTCAAGTAAGAACAGCCTGCAACTGTTAAAAACAACTTTACTGCCCGTTCATATTTTCTAAACATCCCCAACTTGTAGTTTTTATGAAGGATTATACCTCTAGAGTTACACGTTCCAGCAGGCTTTCATTCTCAGCAAACAAGAAATCAATGGCTTGTTCATAGAAATGTATTGTTTTAATATAGTTTCCTTAGTAAGGATACAATTTTTCTCAATATCTATCAACACCATGGCCGTATCTGAGTCCCGTGAGGTGGATCACCACTTCTAATGAGCTAATAAATCTAATTAATAGACAAAAACTTGTCAAAAGATCAGATTTAGACATGAATAACTTTGATTTCCTTGCTTTGACAGAAAATAATGGAAGCCAGATATTATCAATATGTAAAAGAAAATGCACCATTATCGGAATATCAAAGAAATTAGGACTTGTATATTAATCAGGGCTGCATTTCCAGTAGATGAAATTTAGCTTTTGTGCACTTTCTACAACTAATTGCACAGGTGTAGAAATGGAATGCAGCCCTCGTTATACCTCAGAGATTAGCGCCATTTATTTGTTTACATAATGTAAGGTACGTCAGAACTGCAGTATTCAGCAATGATATTGCACATTTTCCAGCCCTGATTTAAACTTGCCACAAAGCAAATGTGCCAACACATCAGCACAAACAGCCTCAGTCAGAGACCACTGGCTTTCACCCTAAATCCTTGATAGAAATGGCAATAACTGGACTCTATAGAACAAAACTACAACCCAGCTCAAGGTTAAAGTCAGTAAAGCCACTCCATGTGACTCCCAGACTTCTGTGCCGACTGTATCTAATCCTGTCTACTGTGGTGCCAGCCTTAAAGGTGCTATGAGTGCACGATATTACACTGCAGAAGGATTTTAGTTAATTTTTTATAATATCTGTGCACCAAACTGAGGAAATAGATGCAGCTTCTAATGATAAAGACAGCCATCTGATTTCTGACAACACTATATAATTAATCAAACTGAAAAGGTTAATCTGCCTTTTGTATTCATCAAAGAAAATTGAAGCCATGTGTGGTTATGTAGTCATTTCAAGATACAACACAGCGAGATCTATTTAAGGATGCATTGAATTGTTAATAGGTGAACAGTAATTGTATCATCAAGCCATTGAAGATCGACACCTGGGCGATAAAGACGGTCCCAAAACTGTGATGTAATACGATTACAAGATTTCCTTGGCAAAAATGAAGCATTTTAAAGGCATTTATAGTGGGTGTGGTCTGGGAACCATCAACAAGAATCTAATGACTAAGTGTCTCAGAGCACCTGTTAGCAGATGGATATCAGGATGAAACTTCACGTTTTGCTGGCAAGTATTTAAAAAATTCATATCCAGAGCCAAATCAACCATTATTAATGGTTTAAGTGGGACTCTCATGCAATGAAGGATGAAGGGTCACTGGTATCTGATGCAGACTGAGTAGTTGGCTTGAACCAGAAGGGGGAATGACCACAACATAGTTCATCAATAAGAGGACAAAGCATGAAAACCAATAAAGGCACAGATGTAAAGCTTAAACAACAGCCTAAAAGCAAATCAGGTACAGATATACAGGTTAAAAAACATCACACCCATCCACTAATATCTGGCTTTTTAGAGCCAAGAAAAGCTATTTAATTGACATTCATTGTACCAAATAACTGCAGGAGTTATGGTTATTTAACAGCTCCAGCTCCGATCAGCAGTGACCAGAACACAACATCTGGATGCAGACATTTATCTTCAAGAAGGATGCTGCAGTCATTTTCCAAGGTGGGAACAGCTAACTTTTTCTTTACAGAAACACATTAACAAACCATATCGTCTCACACGAAGGATCTGAAACTGGTCAAATTTACTTGACTGTAAGACAGCCGGCAGCTTGCTCTCAGTCCGTCCGGACAGGTCATATATGACAATTCAGACATGTTCTATCACAACATTTTAATTGAATATCTAAAAATGCCAGTAGAAAACAAGTTTTCATCGAGTGCAGCTCGTTTATTTGTGTGGAGACGTCGACAGAAACCTGTTCAGGTGATTGGCAACCCAAGTTAGTTTTTTTTCCCTTATGCAGTCAAATATTCGGTGCATTGTTCCAATTTTACATGCACATGCACATGCACGTGGTATTTCGAGCCCTGAAACATAATAGTATCCGGTTCGCTCCCACGGAAGTAATAGTTGCTGGACTGGTTCTGATAACAATGTGGTGCTCAGATCCCTGTGTAAACACGCTACTACTGGCAATGATAAAAGATTACATCAGCTTGTTTTAGCAAGTTTATCCATGTTTGAAAAGCCTGTTTACACCCACCAGATTTGAGCGCTATGGGCATAAGTTTCACCCGCACGATAAAGCAGACTTCTGTCATTTCTACGGTAAAGGACCGCAAACACAACCAACACAAGCAATACTAGCCTAAACTTTGAGCTGTCTACATAATCCAACAACAAGTTTAAAAGTCATGTATAGCAACAAGGCAATCTAGATGCAGAACCACGTCGAGATCCTCAGATTAATTCACATCTTTTGTTTTTCAAAAGGACGTTCATGAACAAGCATGCAACCAAACCTATTCAAATTTAAACTAAATAATGTTGGGAACATGTTTTGCACATTGGTAAAATAGGAAAGATTAGAGCTCAGCGTGGATGCAGCCATAAACAGTTTGCCAATGAACATCCTGGAACCTCCATCAATGTCTTTACAAGGCCATGTTGGTCAAATAAGGACGAAACTTTAAGAAAATATCTGCAAAAGCAGGAAAAAAAGTCAAGATTGTTTGATTTCAACAGGACACAGAAGCCCAGCTACATAAGGAATGTGTGGAATGGTCTTATTGCAGTCAAAGCACACCTTTAACAACAACAGAAAGAACAACAGGAATGAGTCAGTAGAACAGTAGCTAAAAGAGCATTAACTGGAAATGAACCAGATCTAAATCTTCATCTTGCATAATCAGAGCTGTTTCATTTCAGCTAATGACAGGAAAGAGGAAATATGCTAGCTTGAGTCCAAATGTGTGACATAGCTTTTCGGCCCTGCTCCAACAGGGAGCCATTGTGTTTATCTTCCCTCATATCTCACGCTGTCCTCTGCAGGATGCTCGCTGTATGCTGGGAAAATCCTTATATAAGTCAAAGTAACAGAGGTAACTCAGAGCCTTTAGATTTCAACCTCTTTGCTCAGTTTTACAGCTCAAGGCTGACGACGTGGTCAATCATGGTCAACTTTCAACCTACTGAACATTGCATTTTCTCTGCAGCCAGTCCATTTGTATAAAGATGACCCTCTACTTCCGTTCACATGCTCACTGACCCTCAACTCCCCCTTCAGATATGTGTGTGTTTCTTGCATATGTCTGTGTGGGTGTATGGACATGCTTCAATTAGTTCTACAAAATTCAAGTGGATGGCCACACATCACTGAGCAGGAGACGCAGGAAGGAAAGTACACACTCTCAGTGCAATCTAATCTGGCCCGGCTCTCCGAGGGAGGATTCTGGTTTGCTCTGTAAGCTATGCGCTTCTCACGTGATGGCACTCAGCTGGACTGGGGCCCAGAGGAAGAAGCTATATGATGTGTGACCTGCGGTGGAGAAACCTGATTCCAAATCATTGCTTGTTTTATCCAGTCTATTTCCAATTGGTTCTCATTGAGAGGGGAAAAAAATGAAGTTCTGTAAGTAAGCCATCAGGGTATTTCCATCCATCATCTCCACCCCTGACATCACTGTGTCTTAGGGGGATTTTATCCCATTAGGGCTGTCAGTTTTAAAGTTTGAATGAATTACATGCTTAATCAAATTTACAACCCAGACAGCAGGTTGCCCTAGAAGCCTAAAGCAGCTCTCTAACCTGTCACAGATTACATTAAGCAAGGTAGGACACTTCAGCAGTCTTTCACAGGGCTAACACACCTATTGACAAACAAGTCATGCTGAACAATGAAACCTTTTAAACTGACACAAACGAGCCTACTATGAAAATTTTTTATGTGTAGTGGCTGATGAGGTCCAGTTTAGATCATATAAAAGTCATTAAGCGTGTGATATGTAAATAATCTAACCACAAGTCAGCACAGCTAGCAGTGCCAGCTGTTCCTAAAACTCTGTTTTGACCAACAAGAACAGGGTTTGTATTAAGTCAATACGGGGTTAATCATCTTGCAGGAAAAGCCACCGTAAAACCAAATCTTTGATTTTGTTTTATGGATTTTCTTTACATTTTTCTTGAGAGTTATCATTTTCCCTCCCGTCCAACATCTTAAACATACTAGTCAGTATTAATAAATAGTTGTTTTCATACAAATTCAAACTCGTTACTATTGAAAGCAATTCCCCTTCTTTTCGCATCCCTTAATTAATAGAACTCCTTCAGTAAGGTCTTTTTTCTAGCCTCGACTTTAGTAAGACCTTCTGTAACATTATGGTAACTACCTGTGATGTAATTGACTGGCACGCTTCTTGCAGAAGCGGTTGCTTGTTTTCTGATTAATTTAAAATATTCCCGGTTTATATATTGCATCTGACATAATACTTCAAAGAGCTTGAATAAAGGTAACTCCCTTATGGTCCTAGCTACAGCTTTTAGGCCTGAAACTCCCCACCAGGTGTTTAGAACAAAGAGTTTTTGTATAATGAATAATGTGTATAATGTTCATTGCGATCTGCACCTTCACCAATAGATGTCACTATATCCTACACCGTTTTTAGAACAGCCTGTATTAAAACTTGGAAAAGTGTTGATAAATTCAGATGCAAATAAGTTTCCATTACACAAAAAGCAGCATTCACAATCAGTATTTGATGTTTATTATGTTTGCTACAATAATCCTGCCCTCAGCCCCATACGTAAGCAATTCTTGGCTCTAGACCAGCCAAAAAGTGATTCTGTTCTCAACCCAGTTTTCTAGGCAGGGAGTTGAGTCTTTGGCTGTTAAAACACCAACAAGAACCAGATTAGGCATCGCCTCAAGACCAGTCTTGAATTGCTTTGATGAAAAAAAGGTTAATTAAGGTATTAATTCAACAGCTTTGATATTTGATGTTAGCTCTTTTGCACACCAACATTTCTCTTTCATGCTTTGTTTCTTTTATCATGTAAACAGAAGAAGCAGCCAACTGACATCCATAATTTTTCTGACATGAGAACACGTAAATTAACTGTGATATAAAAGGGTCAACACTGGAAATTATGTTTTTTTTTAACACCTAAACTCCACATTATAGTAAGTGTGATTTGCAGTCTGCATTTCTTGAAGTTTTCAGGTGCTTTACGTGCACGCCTTTAGGCAGAAACAACCAGTGAAGCGAAAGCAAATATCCAGCTGGTGGGTTGGAAGCCATTGAAATAAAAGTTGCCTCATATTTCTGTTTTTGTGACACCAATTAACCTCTCAACATATACAAACCTCGTTATTATGAGCTTCCCTCAGCTGACTATGACCCTTTTAGTTATCATCCTGATTTTAGTAAATCACCCTAAAAAGGCAGGGGAACCTGAGCCAGAAATAAGCTCTGTACCCTCCCACATCTTTATTGTATAATAAATGACTAACTCTGCAGGTTAATGGTGATTTGCCAAAAACGACTCACCCTCAAGGTTAATGGGGATTCCTGTTCAGGGCAGCAAACAGCTGAGAGGATAAATTGGCAAATTTGCTATGGAGGAAATTACAATTCTCTAAAGGCATTGAACTGAAGCTTTTTAATATCACCTGGGAATGAATGCTAAGAGGACTTGAACAACAAAATAATGAAGAGAAAGCTGCTCCATCACACTGGTTCTTATTGAGGTGAAAAATGAATGTCCAATTTCAAATTCCAGCAAGTCTCAGACCAAGTAGCTACTTTGTGAGGAAAGGAAATGGCACCAATAAATGCCTCTGAATCCTTATCCGACTCCCCCAACACACATACATATATGCCCAATAATCTTTGCCAAATGTTTTCTGCAGCTCCCAGTTCAACCCATCAGATAAAAAAAAAAAATCCCAAAATGAAAACACAAAGAAAATGTCAGTGCAAACACAACAAATCAAACACCTGCCTTAATGTGCCAGCAGAAGCGTGCCCATAACCCATCTCAGGAGAGCTTTTCTCATCACAGCTCGGTTTCAGGATAACAAAGACAAATACTGTGTCTGTGTAAAGCAAATACGTTCACTAACAGAGACGTTGTGGGAGTTCAGGAGCAAGAATAAAAAGGTGATACAAACAGAACATCTAACATTCAAACTAATGAGGTAGATTTGTGGCTTTTTAAAAAGGTATGAATGTTTGCTTTGTCCTAAATGTGTCTGTATTTGATTAAGAAACAGAGGATTATCCACTAATCCCAAAATTATACTTTGTCATGCTGCAAATTTAGATTTTTATATATTCTTCTCGCATTTAACTTTAATTTATTTTTTAGCTAACTTTTAATTTAACTTATTTTAAATGTCAATTTAAACATGCAATTGTACAAGATTTCAGGTTTGAGGTACTAATATTATCCACAGTATCTTATTCAAAGTGTTTAAACTCTTACATGCAAGTCACCAAATGAAGGTTTATTGTAATTTTATCAGTTATCTCATGTATTTGGTCAATTTAAGGCAAAAATTGGTCTACATTTCTAAGAAAGTGCATACTGTTGGTTAATTTAAGTGAAAAATCTCAAAAGGCATATTTTTGATCAGTCTGTATTTACTACAGAAAACCTACTAACCCAGTTAGTTTTTCCCATTTTCAAAGAAATTGGTGATAAAATGTCGAGCCATAATGCTAAAAGTTGCAGTTAACACCTTTCAGGAAGAAAATATGACAACTTCACCACATTCATTGTATAAATCAACCTTTGCTTCTATATAAACTTAGAGGTTCGGGGTTGTATCTTAAACAGTTCCAACACAATTTCTACAAAATCATGCTACAGGCAAACAAACAGAAAAAAATATAAAACTGTCTTACATAGATGTACTGAAATGTTTTTTCTTTTTCGCTCAGACCACATAGAGACATCCAAGGTCATACACGATGAGATTCTTTTATGCAAATGTGTCCTGGTTTACAATAAAGAACCAGCCACTCAACTGATGTTCCTCCTTTTAATAAAACACCACATGGATCTGTTACCAGCAGACCTTGCAGAGTGGCTGGATTCTTACAACAGAATCTTTTTATTTAGCCAGTTTTGAGTCTTGTGTTTGAGCCTGAGGCAAATCCTTTCAGATCAATCAGTCCTACACAGGCAGCTGGTGTGACAACAGTCAGCAATGTGGATCCTGCTGCCATACTGGAGAGAACTGGAGAGTGTTTCTCCAGTGAACTGGTGAAAGAAGAGCAGAGGATGAAAATGTGTCTTCTGTTGGCTGGCTTGGGCAAAGGTTTCATTTTATTAACTGGCTCCACTCCACTGATGTGACTGGTTAAAGCTCATTGAAACTAGCCAATGAGATGCTGGCTCATCCAACTGCAAAGTGTTTTTTTCAAGGGGTGACATTTTCAAAACAGTTTCTTCAATCATTTCTCAGATGGTATCTAAGCAACCAGCTCCAATACAAATCCGAGTCATTTAAGCCTGTTTGCTGATGAAGTCTAAATCTGATTCGTTTCTTTTAATTTCACATCAGTCCATCTTGTTTTGAATGTTTGCAAAGACCAAAAGTCTTCCTCACATTAGCCACTGTACCTGTGATTCCTTCCCAGGTTCCTTGTGCACAACACAGCCCAAGCTCTGACCACACATCATCCGCATTTCTTGCATTATCACTTACACATCTGTGGATATGCAGCTTGTCCGTTTCCCATGCATCAAGCATCTCAGTGACAGCCTGCTTTACACGCTTTGCTGTATAATATCCACAAAACTGCTGTGCACGCAACAAAGTAAGGCTTTTCATTAAATAAAGAATCACTCTGGTGTGCAGTGAGGCTCAGCAATGACATCGGGACAACATCAGAACTCCAAATGTCACATCGGATAAAATACTTGGTGTGGCGAACTTTCATACACATCTTGGGTGATGTGTCAAAAATGTAATAAGAGGGTGGGATGTACTGTGGCTCCTAAAGATGACGAAAACCCCACATTCTTAACCGGAGCACGTCATCCAGATCGATAAATCCAATCATCCGTTCTGCAGTCTTTTTAGACTCATTGGGTCCGGTGGAACTTTCTCTCTTCTCCTTAAAAGTTTCCTTCAGCGTACGTTGCCGTCCCTGAGCCTTAACCCAAGTTATCCAAGTGATCGTGGATTCATCTGAGTGTTTAAAACTTTAGGAGTTTAATTAAATTAGTTATATCAAATATTATTGATATTAATATTTAAAAAATGGCAGGGGCATTCTGCTACAACTCTTTTGGGCTTACCATACTACGGTACAACTGTAAAACAGACCCTTGATCAGGATCCCAGATAGGAGTGGGGCAACACATCTTTAATATCAGGCAGCTTTTATTAAATACTCTTCTCACAAGAAGCTGTTAGCCAGTCACTGAAGGAAAAATTATCCGTCAACCTGTTGGTAAGGCTGGGTTTGGGTTTGATTGGGGAATAATTGTTGAGAACATCTACTGGCGGTGCAGATTTGGATGCATGCGGGACTCTGGTGTAAATAAACACACATCCTATACCAAAGGCATTGATTCTCAACCCACCCACCTTTGAAAAGTAGGCTGTGTCTTCCCTGAATATCAGACAATGCTGATTATTCTGTATTACATCATAAAAACCCTGCAGTAAAACCAATATGACAATAGAAACCATATATAACAAACAAACAGCATCACAAAGCAGCCAATAAAAAGCAGTGATGGAGGCAATGCAAAGGCTTTTTCCAAAATTTTGGATGAGAATACAGTAAATAATGTTGAAAGATTGCGTGAGCCCTGCGATTGATGTTTCTCGGCCAGTTTTTCGCTGCAGGTTGCACTTAAGTTCATTTCAGCCGATGTGTGCCTAAAGCAGTCAAACTCAAGCAATCGCAGCACATCGAATGCATGTGGATGACACGGCTGAATCCCAGCTCCACAAGCTGTCAAACCTTTTTGTCAAGAGAGCCCCTTCCACAAAATCCGAACATGTAGTATCCCAAAATGACAGAAAGAAACTGTGGCAAAAGCCTCATCAAGCATTGCCACCCAAATAAAACAATTAAAACTACAAAAACTTCACAGGATCATGTAGTATGTCTTTCCTTTGTCGTTTTGTTGTTAAAAGTTGGACTCCGGCTGCAAAATAAGATACTAAAGTCTACGTTTTTCACTCCTGGTTATTTACAAAAAGGCCTCTTCCTACAACATACTTCCCCCTCTGGATCATCATTGGTGAATCCCTTGTTCCTCCTGACTGACTGGTCAATAGAGGTGTTAATCAAAATAAAAATAAACTAAAGGCAAGACAAAGAGAGCTGCCACTCCACTCCATCCATCCTCTAAGAACTCCCTGTGCTTCTGTACATGAAGCTGTATAGTTAAAACCTGCGAGCTGCCTTCAAAACCAAGTGCGTGCACAAGGGTGTCTGCGACTTCCAAAGAAAAATTCATTTCCAATATACAGACTTTTGAAGGTCCAATTTCCTGACCAGCGTAGCAGATCTTTGTGTCTGAAGTGTGTCACAGCAAGCCCGAGTCTGAACGTCAGCAAAAGCAACGAAGCGATAGATGAGCATCGCTGGGAGGAAGAGACAGAAGCAGAGAGCGGCTGAGGCGCAGGAGGTGGCGATGGAGACAGAAAAAGCAATCTGAGGTGAATTGAGAGCAAAAATGAGGACAGCCTGTTTGATGGAGGTGACGGAGCAAAGCCACAACACCTACCAATCACTGCTGCGAAGGGCTGAATACAAGCCAAACAACTTTTCAATCACCTCTTTCTGCAGCATCAGAACATCTAATCTGCATGACAAACTTTCCTCCATCTCTTCTCATTCGTCTCCGAGCTACAGCTGACACAGCTCAGAAAGTTGATCAAATCAGCCACTTCCACTTTAAGGATGTATATTTGGATAAATCAATACTCTCTTATCTGTATAATCTTTAATTCAGTGCTATCCGTTCGTGCTGTAAGTCCTCATTTATTGTTTTTTAATTACATGCTTAAATGTTACTTTAATGCATTTCTAAGGAATTTTGAATTGCTTCTACATTCAAAAGCTTTTCTACAATTAAACCTGCCTTGCTTCGTGCTTATAGTCCCTATACAAACCTCATATAAGCTTTTATCTTTGCCATTTCAATTATCTTGCCTTGATTTGCTCATTTATGGTGGTTAAAGTGTAGCGTGGCTTCATTCTCTGCACAGAAACTCCCCGATAATCAAAGACGACCACAAACGGAGACCTGCTAATCAACACTATTCACAAGTCGCTCTTGGAAAAAAACAGAATAGCAGCAGCTCATTACCTTTAAATGCACGACAAAAAATGTTTGCACTTGCAATTTAAGTCATTGTAAGACATATCAAGTTCTTTATCCAGCCACAGATGGCTATGATTGGATTTCTGTGGATGAATAATTCTGATTCACAACGTACATTTGATCCAGATTCTGTTTGGAAATAAATATCCAATTTACTGGAAGCGAAAGGCTTGCGTAATCATACGAGACAAGAAAGAAAAAGCCTCACATCTGTTGAAGGCATCTGTTAAAAGAGCCATCTAGGAGACTTCTAGTATATCAAATATTAGACCCATCAAGGTTGTGGATAAAACTAATCCACAAATGTCAAAAATAGGTTAACTGTGAAGCGTTCGTGGTCCAGAGGTTCCAGAGTTTTGTCTTTTTATGCAGGTTTAAACCTTAAATCCTAGCTAATAGTTTGATTTTGTGTTTGTGGTGTGTTCAAGTGCTATATTTTGCACCATCAATATGAGGCAACAGAACGGAGCTCATCATCCCTGCTGGTTCCTGACATCAAGAACATCATTTATTATTACCGCCGCTGAAGTGGAGGTCATGTATTTTGGTGGCGTTGGTTCGTCTGTCTGTTAGCAACATAACTCAAAAAGTGATGGACGGATTTTGATTAAATTTTCCAGGTAATCTCAGAAATGGAAAAAAGGAACAAGTGATTAGATTTTGGAGATGATCCGGATCACCCCCTGGATTCCAGGACATTTTTAAGGATTCTTTACTCTGGGAGATGGGGATGATTTTGCCATTAGAGCTTCTAACTCAATAATAATGGCCACAATCACTGGCAAACACAAAAACAAAAAAACAATGGCTCAGTGGAAGATAGTTCGATGTGGAATCAAATGTAGTTCAACTTTACAGCCATTTTCTTGTCTCATTGTCTCCAGCTGTTAATTGATGTACCTCAAAAACTGAAAACAGGAACCCACAAATCTGCTGTTCTAACCTTTACATGGAGCATGAAAACAAGTGAAAAGATTTGTTTGGCAACTAGAAAATAAACTATGGTAAAATAAAGGCAAAAACTAAACGGACTGACTCTAGTATCATAAAATAAGTCATCCACTGTGCCGAACAGATGATCATCGGTTGGCCCAGCCCGCCACATAGTTGTAAATGAGCCAATAACATATTCCTAAAGCTGAATCACTGATTTAATGTGGACATCTAGACAACTTTCCGAGCATATTTGGCTGAAAAGAGCAAAGTCTGAACCTACAACAAAGCCTGAAGAGCAGTAAAAGTCATACTTGACTTATTGTTGCTGAATATTTGTAACCAATCCATTTTATTTTTGGATGATCACTCTAATATAAGCTGAAGGTTTAAGAATGAAAACTGGGGCGAAGCTTTCATAATGCTGATTCTGCTCCAGACTGCTGACAATAAAAACACTTCACACACAACAGAACCTGTCAGCGTCAACCTTGAAACCTACTTTTCCATCAAAAAAATCCTACGTTTGCACAATCAAAGGCTAATCTCTGTGCGCTCTTATTTGTCTGTTTCCCTTATGTGATGCCTTCATCCATTCCTGCAAATGTCCCATGATGCAACGCTTCCCTCCACGACTGCTCGGATCTGTGTGCCACAAAGCTTGGCCTTAACCGCAGTTGAGCGCTAATCAAATATTTGATGGAAAAACATGAAGAGCCTGCAGATGTAAGAGTTTGTGCCTGGAAAGATAAATCTAAGTAAAAATGAAAACATAAGTATGTGGAGATGGAAATCCATTGTTTGTTTGTTTTTATAGCTAGACAGAAAAATAATGGTCAGACTGAAAATTCATCCACATCATTCACTTTAAATAATCATGTTAGCGCATTCAGTTCCTAACCAAACCCATTTAATGTTTAGGGACGCAATCTGTGACGTCATCAGCTCAGTCGTTGCTAGGCAACAAACACAACAAGCTGACGTATTGCCGATCTCTGGAGGTTTTAACGTCTCTCCCATTGCCACGTTTTTATAATTTCAACAATTTGTCAGCTGCTCCACCAGAGAAAATAGGATGGTGGTTATATTTCATGCAAATTGTAAAAAAAGAAAAAGAAAATGCATACAGCTCCTCCCCCCCTGCCTCCTTTAGGAAGACCAGACCATAACATGGTCTGCATCCTTAATCAAACAGACTATTACAACCTGGTCTAATGATGCTGAAGATACTTGAAGTATCTTGAATGCCCACATGGAGATGACATCAATACCATGACCGAGTGTGCAACAGATTTAATGAATGTAAATTATTTAAAGCCAAAATATAAAATAGTAATCTGCAGTGTTCTATTGTTGCTCTTAAATATGGCCAATACATTCTTCCTGTAGATTCCGTGGAAATATATGAACATAATGTATGAAATATGTTGGATTAATTTATGGTTTGACAAATAAAAGATAGTGGAGATAAGTTTTTTTTGTTTACTTGAATTAATGGCTACTGGATGGATTTAAAAAGTAGGAAGTAGCCACGGTCACCTTGCAGCTCAGTCATGAACCTTACCAGCCTCATCTCCCTCCATCTCCTCTGCATCCACCTCCAGCCCGTCTGTTTCCTGCAGCCAGCAGGAGAAACTGAACCAGGTTCTTCTTCCACATTAGCCTGATTCAGGAGTTTCTGTGTTGTGAAAGACATCCTGCCTTGTTCCGGTAATACTACTCTGGTAATACTGCTAAAGCATTAGTCTAGTATTAAACTTTATTTAATTTTCAACACAGAGACCCATTTCTTGTAAAATGTCAGAACAAATATCAGCTACAGTGAAATTACATTAAGTAAAAACATATTTATCTGCATATAAAAGTTGCTCTGTTATCACAATTCTATGACTGCTGGCTCTTAAATGTGTCATTTGACAACGAGAAGGAAAAGAAAAAATCTAAAGTGAAGATCAGAAATATCTTTAAACACTTTCTCAAAGGGTGGTGATTGCTTGGTAATACGTATGGGATCTGTGTAACTTCGCTTTTCCATGGGACAGACTCCCCCACAGGAACACAGCAGCTAGTTTCGCGTGCATCCTTGTCCTTGAGAAATAACCCTGAAACTCCTGTTTGTGTTTGGCATTGATGTCCTCCTGTTTGCCAACTCCCTCTGCCATACACACACGTACACACTCACATTAATGAGATGCAGATTTCATATGCCATGTATACCTCCTGTGGAGTCGCACACATGCTACTTCCCATCTACGTCCCTTCCAGAGGCGTTCATCACTCCCACATTTCCATTTCTAAACCTGCAACATTCACAGGACCTTGAACTCAAACCAGTTGTGCACCTCGAACGGGCTTTGAAACGGCGTTTGTCTGAATATTTTCATGCAAATCACTTTAGATTTAGTTAAATGTTGTTAATTTTGGATTAATGTGAGATGCCAGCTGCTGTATGGAGGGAGGGGGTGGGACAGGACTACGTCAATGCACTTTAAAGCTTTTGGATTTTATACATTACAGGGAGATTTTAGTGAGAAGTTTTACTGATGTTGCAGCTCAGATCATCCTCATCATAGTCTCATGACGCCTAAAGAAACAGTCAGAAAAGGACATTTATTTTTTCATATTAGTGGGACACAATAACTATGTGCAATATGGGAAAAAATAGAGATGTAGGTTTAGTTTCACAACAGTTATTCTGTCGCAGAGGAAGTGTTTGTCAACTATAACAGGAAGGAAAAAGTCTATTTTAGCAGCTAAATCTGGTGGACATCAATGTTCATTATTATATAATGTAATATCAAATCCTAATAAAACTAATAAAACAAAAAAGTGAAACATCACAGGCAGCTCAAATTTAGAAAACTAAGAATTTAACTTGTATTTTTCTTTTAATAGCTGCTACATAGTCATCATTTCACTGTTAGGAGCCTTCCTAAACTAATTAAAATATCTGACCAGACCAAGTCAAATAGAAAAACCCTTCTTTGTTTAAAGGGAGCGCATTATCAAGATGTTATTGAGTTGTTCAGATTTGCTAAGTAGAATTATCAAACCTCCTTCCCCATCTTTATTTCCTCTAAAATTCACATTATGTTGTGTTTACTGTACCTCTGCAGCAGGAAATTTGTACTATTTCGCTTTATTCCTCTGATATAAGATACCAAAATCTCATCTGGAGTTTAATAATGATGCTCTTCCAATACTGCATCCAGTGGAAAATCTTCCATTTGGTATTCTTGATTTAACATCATCAACTAGTTCTCTACTTGATAAAAAAAATTATAAATTAAGAAAATCTGACTTCTCGTTTGTGTTTTCAAAAAAATAGTTTTCCCTGAGTTGTTGCAAAGTTCCCATTTGTGATCAAATGCAGTTTCAGTGGTTTTAAACAGCAGTGAAATGTTGCTACTATAAAACAACATTTCTTTAAAAAGTAAAACGTAAACACAAAGAAATGGACCAACAGTTGCAGTCCAACAGAGCTGCACTACTGTCCATCTCGGGTATTTTGACCAAACCATGTCCTCCACGCTTCATTTAAACTTCAGGAAGTTACATCAACTTGTGAAAAAAGGGGTATAATGTCTCTCCTTTAGGAGATTCAAGTTTTTGTTCTGCATCTGAATGTTTTTCAAATCAATTGTGCAATCTTCCCAAAGTCTTTAAATAATCAAACCAGAACAAGATCATAAAAACAACCCAAAATATTCACTTTTCTTTTATGTTAGATAAAAAAAAAACCCAGCAAAGTTTCTCATCCGAGTGCCTGGAGCCGGCATGTGTTCAGCATTCAGCTAAAAAACAACTTTGATCAGAGTTCAGCATTGTTAAAAAGTCATTTTCCTTGCATTGCAGTCAGTAAATAAAAAAGCAAACCCTAAAATCTCCACCGCACATGCAGGCAAAGCCGTTTTAACAAGATTACTCAGCGAGTTCCACGCCGCAGCGTGGTATGATGCCTGCGTTTCATCAAGTCTGGCTGTTTTGCTGTGAATGACCCTTAATCCCGGTCATCCAACGCTGACATGTCCACAACGTCCTCACATTCCTCCATAATCAGACCAGCAGCCAGGAAATGTAAACACTCAGCCGGCCGCTGTCTGTGTGTGTTTATCGCATTTTCCCGACCCCCCCCTTTCTAATTGACACAACATTAAGCTTGCACAAGAGCAAGTGGCATGCAGAATATTTATCACAGCAGACGCAGTAAATAGAGCTGGAAAAAGACAACCCATGTCACTAATGTGACATGTAAACATCTCTGATGAGGTCATTTGTCTTAATTATTGCACCGTTTGTTTGAGGAGTTTTAAGTGAAATCCCCCTTTACTTCTTGCTCATGTTTCCTTTATTAGCTGGGAGGGCCTGGGTTATTTTGTCATCCTATAAATAGGGGTGGAGAAGAATTCTTCTAAGACAAAGTGGAAAATGATGATGGAGGAACACAAAAAAAAAAAAGGAGAAAAGATCACGATGACGTGGAGAAAGGGATAAGGAAGGCTTAGAAAAAGGTATAGAATAAAGCAAGGCAATAAAAAAAGAGTGAAAGGGTAGAAGGAGGGGGAGAAGGGGGAGGAGAAGAAAGTTGGGAAGCAAACAGAGGGATGTTTCTGGCAGCCAGAAACTTCCATTACTGGCAAAATAAACTGATACCACATGACTAATCGCTTCATAACTCCAGCAGGAATTTACTACAACGTGCACACATGAATACACAACACTGCCAGAAGGATTGGGGGGGGGGGGGAATGACAGAGTGAAAGTGAAGGAGGGGAAAGGGTGGAGGGGGTAGACACAATTATTCCAGACAAACACACCTCCAGGAAATGCCTACTGATGTAAAGAAACAAAACACACAACAGGAAATAACAGCTGGAGCAGAAATAGTTGCTGCTCATGAACAAAAGCTGGAGACTTTCCATCTGCCAGCAGAGACAATGAGCTGATGGAGAGCTTTATTTCTAATGGTGACTCATTTATGAGCAAGTTTTCAGACAGGCATGAAGGTGGTTGCCTTTGAACCAGGCTGGATCGCCATGGTCACCTCACACAACTCAGTAGGGGATTATGTTCAGGATTTAGCATTTATATCCAGCCATAAAAAGCTCCACCCGTTCACTGATTATCATTTTTATGACACTCTGAGTCGAGTAGATTATCAGCTGTTATGTTAAGCTTCGTGTAAGTTATTCCACCAAATGACCCGGTGCAGTAACAGCAACATGTAGAAATGCTGCATCTGCTGCAACCAGTGCACGCGCAGGGCTTGTGTTAGGGTTCTAATCGGGCTTTAAAAGTTAGACCTGACAAGACCCGAGCCTGAAATGTTGATTGACAGCTTTTTAAAAAGCCCAAACTCGTTTACAGCCCGACATTATTCACAGACAGCTCTTTTCCCCTTTCGTCACGAATGAGTCATTTTACATTAGCATCATTTATTCATGACTAACATAAAATATAGGCCACTTGGAAGTTGGAACAAAGACATAAAATAAGCATCTATTTCTCCATCTTTATTGCGAAACTCGTCACCTGAACGCTCATTTCAAGTGCAAGCCCGAGTCCAAATGATAGAAATTAAGCCCAAACCCGACAGATCCCGACGGGTCCCAACAGGTCTGAGCAAAGATCTTGAGCTCTTGTTTGTATGGTGCTAAGTATTTAATTTATGCAACTTGCATCTCCATATTTGAAACTATAACCAGTACAGAGATAAATTAAATCTAAAGTAGTGATTAACTCTTCAAGTCTGAAAATACAAAACATTTGTCACAGATAACATGATGACTGCTTAAGAACCAATCAGATCTTTAATCCCTAACCAATCATGGAGAGAGGAGGACTATGACTGTCTGACCTAGACCAGCTCATAGCTCCTTAAAAGTAAAGTTGGGTTATGGAAACCAACGTTTTTTTCTGAAGATGGAAAATGTTGTACTTGTAAAACTGACTTGAATTTCCAAACTTGCTGAATGAATCTGGTAGTTATAAACTGGATTTGTCCCTGTACTTATTACACTTACAAATAGAGAGGTATAGGTTACAAAACTGGAGATACAGGTTGTAAAACTTGTCACTATCCTAGCTCCATAGTTTGCACATGATACCTTGATTCATGTCTCTTTCGGTATTTCTCATTTCTAAAGCGCTAAAGGCACTTCCTGAGTATCATATTTGAGAGCTCCACTGTGCATTTGTCACATCAGAAATAAACAAACATGCAGAGCAGTACATTAACTTGATTTCCAGTTTTTCTACCTTCTCCTATATCAAAACATTTAGGGATGAAAGAGTGAAATGATGCATCAAATTCCACCTTTTATAGCAGCACTCACATAGCCATTTTGCACTGAAGTGGTTTTAGTGCTGATTCAGAGCCAGAGTCTAATCACGACCCATTTTCAAGTCTTTGAACTTTCTCCTGGTCAGAAAAACTGGTTGCAGAGCAGCTCCAACTCTTTGCTGTTCTAGATCTAAGGACAGCTTAACATCAAGGGCTGTGTGCAGGACTGCGGGAAGTATGAAGGCCAGTGTAATGTCTAGCAGGCCTATTGAGAAAGATAATTCTTTTTTTTTAAAGTTACAACCTGGATGTTAGTAATACTGACATGATTCACAGTTTTTTACATCATCTTTTATCAAGTAAGTAAGTATGAGCCCACAAGGTCGCCTTTCCTTCATCTATTCAAGCCAGTGACCGTGACCGTCACATTCTCAGTTTGCAGCCGTGTTTGCAAAGGCTGTTCAATGTTTTAATATCACTGACTCAAATCTAAAAACTCCATTCAAAATAACTTTTATAAACCCAGTTTGCACCATCAGCAGGTTTGCAACACTGACTGGCATTTGCACATGTAAAAAGACTGAGGAAGACGGGACTATTTGTGGGCATAAACCAGGTTGTGGGCAGAAGCTGAAGCTACCCACATCACATAGAAGCTCCAGATTTCATACAAGTGAAGACAGCTAAGCAGAAACTGGAAGTTTATCTTGGATTTTCCCTTCTCTTTCAGCTGCAACAAGTACAGCGTGTCACAAAAACACCAAAATCATAAAAGACAACTTGTTCAGTTGGAGCATAAAGAATCCTGAAAGTAATAAAAAAAGACTGCACCATTCAGTGAAATGAGGCCCATTCAACATGGAAGAGAAATCCCTTCACACTTCCTGTAAGTATGTAGGGTGTAGCAGGTATATCAGTATCAAACAGGAAAGTCGATCAGCCAGTCCAGTCTCCCTTTGGCCACATTTTCTAGCACAAACTGTGGCGTGACCTTTCTAAGCCTTATTTTCCAATACAAATAGTGAGTGGGCGTGAGCTAAAATGGGTGTAAACTGAAATCTCGCAGGGTGCAGACAGATATTGTTGCACTGAGTTTGAAGGAAAACAGGCAGGTCACCCTGCACTGTGGTCATGCACAGACATGTGATGGAGCTCTGTAGCCGCTCCCTGGCCAATGGGAAAGCTTGTAAATGTGAATATAGTCCAAAATGGTAGCAAGAGAACATAGTGCAAGTCGGTCAAACCCAATGTTAACTAGAAGATGCTGAAAGCTGGAGAAGCAAAAAAGTCTCCGTAAACTAGTGGAGACATTTATTGTGAGAGAGTTAAGGGTTCAGTTAAGCCAGTCAAGGTTCAAGTCCAAAGTTAGTGTTTGCTGCAAATCATCTCATTCATGGTTTCCAAGGGTTTGGAGGCTTCATCATTCATTTTCAATGGTCTTAAAAAAGCATCACGCAAGTCTCCAACCTCAAATCTCCACGTTCTGGACTCATTTGATGGCACAGTGACATCTATTATGAGTATTTCGCAGCAACTATGCAACTTTTTTCTTCTGGAACGCAGCGTGACGTTGCAGCACAGTTTCGCTTTATGCACAGCTTGAAGAGGTCACTAAGAGTGAGTTCACTCTCTCAGGATGCACCAAAATCAAAAGCTTCTCCAATCATTTTAATGCTTTGAATTAAAAAAGATTTTATAATATACGTAAAAAAAAAACAATGCTTGATGACTTAAATTTACAGAACAAGTTGAGCCTTTTGATATTCGAATGGTATTAATAGCTTAAAAGCATTGATGAGTAGTCAAGTGCCCAAAGAAGCGTATAGAACGAGTTTAGACTACATCAATGCTAATTTTTCCTGACTTGAAGTTGAAGGTTTATCAAACCAGCTACACCCTGGTCGGTTGAGTTCCCTCCGCAGCGCACAACGCTGTTGCCTTCTGACATAATATTCAATATTTTAGCAGCAATTATTTACAATCTAAACAGCAACATCTTGGTAAGTGTGCACAATTTCTGAAAAAGAAAGAAAACATTTTCAGCAGGCAACAATGCAAAATCTCTAAGTTCTTTACACTTTTGGTGTTGCACCTTTTGAAACCTTAAAAGCCCGACTCTAGAAATGTCTATTTTTTTAATCTAAACTTTTTATTTGGCCCTTTAACAAAATGTAAAAAAATAAAATAAAGATAATTTTGGTATATTTACCATTTATTACCATGTCATATGTGAAAATTACTGTAGCTGTTTCTTTTTTTTTTAAAGATTTCTTCAACCTATAATAAAAACTAATAGTTGGCTAATTTGTTTAGAATGACATTTAACTACTTTCTTCCTCTGAACTCATCTTCTCAGGCTATTATGTGTCCCTCCCATATTTAATTTAAATTTATTAACCTCATGCATCCAAACATTACAAAATGACTCAAATTGAGTTTCTCCTCCATGTTTTGGTGAGCTGCCATTTCCATGTTCCTTGTGGGTTTGCAGGAATCCACATGCAGATGTGAAGCAGATGTTTGTCCAGTCAGACTGATATCGGCAAATTAAATGTGCAACCAATTACTCAACCCACGTCCAGCACGGCATTATGCAAGACCAACATTCAAACGGAGCTTAATGCACACAGACAGGCGGCATATCTGCAAAAGACATGAAATCTGACAAGAAATTACACACACACACAAACACGATCCAAGTGGAGTCTTAATGTCACGACCTTCCCACAACCCTCTGCCTCGTTTACAAACTCCCAGTAATCACAACTGAAATGCTGAGATTACCCAACACACACACACACACACACACACACACACACACACACACACAAAAACAAACAAACAGACAATCAGCAAATCTAAACCTCTGAAACTACACGGGAAAAGATTTCACGTACATTCACAGGCAGATTGAGCCAGAATTAAAGTTTATTTTGTGGTGGATATTCAGTTAAAAATCAACATTTGGTTTCACTTAGCAGTCACTGTGTAACTGAGAGCTCCATCCTTCCACCGTTTTGTGTGAGAGGAAGAAAAAGACTAAAAGAAACCGGAAAACGACAAGAAACCAGAACTCCTGACGTACAATTTAGACCTTTGTCAAGACAACCGGGTCTTTGATTCAGTTTTAGCTCCTAGAATACTTGTATCTGTTGAGATTAAAGTCTCAACAAACCAGTCGTTTCCTTTTGGAAACATTATTATTACTAGGGGGTGTGTATTGGCAAGAATCTGGCAATACGATATGTATCACAATACAGGGGCAACGATACGATATATTGCGATATTTTGTGATTTTTCTTAACCAGACAACCTGTGAACCTGTTATATGCTTGACATCAACTTACTGAATGAGATCAGAGGATCTACATTTCACTACAGAAGAAATAAAAACACTTGCTCTTTATATATCACAAAGTTGCTGGTTGATTGGTTCATTTGGAAACACTTCAGATTGGTCCGGTAGGCTGCTGCATTTTAATTAGTCCAGTGCAGGAAGAGGTAACGGCTTGTTTAGCCAATAGCTTGTTAGCATATATTTTACTTTATGTGTCTAGCTTTGTCAGACAGTGTTGTCTCTGTACACACAATTTCACCTTTTGTGGAAAAAGAAAAAAAAACAATAATCTCTATTGTATTAGAATTGTTTGAAGCCAGATAAAGAGATGTGAAAGGCTTCACATAGTAGTCTTCAGACATCAGATTAAAGACATCTGAAGAAAATAAAATCAAACAAAACAAACATCTATCTGCAGCATTGCACATTAACACACATTTTTCTTACATGAAGTTGTTTAGAAGTCTGGAACATAGTTCACAACATCATATGATTAATTAAGAAATGCATGTTTATTAACCCCATGTATGGACACAGAGACGGGTGTTCAGCGTGATCAATCATTATCAATATGAAAACAGACGGACAGTCGTTGGGGGTTTAATTTGATCCTAACATGAGCTGCTGGAACTGTAGCCCATTGTTTGTTTGGCTTATTTGTGTACATGTCTTATCTGTTTTTATCAACATTTTGCATGTTTTCCGCCTATTACATGTATTACTATTGAGCCTTTAATAGTCTGTGTGACCATGTCTACGTTGTCGTCTTGTGATCCTGGCTGTAAATGATTTCCTCTATATAGGGCACTGATTCAGCACATCAACCACGATGTAAAAATAGCTGACGCTGCCCAAATCAAGGAGATATCGTTTGCAATGGAAGATGAAGCAGAAAAAAAGCCACGCAGAGTCGAACTGCAACTTATTGGGAAATTGAAAAATGTCACATGCAAACAACAAAAAAAGTTTGAACAGCTTGCAAAGGCAAATGCCCCCCCCCCTCCCCCTTCCAAAGAAAAAACATGTTGATGAACACAACAACAACAAAAAAAGAAAAAAAGATCAAATGATTTTTGTTTTGCAGCATTTTCCAAAACATCAATATTTTGTAATATTACATTTCCAATAAATTCTTGATTTGTCTTAAAGCTTTCATCAGGAACTGCAGATGGAAGTTAGCATCTTGTTAAATCCGGCATATCTAAGACAATACAGTGCACGTTCATTTATATGCTCTACCCCTTCCAAATAAAACAACATCTTTTCTAAAATCATGTTTTCTAAATTTCAGTGCCTTCATAATTTTGTTTGTCTTAGCTTTACAGTGATGTTTCTAGTTTTATTGATGCGTTTTGCTCATCTGAGCTGCTGACTACTCTTTTATTCAAATGTTTCCAATTATAAGTTGTCAAAAGGTTATAAGTTACACGCCCCTAAACTGCTACACGGCTTTAAATACGAAACATATGCAGGAAAAGCTGAGGTTGTAATCAAATCAAGCAACAGTTTATAAAGTGAAGATAAGCATGTTAATAACGTTGACATAAAATATGAGTGGATATAAAACAAAAACTTTCTTCAAACTGTGTGAACTATTGTGTAAAAGTTTTTAGAAAGAACCAGCAAGGAAATCTGAGGAGGCAAAAGACGGCAAGAAAGAGCCAAGAAGGAAAGGAAGAGGGCACGAAGCCAACCATGCAGGGTCTAACACACACAGGAAATGATGTATAAAAGAACATGCAGCTCAACAACCCAAACTCTAAACACTGCTTACAGACCGAACATAAAAATGAGTCTCACAAAATCCAGCTCAAGTATGCATCATTAGTGGCACTTTCACAAGACGAATACTTGCCGAATAAACAAACAGTGACCAAAATACAAAAACTGAGCTCTGATGACATTTACATAACTCCATACTTTCACCATGACTCAGTGAGCAGCAGGATCTCTGCAAGTAATCAGGGTGGGAGTGCTTTTCTAAACTAAAACTGAAACAAGGAGACGTTTCCACAGGAGCTTCACAATCATAGGGCTCAGAATTCAAGAAGGTGACAGGTGGAACATCAAAGGTAAGATACCAATGAGAAAAGAGATATATTTTCGATATGAGGAATGTGGAGGCGGATTTTTGATCTTTTAGCTCTTTTTGTTGCAAACTAAATCTAAAAAGTTGTTTTTATGTTTGTTATGAATATATATTCATCTTATTGGTATCCTGTCTTTGATAATGATTAATTGCACAAAAATTGATTTATGGTAAAAAAAAAAAAAAACCTGACCAATTCAGTTGTGGGTCCCAATCACTTTCTTTGCCCTTCGTTGTAAAGGAAAAAGCTTTCTGAGCATCATCCTGCAGTTATCTTTCTCACTGCAGGGTTTAAATCTGACCAGTGGCAATTTGGTTCATGCCGATGCCTCCACTTCCCAGTTTCCTGTCAAAACTTAACTGTCACTAGAGCAAAATCAGCCTAAAATGTCATTGTTTTATTTAAAAGCAGAGCTTGAGGGAAAAGCTAAAGAATTTAAATAAGTTCAACAACAGGCTCCTCCCACTCCCTCTCTGCTGTGCATCAGCTCTGCTCCCAAAGCTCCTCCCCACTGGAGGAAGCAGTTATACTGGTTACCATGACAACTGTTGTGACAGAGGTTATATCCCACATATCATTGTAAATAGGGATGCACATATATCGATACCAGTGTCAAGTATCTGTCCGATACTATGTGCATGTATTTGTAATTGGTGTTCATGAAAGTTTTGTGATACTACAGAACCCGATACCAATGTGGAAAACTAGAGTTGTCAAAATGAACGCGCCAACACAAAGAGATTAAATCTGTGGAAATAACAGGTATATTTTTTAAAACGCATGAACAAAATCGTTACTCATGCCATATTTAAAAGTCAAAACTTTCGAGCATGATCTCGGAGAGAAGCTTATTTTGGGAATGAAGGTGCTTCATCACAGAAGTGAATCGAATCCACCAAAAAACACTATTCTCCTTATTTATTAACCACTCAGTCGTCACTTCTGACACTGGTCCACACTCCTTACCAGTTAACTGCAATGGGATTTATTAGTACTCTCATTTTCAGCAGAAGAACTTAATGTGTCTATATTCTCATCTGTGATTATTCTAAGCATTTCTTGTCTTATAAATAACCCAAAATATACATTAGCTTAGTTGATGTTTATGGCAATTGCCGGCAATAAGCAAGGATAAGCGATAACAAAAGAGATCATTATATGCAGCTCCTTTTAGCAGAAGTGAAAGCCGGTTAATATCTGAGGGGGGGCTAGCAGCATAACTAATCAGATTTGCAGGTATTCACCGCCGCGGCAAACAGGCTTCATTTGTTTCCTGCAGATTAAAGTTTCACACAGCTGTATAATCCTTTTAGCATTCATAAAAATGGGTCATAAAAGTAACTTGAAGACATGAAACGAAGTGGTAGAGAGTCAAGCAGCAAACTGCAGGGAGGAAGGTGGGTGTTTAAATGTTTGGTCTGAAGAAGCTTGATGATCCGGAGCTTAGACGGAGGTGAGAAGTGTGAAAAAGAAGAAGAGGTGGTAGGAAAAGGACCACACCGTCTCATATTAGAGGCTCTATTTGTCAGGATGTCATGAATATGATGCATTCCTGAGCCCCTTATCCTCGCTGTAACCATCACAACTAAGAGCCAGAACACTGCCCTCAACTACAAAAGGAGGCTTAACCCTCAAACAGGCATTTTAGTATGTGTGAAAATGTGAGGAAAGACCAAGAGTGCTCACTTTTTTTTTTTTAAGATCTGCCTTCTGATGCATGACACAGTGAAGCTGATCCTCATATAGAAACAGCTGGAAAGTTACAAACACACACAGATAGTGACAGTATTCTACACTGGATCAGACATGGTGTTAACTGGGAATAAACCAGTTTCAGTGGCTGTTTTCAACAAGGTGCAGCTCACTCCGTTGATCTTTTTTCTCCCACTACTGAGGCCAAATGGAAATCACTTGACAAACATTACAGAGCTCTTCAACAGCAAGAGGACCGCTGACCCCGATTTACCTCAGGAAGAGACTGTCCTTTAAGACCGCTGGCTGGTTAAATTTGCAAGGAGAGACGAGATAAACAGAAATGCAGCAGAAGCAGCGGCAACAGGAAAACCAGGACAAACTGTATTCAATGTAAAGTTGGGCCGATATTAGCCGCGATAAATACTCGCCGATTCTGCCAAAACTAAGAGGATCGATATGGGCGAGTATTTATGTGTAAACACCATCCGTTACCATGGAAACGGGATCATAATTTCTTTATCCTGCCAAATTTTCTCTTCCAAGATTGGGTATCTTCCTGTGTCTGTGTGGTGGTACACAGAAACACAGGACGTTGCCCAATCTTGCAAGACGATTGTTTTGAGTTGGTATGCGGGTAATTCATGTTTTATAGTTTAACCCAAGTTATTGAATAAAGGTAACAACATCATACATTAAAGTTTATAGTTGATATTATGTATTTAAAGGCCCACTATATAACTTTTCCACTTTAAAACTCGGCTTTCCGGACTCGTTTGATGGCACCGTGACATCTATTATGTGCATTTCTAGGGCCGTCGCGGCCCAGCAGCCCCGCGGCTGAGAAACCGCACTAGAGAACTTTTACATCCGGGACGCCGCCTGCTAAATTTCGCTTTGTGCATGCGTTACACGCTAGCACGCAAATGTAAACAAACCTGTCGTTATGAACCCACGTCGGCGGATTCAGCAAAGAAATGTTTGAAGACATTATCGGAGGAAGAGAGGAAAGTAAGGACAACCAAAGAAGAGCAAGAGATAAGACAAGAGTCGAGAAAAGACTGTTTTTTACTGTCTGGAGGGAGCTCACAGTACAGGTAGGATCCAAGATGGATGCCGGATTAGCCATCGATAGAATATAGCATAAGTTATATAGTGGGTTTTTAAATAAAAATTTAATAGACCTCTAAATAAAGTAATGCAGGTATCAGATGATTGGTACTCGGTATGAGCAGATACCTGAACCCCACGTATCAGAATCGATAACTGACAGAAAAAATTATCATCTCGATTTCATTCTACCAGAAAATTGCCAAGGTATTTAAGGCAATATACATGTCAAAATAGTTATTGGGTTATTGGCTGGCTAAATTGTAGCCGTATATTTATGAGCAAATCTGTAAAAAAAAAAAATCCACTGTTAACAAGGTTAGCACCAGCACTATTTTAGCATATTCTGGCAATAAACTAAAAAGACAATCTGTTGTTGCAAGAAAAAGGTATGCAATAATTTCCCAGTGTACACATATTCATTTGAAAAATCTTCAAATGTCTCAAAAATGATTCGTTTCAGTGGCTAAAACTCCATTTGCAAGGAGGATGATGGGAAAAAAACATTGATCAACCCGTGTATCTACCTTTTAAGATGCGTAGCAATAAGGAAGAGACTTATTCATATTATTCATGTTATAAATAAAAACCTCGTCATACACTCAGAGACAATCCTGTTGTTCCAAAATCGAGTTACCACAGCTTCGCAAATGAAAAATAAAACGAGAGACTAATTTGAAATAAGCATGCTCCGTCTGTAATCAGCAGTCTGTGTGTGTTCGTGATTACCATCGCTGCATGAACTGTGGCATGGTGATTGTGTGATAAAAACACAAAATAGTGCTTAGACTTACAATGAAGGAGGCTCACACCTTTTTAAATGAATTCATGTGGAGACCCCTTCCAGCCTGGAAGAAAAAATAACAACAATAATGAATGAATAAAACAGGAAGAAACAGGAAGAAAAGAAAAAGTTTCACACAGTGAGAAATGGAAACGGAGTAAAGTGGAAATAAGTGAGCAGGCTGAGATGTGGAAAAGCATGGAACAGAGCAAAAAGTGTTGAAAGAAAGAAAAAAGACAAATGAAAGCAGGAAAGGGCTGTGGGTTTGAGGTTTCCGGTGGCAGAGACGAGAGGTCAAAATGTAACCATGGATACACATACATCCACATAACCGGAATTTTCTCACTCCGTTATAGCCTCGCCACCTCAAACTCACCACCTGTGTCTCCACAAGGAAAAAGACGTGCGACCTCAGACCACATGTGGAGGGGCGGCCCTCCACGCACTCATTCACACCCACATGTCACCATGTGTTGATCTCTGTCACACTGCGTCTGGCGTGTCATCATGCACCCCCCCCTCCACTGAGAGCAGAAAGTGTCAATGAGATGCTCCTTTCTGTCTGCATGTTTGGACATTATGTCCGTAAGATGTTGGAAGCAAACAAATAAATCAGCAAAAAAATTTTATGTCCAGCTTGTAAGGAGTGATGGCTTTCTTCCCTTCTTTCCTCCAACAAGACTCTAGCCGACATCCAGTACGATTGATCAGACTGGTGTTGCAGCCCGAGAACGGCCTCTAATTATTCTGCCCGTCCTAAAAGCACAGTTAATCGTCACTTAGCAGCTACTGTGATTTAACATTAGAGGCTCTCCCTCATTCTGCAGCTTTGCCCTGCGAGCCTTTGCAATATAAATTGGAAACTGAACACGAATAAGAAGTGCAGCTCCTGGATAATCTGTCCAGTTTCTGGACCAGCTTTATTCATTTCAGGGTGAGCTGGAGTTTATCCCAGCTGCCATCAGGCGAGAAGCAGGGTACAGCCTGGACAAGTCGCATGTCCATCACAAGGTCAACACACAGACAGATGAAGGGTTGAAACAGGCATGTTTTTGGACTGTTGGAGGAAGCTGCTGTACTCATGCCTGGGAAGGACACGGTAGGGCCTTCACCAAGATTAGAGGAATGCATCACTGCACATCAATATATTGATTCACCATTTACAAGCCAATAGGATCAATCCAAGATGAAGACATTTATAATAACTTCTCAGATGTGGTTGTTTTGGATTTACCGTTTTGTTGTTATGATAAAACCAGGCTGCATGATCTTGGTTATTATAACGAAGTTCTGAAAACATTCTTTTTGAGACATATGCTAACATTTTAAGCTCAATACAGACTGTGTCTCTCTTGTCTATTTTTATTAAAAGAACAGATTGCTTTTAATTTAAAGTCTGGTTGAGTTCAGGAATAAAAAAATCTCAAATACTACTTTTTTAATTTAATTTAGTTTATTTATTGTTTTTTAAACAAAGTGATTGTGTGACATTGTCTCATTTCAATCACTTGCTTCTGAATCCAATCAAAATCATGTTATGGAAGAATTTCTGACATCAGCAAACATCAGATCATCGTCAATAGTGACTCGATATATCATATCTCATTAAAAAATGATCATTTTTACCATTTGCCACAATCCCTCAATATGATATTTTTAAAGCCCCCAATATCGGTAACGGCCCCAAAAATTCATATCGTTCTGGCTCTAATCACATATTTGTCTTTGGATGAAGGTCGGGTTGAACGATCACCCCTTGCCCCCCCCCCCCCTCTGACCTGTCAGACTTGACCAAAGCAAAGTAGAAAAATGAAAAAGTCAATAGTTTGTAAAATGTGTCTAAATCTAAACCGAACACAAATAATCAAAACAACTTTAAACACAAATAAAAAGTGAGCTAAGCCTGTATGTATGCATTTCCTCCCCACAAACAACACAGCAGTTAACTCAACACTTCTGGTGTGAGAGGAGCCTTCAGTCGACAACACATGGTTTTAATTACAGCCCACACAAGGAGACCTAGTCACCTCTAAATACAATGAATGGCAGCAGTCTGTTGCCCTTAAATGCTCTGCTTGTATTTGTAAGAGCAGCTCTCAGACATTTGGTCTTCTACTTTAGTCACAAGTCAAATTTGTGCTGTCAGATCTGGTCAGGGTTCAGCTTTCTGCCAGTGAATAAGCTCCTTCTACAAAAATATCATCTGCTACCTTTCCTCGATACTGAAAATACCCTCAAGCTCTGATCACGGCACTTAAACTCAATACTGGAAATTCCAACCAGAAAAACCTTGACATTCATGTTTCAGGATTCCCTCCGCTCAGAAATCCCCAGTGAGAAGGAGAAAACTCGCAGGATCAGTTTGTTCATTAGAAGTTTGTTCACGTTTTTACAGCAGCTGTTTTTTTAAATGCAAATTATTTCTTTCATCTACTTGATGTTTGTTTTTGTGCATTTCATGAAGATTTTATTTGCTTAAAAAAGTCCCACCTCTCCAATAAAACACAAACTAGCTCTTGTTGGTCTTGAGGTGCCCTGATTTGCCCCCTCCTCCCGAAAGACCCAAAATCAGCTTCTCTTGTTGAGCTAATGCCAAATTCGTATTTCTAAAGTAGTATCAGTAATAAGTTAGTATTCTGGACACCTTCATTCTAAAGCTAACTCTTAAAAACGTCATAAATAAAAAGGATAAAGAGGTTTTTGGTGGATTCGGTTCACCTACCTGCCCAAAATCAGCTTCTCTCACTGAGATAATGCCAAATTCTGATTTTTAATACAGCATGAGTAGTCATTTTGTTGTGTTTATTCCACGGATTAAGCTTTTTTTATTAACATTGACAGTCCTAGTGTTTCCACATTGATATCAGGTTCTGTAGTATCTGAATACCGATTACAAGTATAGTAGTATGGGACTGATACCCGATACTGCATCCCTGGTTAAAATGGCTGCTTAGTCTACAATTAATTGTTAAACATTTTGTTCTCAGACGATCCGAAATCTACATTTTAAAAATTCATTTTAACTCACTCACAATGATCAAGAGCTTTACTGGAGATGCCCTGTGTTAAGCTACAAAACTGGATCCTAGAGTTTCCATAATGCAACTCAACAACCTGAGAAATGCCTGTTTTTATTCAACTCCATGCTCCTGCTTTATAAAACAGACTTTGTTTAATTGCATCTTTTTTTTAAAGTCACTAATTATGTCAAATACACAGTTACAGATTTCATTTTTCCAAAAAGTTCCATGAATCCAAACCAGTCGGATCAGAAAAAATAAAAGTTTTCAACTGATGTGAAGAAATCTTGGTTCAAAGATTAAAAGTTCTATGGATGACGGGAAGCTTCAGAGCTCTGCTATTATCTGCCTCGCCTATCTGAACAAACAGACAGTGGCCAAGGCCACAACACACATTCACCTGCCGCTGTGTCTACAGCAAACAACCTTTGGACACTCCCTAAGAGCTTAAACACACGCTGTACTTATGAACCATTACTAATGCACACAGAAAACCGTCAAATAAATGCAGCAGAATGTAAAATGAGCCCTCTGAGCCGACCTGCCATTAAAGCACGGCTTCATGTACGAGAGGTTTGTCACGTCTTCCTCTGCCCTCTTGTCACGAAAACAACAGTGCAAACATAAAAACTGGCAACTTCCAGTGTTTCAAACAGGTAAATGGCTCCTTTTTACATGATGAAAGTGAAACTAGAAGTTGACCAGCGTCTGGAGCCAGTTAATCCTCAGCACTACATTACATTGCTCACTTTTCCGTCACGTTGTGGTCGGGCATGCGCCTCAGTCATTGATAATTAACTTAATTTCTAGTAGCTTAGATGCTTCTTTTATCTGCACTTCTTTTGGGTCCAAAACAAAACAACAGTGATGCAACACCAACGTAATCAGCAGTAACTTTAAGCTTATGATCATTTCATACAAAGCCTTCCCTTCCTCTGGCTGTTAGCTGACGGTTTACCCCCCCCCCCCTCAAGGATGGTGGTTTTCTTTGTTAAATTTAGTAACTGATTACATTAGATGCAGGGTCTCTATGCAACATCTGAAAACAGCTTCTTTTAAACGTGCAGCATCCTTTAAAGTTTATAAAGAACAGACATCAGACTGAGGGAGAAGTGAAGTATTAAGTTGGTTTTAACTCTAAAGTTTTGTACAATAAGCCCTCTTAAGTCTGTGTAGGCTTTCAAAATCACTTCTTATTTGAACATGTTTCTACGCCAATTTTCATTAACGTCAAGTGAGCTGTAGTTTCGGAGTGTTGACAGGAGCAGAGCGAGATTTAAAGAAATAAAAGGAGGTAGCACGACTGCTTCTTCAGATTATCCAGAAACCAAGAACAGATGCCCTCGTAAAGGCCTTGCAGTGTGTCTGCACAGAAAGCAATGCAGCAAAAGCACCACACTTCCATCTGTGTTGAGACGGAGTATTGAACTATATTTTTAAGATACAGATGTCTTGAGTTAAGCAATATGATTTTATCTATATAAACAAAACATTGAGTCACCAGCAAGGTGGCAGTACAGGCTACTTGGCTAGTATTTGTAATTCAGTAAAAGAAGTAGCTCCAAGAACCAGAAACAAACCTAAAACAATTAAAAAGAAAAATAACCGTGGTGGAAATCCACAAGAGGAAAACAGAGAGAGACAAATTACTTTAATATCTGTTGAATCAAATGAGATACAGATCAATTGTGTGAGTTTATTGTTGGTCGGCTCAGACTGGAAACAACCGGTAATTCACATCCTCGAAATCTTCGTCAGGTCAGTGATTTATTCATTTGATTCCAGTCCCATTTAGCTTCTTGGATAACAGACAAAAGCCACATTAAAGGAAGTCTTTAAAGTTTTTAGCACATTAATGGAAGTTTTTACCTTTCCTATTATTTCCAATCACTTCACATCTTCTCAATGTGAATAAAAATGGCTGCTGATTACCATCGGTGTTCATGCCCTGCAACCCGAGCATGAGTGTAAAATAACCGAGTACAATCTAACAGCTGGTTCCACTGTTGCTTGTTGTAGATTCATCAAATGACATCGCCTCCCAGTCTGAGTTCATTTTACTATCAAATCTTTTTTTCACCTTTTTGCAGTGGGCTTGCAGAGCCTTATATCGCTTAGAGACAACAAAATGTTTTTCTAAACAAGAAAAAAAACTAACAAACTTGCATATGAGAACCTCTGAAAGATAAAAAAAATAAAGAAGACTTTTGTCACTGGTTTATGAATGGAAATTAAGACCTCCTTGCTTGGCAAGTGCAAGCAGTTGGTGTATGTCCAATTTCTTTATTACATACAGACATGTTAAGTCCTTGGTTTCACTGATAGGTGGATAGAGCTGTCTACTAAACAGGAGGTCGGCGGGTCGATTCCCCTGACTACATGTCGAAGTGTCCTTGGGCAAGACACTGAACCCTACACTGCCTCCCGATGTGCCTATCG
>JBBBVU010000025.1:3813198-3825890 GCA_037177055.1 Atherinosoma microstoma
AGTGTGGAATAGAATAGAATAGAATAGAATAGAATAGAATAGAATAGAATAGAATAGAATAGAATAGAATAGAATAGGTTAAAATTATATCTTTTTAAAAAGACATAAAATAAGATAATAAAAAAAACACAATATGAATGTAAAAAGAGCCCACAGTATAAAAATGCAAGAGCATTCTGTATGAATATATAAAAAATATGAATACTTATTGCAGAAAAATACCTTCCAGTCCAGTAATATGAATGTTATATATTAATAATCATTTCAATGCGTTTTAGAGAAAAGAAGGGGGGGGGGGGGTCCTCAAGCCAGGGGGTCTAGACCAGTGGTTCTCAAAGCTGTTTCAGCAATGTACCCCCTGTGGAATCATTTTTTAGCCAAGTACCCCCTAACCAATGCAGAGCTTTTTGGTTGGGAACAGAAGTAAACCAGACTGTACCATCAGTGCCCAATTTGTGAAAATTTGTAACTAAAGAAACACTTTCAAATTTCAAACATTTTAAAAGGACATAATTAAAGCATGTTATCAATAATTCGTGACTAAATTCATGGTGAATCGTGTTAAAAACACGATAAATGTCCGCTCTTGTTGGTTTTCCCTCCAAGCTTTTGCAGAACAGAGACGTGATGATAAATATTGTTGCTCTCAACGAATCAAACAAAAGCAACAAGTTGTGGATTTTCACTCACATCTATCAAGTCATCCAGCTGGAGAGAAAATGAGTCTCTAAGTTTTTTTCACAACTTGCTCAACACTAGCCACGTTTACACCAACACACGTGTTTGGATTAAAAGCCTGATCAGAATACAAATATTTCATGTAAATGCTAAATTAAAACTAAATACTGAGAATAAATTTCCTCTATAAACTTACAGATATGTTTTATTTATTTATTTTATTACAGGGTTATAAAACATTTTACAGTAAATATTGCTGTTATTATTATTTTCTCAAGTTCCCCTTTGGAGTGTGTGTTGCTGCTTTTGTATTGCTGTGACATATCTGGGCCACCTAAAAATCCCCTCCAATATTCTTCTATTTATTTAAGTTTAATGAATCGAGCTTGTCCCCATCAAACCCCGGCCCCCGTAGCTCTCTGAGGAGTTTTATTGTGAAAACTGAATCAGGAAACACTTCACTCTCAGTAACTTGACAATGACAAATTAAACTCTGTGTCATGGGTTTAAACAGAAAGTGATTCAAAAACAGGTAAAAACTCCTTAAAAACTGGGATTTAAGCTGTTTAATAAGAGAGTGAAAACCACAAAACATCCACTTTAGTCGTAAAACAAATAAACATGGTTTTAAAAAACAAGCTGAATGAACTGAAGCCTTTTCTTACAGATGTTCTGAGTACTGCAGTCTAATCCAGCTTTAGTCTGAGGCCTAGTTTTAATTAGATTAAGGACAGTTTAAATCATATTTGTAATAATCTCATGAAAAAGGGGAGAATTTAGAGGAAAATTAAAATGGAATCCAATTGATGTCCCAGAGGAGTCTAAAAATCATCCTTTAATTTCTTTAAAGATTCAAAGCTTTTGATTCTTCAGAGGCCTGGGAGAGTGGCTGCGCTGTCAAGCCCAGTTAAGCGTGCATTCGCTCCCGCTGCTAATTTGAGTGCCTGGTGGGGCACAATGGAAGCTTTGTTGTTGGAGAATTTGTGTGCGAAGTAATCCTTGACACTGAGCCATTCAGGGGCCTAACCTTTTGTTTCATAAGTCTCCTGAATGTTACAGTAGGCATCAATGCATTGGAGCAACTTGAAGTAGTGAAAGTGGCCCCACATGGCAGGAAGGAATTGTGTAAAGTGGACTAAGCTGCTAGTGAGTGCATGTGTGTGTGTTTTAGGAGACTTGAGTGCAGAAAGATGAAGGGTCATGAGCCAGAAGATTTGTGTGCGTGTTGTGAAGCTAGAGATGTTTCATCGGAGAACAGAGGTGTTTCATTTCTATTAACAAACCTCATGAAAAGACCAAAAAAAAAAAAAGAGTGGATTGATCTTCTAGATTAATATTACATGCTTCTGGGAGCATATTGTTCTCTGCCACAGAGCTCTATCGTTTACCAAAAATATTCCAAATGGAAAACTTAAAACATTATATTTTCACTACAGCAGGAATAAAACAAACCCATAGTTTTTTTGCTGTTTAATTTTCAGACACTACAATAGTTTTTTTAATTATTACTCAGCTGAGGGCTGAGAAAGAGACACTACACTCAGGGAATTTTGAAAACGTCCACAAAGCAGTTGACAAGTGTTAGCAGCATTAAAACTACCAGTGACCCTAAATTTTTACAGCATGTCAAAATAAGTTTTGCTGTGTTCCGCTCACTGGCTGCTTTATTAGGTCCACCTTTTTAATTACTTGTTAACAAAAATATCTAATCAACCAATCACATGGCAGCAGCTCAACACTTTTAGTCATGTTGACATGGTGAAGTTCAAACTCAGCATCAGAATGTGGAGAAAAAGGAGATTTAAGGGACTTTGAACGTGGCATGGTTGTTGGTCTAAGTATTTATTGGGATTTTTACACACAACCATCTCTAGGGTTTACAGAGAATGATCTGAAGAAGAGAAAATATCCAGTGAGCACCTGTTGGCTGGACCAAAATGTCTTGCTGATGTCAGAGGAGAATGGGCAGACTGGTTGGAGATGATGGAAAGGTAACAGGAAGTCAAATAAGCACCGGTTCCACCCAACATATACAGAACAGCATCTCTGAACACACAACACGTCCAACCTTGAAGCAGATGGGCTACGGCAGCAGAAGACCACACCTGTCAGCTAAGAACAGGGAACTGAGGCTACAATTCACACAGACTCACTAGAACTGGACAACAGAGCTCCGGTCCTCAAGAACCACAATCCTACAGGTTTTTTATGACTCTCTTCAACAGCTTGTTGTTGAGTTCTGCCCATGCATGTTGACCCATCAGTCTGATTCAGGTGTGCTGCAGCAGGAAACATCCAAAACCTGCAGGACTACGGCCCTCAAGGACCTACTTTGGACATACCTGCAATAGAAGATGGAGAACGTTGCCTGGTCTGATGAGTCTCCATCTCAGCTCCACATCCAGATGCTAGGCTCAGAATCTGCTGGAAACATCATGAAAGCATGAATCCATCCTGCCTTGGATCAACGCTTCAGGCTGCTGCTGCTGGTTAGTAGTCCTGCTTGATCTTGGTTTGCTTTACTTCCTGTTTCATTCAGTAGAATTTGCTTCTCTTGTGTATTTTGTTTTTATTCCTTGTTTCACCAGTTTACTCTCTGCATCTGGGTGTTCTCTTCACCAAAACCTCATATCATTGTTTGCCTCCCTTTAGTTTTGTTTGTCTGAAAAATTTTCTGAAAAGGGTCAAATCTGACAGAGAAGTACACAAATAGGAACTGAAAGGCAATGCAAAGGAATCGCTTTTGGATAAACTGAGTAAAACAACATGGATCCATAAGGTCTAGCAGCATGAGACTGAAGTAAAGTCCCTGATGCACGATCTTGCTCACATTCCTGCACACTAATATCCACAATTTTTAAAATGAATTGATGCACTCTGCATGTGTTTAGGAGTTTTAGATGCTCATGGATAATTCTCCAGTAGAAAAATGGAAGATCTGCTACTTATCAAGCAAGTGTTTTCCTGATTTCAGGACCTCTTACAGAATCCAACCCCTCCTGGACCAATTATCTAACCAAACAGCGAACTTCCAAAACCATTCTGTGTTCACTTTACTGAGTTATAAGCTGTGGATTCACTTGTTTTTCCCAAACAACTTGCATGTGGCAGATTTATTTAGCATTTGCTCGTGTTGAAAACAAATTGAGACATGATTTAACAGGTTAGTCCTGTAATGTAGCATAGATATGGGATTTATGGCTCTTCGAAGGGAGCCGTTCCTTTCAAAGAGCTGTTCAAAAGACTGTCTCCTTCTTATATTTTTATTTATCTTTTTTCTTTTAGAATCCAACCAGGGGTAACTCATTTTTGTCAAGGAAATAATCACACCCTATTTGGATCAGAATATTTAAAACTTACACACCCCCACCGATACATACACTGTTGGTGGGGAATGTAGTGAAATATTGTTCTTAATTTCATTTGATTTGTGTTTTTATTGTAACCGTTTTATAAGTTGGCTCCATGCTCTGACAGTGAAATCACTGTTTTGGATTTTCCTTTACCAAAAAAAACTTTGTGGCACAACAAAAACTAAGCTGGCTGCAAATTAACTTCCATGCAAAACAATTTTATTCCAAAATTTTCCACACAAGAACATTTTAGTAATGCAAAGAAACTCACAATATATGAGAATAATAAAAAAAAAAACATGTACTGATATAAAATCAGCTGTACAAAATACAGAAAAAATTTGATGTAAAAATAGAACAAACATGAGCAAAATCAGTGCAAATGTGTGTAAATGTATCTGTTTCTGAATGATACTTTCTGCCCATAGATGGATTCAGGTGAATGGAGCATGTTGGACATCAGACCACCATGATGGCACACACGTCACATGAAGGCTGCGTGGATAATTTGTATATAAAAAAGAACGGCTCAGTTCTCATTATTCATTTAAAAGAGTCGTTCAAAAGAATTGATTTGTCAAAAACTCACAATCCTTCATCATCACAACATGGCGAATAAACAAAACAACGTTCCACTTAAAATAACACCAGCTTGGTCTAAAACTCAGAGAAAACAGACTGAGTTCCCCTGTGTGCGAGTCATGCAACACTGACAGACTCATTAAGCACCTAATTCTCTAGTCGCTTGTCAAACTAGTTGACTGAACAATCTGTCTTCTGTCTGACTGGTTGACAGTGTGTCCATCAGTTCTTACTGGTTAATTATCCGTCTGACAGATGTGTGCACATGTGCGAGTCTGCCTGTGTGCTGACCACACGCGTGTCAGCTCTGCTAACTGTGTTTTGGTTTGTGAGGTTGACTGATTGATAACACTTTTAGAACAACTTCGCTGTCAATTTGCATGGGTGAGGATGTTATATTTGCAAATTAGCCAATTCAACGGAGTCATCCGATACATTACCACTCACTGTAGAATAAATAAATGTATTATTAAATGTCATATAAACACACATTTTAATGACCAGGTTTGCCTCAGTGATAAACAGCGAAGGTAAATGTGACAGTTATATTAGAATAAAATACATGTCATATAAATATCACAGAATGTTGTTTATTTAAAAGAAGGAAAGAAAAAGACAAATAAGATAAAAAATAAAGAAAAGCTGTACATGTCTGTAGAAGGAGTTTTGTTATTAAACAGGGAAAATCTACAATCTCATGATTAAAACAAATTGTAATAAAAAGAAAATTAGATTATTGAAAGCTGCCAGCAGCTCCATACCAGCAGCTCCTTGTCAAAGAGCAGGCCTACAGAGGTGTTCTCAAAGATGAAGGAGTCATGAGCTCTTCCTGGGAAGTGGAAGATTACATTCAGCCGCTGGTTCTGGGAGTCACACATGAGTTGAACGTTTATAGTCATATTACTTCCAGTCGAGGTATGAGAATGGGTTTAGTGAGGGTGCTTTAATGCACACACATGTGTGTGACCCATTACACTCATGGTGTTAGGAAGACCATCCCCTCTTGGCTGTGACTTATTCTTCAGCTGTAGATGGAAATTTTATGTATGTAATGTGTGGCTTGTTCATTTATTGCATTCTCGACCTGCAGGGGAGCACGGCTGATGGACGGCAGTGATATTCCCACCCTGTCTCCCAGCTCCCGCTGAAATCTAGAGGACAAAAAGCCCAAGGTTGGTTGAATCTGCGCATGTGGAGCAGGGTTGTGTACGGCTCCTCAGTGCTGGCTCCAAACGGCTGCAAAGGTCTCTGAGACCATGGTAGCCTAAATGATCCAAATAGGTATTCATCCCTCTCTGCAGACAAATCTGCAGGGTACAAATCTGCAATATCTTGCAGGAACTTTGACCATTTGTGAGCAGTAAAAAAAAAAGAAAGACCACATTTGGAAAATAAAAAGCATGGTACAGTTTCCATTTAATGTAAGAGAAAGTGTTTTCATATTTGATGACTTTTAAAATAACTAAATGTTTTGTAAATCACCAACATTTTAAAAAAGCTGATAAAAACATTTTAATTTTATCTTCGTATTTTAATTAAATGCACAACTGAAGAAGAAACGCTTCTTTGGTTCAGTCATGTCAGCACTCAAATGTGCACAAGAAGACTCAAATAATTTGTTCTTTGGTGAGTTTGTGAAAGAAAAAACATCTGAGTGCTGAAATCTTTGTTAAAAATGCATAAGTGGTACTTGTTGGTCAATGAGGGCCAATATCTTTAAAATTCTCACGCTGCACGTTGTGATATCTGCACACATGTCCATAATTAAACAGCAATTGTGGGGAGGACGCAAATACAGGAGGACAGCCAAGGATAAAGAACATAAGGTGAATGAAACCAACTTCATTTAGATGCTAAACAGAAGAAGCTGCAAGGCTGGAACTCCAGAAGAACATAAGTCTGCACACAGAATCCAGACACATAGCAACAAAATGAATGAATAAATCAATAAATAAATACGAGACCAGCAATCTTTTTGTTCAGGAAGAAGTAAGCCCCCATCGTCCTGACAGCTCTAAGTCGGTGCGTCTGGATTGTATCGTTTTTCAGGGATTTACAGACATCTTTACAACTTATCTATAATTTCACTGCATATTACTTGTTGTCTCCTCAGAGGTCAGCTTGCTACCCCCCCCCCCCCTACAAATAGAGTTAAGCCCATCTACTCTCACTCAAATCCAGATGTTGACCCTTGAACTTTCACCCTGTGCGTCCGTGCGACCTCTCCACATACCAACATGTCTGGTCAGTCATGCACAGATCATTCATTCCTGCTAACTGTCCGTCTCTGTTTTTCCATTGTCATAGATTACGTTCGAACCCTCACAGCCCGGCCTCATCCATGCCATGCATGGCACAGACTCTCCTTCTTGTTCAAAATGATTGTTTCTTTAATAAAAATGAATAAAATATCCCCTCTACTGTACATCTGGCTGGTTTAAATGAGCACTTTCACATCGTCTGCCCGCTCAAAGCGATGCCATTTTCCAGAAGTGACAGGGAACACGAACACAGGAATATCATTTTGGCCAAATGATTGGTTTCCACATATAAAATGGTTCATGTTATTTTTTGTCAATTTCCCCCTGGGAATGAATATTGGTCTAATTTAATCACATGTAGCCTATATGATACAATATAGTTGTAATATACTCACTAGAAAATAGACTATCTTTATAAAAGCTAATTCTATGATCAAATTTTCTTTTGTCAGGCAGATGTTACTGACACTAAATGTCGTGTTACAGATAACATTAAGATCAAAGCTGCATGTGTTATACACAGCAAATATATACTGAGTTAATAATGTTTCTCAAGCACAGCGGTGATGATGGGTTTGTGAGGCTAAAAGTAAGGTTCATGAAGGATTTTAGCTGTTTCACATTAGCTTGGCCAACATATGCCGCTACTGTTGTGTTAAATGAAGCCTCACTGCTTCAGGAAGCTTCATTTGGTCATCGTTAGCTTCACCTGCCCATCACTAGAAAGCACAGCCACCGCAGGATACAAGTAGGTAGATAAAAGTGTAAAAGTAGACGACAAGGGGAAACTGGGATTAGGAAACAATGACAATAGTAGAAGCACTCAGAGAGTGCAGACCTCCACCAAACCATAGGGACTCACCTGAGAAAGTCCCAACAATCCTTCCCCAGTACCCTTCATATTTCCAACCTTCTGGATCACCAGATCCAGAATATCAACATGATCCGGGTCAACAATGTGGGATTATAACATCTACCATGATGTCATCTTGTCAGTTTTAATTGTTTTCCCAATGATTGTAAGTTAGAAGCTGGAAAAGCAAAATTACCCCCATATTCCCAGAGTAAAGAAATTCCTGGATCCATCCAAAATTGCCTTTTTTTTTCAAATTTCCCCGCTCAAATAATTGATAAAATATATAAATAGATTAAAAATATTTAATTTAGTTGTGTTCGCTGATTACTGAGTGTTGTAAGCTAGGAAGTATTATACGCTTTGTATTTGAAAGACAAGCCCAAAGTAATCCAACAGGCTGATCAGTTCACTGTTTATTTATTGAAACTTAGTCAACTTCTGAATGATTAAAATGATACAAATGGGGGGGAAATTGTTTTCTAAACGCCACCCTATCATTAATGTGTCAAAATGACCCCCTCTGGTGGTTCTTTGGGATATTGCTGTGTTTGTGGTTCTAGTGTTAAAAAAATTCCTGGATCCAGATGGTGATCCGGATCACCCCCAAAATCTAAAAAGTTGTTTCTTATACCATGTCGGAGATTTCCTGAAAATGTAATAAAAATCCGTCCGTGACTTTTTGAGTTATGTTGCTAACAGACAGACGTACAGCAGCGAAAACGTAACCTGGAGGTAATTAAAAAAAGAAAAAGGGGTATTTAAGCAGTGAGGGGTAATAACCAAACAAAGACCAGGCGTGCCAATCAAATAAAGACCAGGTGCAGTGATCAGAGAACGGGATGGCTGTATGTTAGTTAGTTTTCACTTATACCTGCAAAAACTCCTTTTAACCTCCATTTTTGTGGGATGGTGGGTGTAAATTTAGAGTCTCATTATTCAGACTAGCTATGATCAGTTAAGTAAATGCACCTGACTACTATTTAAATCTTTATATAGCGTTTTTTCTTTTTCTAAAAAATATCTTTACTGTGATAGCAAGTGTAAAAAGACAGGACAGAAGACATTATAAACATATAGGAGAAGGAGAAAATTTAAAAAAGGAGAAAAAAAAACCAAACAATCCATTTCTATTGATCATTTCTACATTATTTTGTTCTCAACACATTCCACTATGTAATAAATAAAGCTTTCAAACTGGAATATGTCATTCATCAAGTTCTAAGATGTGATGTTTAAATGTTCCCTTTATTTTTTTATTTGTATACAAATTAAATGTGTCGCTTTAATGTATTATCCAGAATTTACTCTCAGTTTCTGTGGTGTAGCCTTCACTTTTTTTTAGCAATAAATGTGGAAACTAATTAAAATCAACAACAGCTGTGCCATAAATCTGTTTTAAGAAGCTATGTTTTCATCGACCAAATGGTGATAAGTCTGCTCTATGGTTGTTAAATATGGCAGAATGGGTGTGGGTGGTGTAATAGACTGCACACTGAAAAGGAAAAAATATTAAGAATACACGTATTTTCCTTCCTAAATGGCTGAAGATTAGAGGAAGTTTGTTATCATGATTACAGCAATAAAAAAAAAGGAATATGTTAACTTTACAAGTGTGTTTATGGTAATAGAAAACTAAACCCGGAGACGTGAAATGAACAGTGCTGTCCCAGATCACAGTGGGACATTTCATGGACCCAACAGTCGAAGCCGGTCATTGAAATGTGGGCTGTTTGTGTTTGAGCTGAGAGATGTGGACTCTCACACCTCATTATTGCACTGCCTACAGACGTGTGTGTGTGTGTGTGTCTGCGTGTGTGAGAGGTGTCAGACGTGAATGATTTATGAGTATGTAAATTAGATTGTTAAACCGTTGAAGGACAGCGGAGAGAGCAAAACTGGATAAACACACACGCACATTCATTCATAATATCCTGCAGTCCGGGAGCTGCTGATCTAAAATTCAGTTTACTTTCAGGTTTAAATCTACAATTATCATGCACATGGAAGCAATGTTTTAGGAGCCCGAAAATACGAACTTTGCACCATTTCATCCATGAGACATGTCTGAAAAATGCCACCGTGAGGATGATTCGTCTTCATTTTGAAAAAAAGTTTTAAAAAAAGTAAGGCTATATGTTGATAATTAGCCTAACTCTGGTTTTATCAAAAGGAAAGGAGTCAGCCTGAAGGCAACATGACATGAAAGAATAAAACCAAACGGTTTCAACACAGGGCGGGTAGTTGCATGAAGGGGGTCCTCAGGGAAAATAGGTTGGGAACCACTGATCTATGCCATCTATGCTAAATGTTTTTTGCCACACAGCTAAACCCTTTGAACCCTGCTCCTACTTTTAGGCCTCTGCTTGAAAACTGCTTACCCATAATGAAATGAGGACATCTCTGCAACCACATGGTCTATTTGAATACTTTTAGAGTCATAGTAAAGAAAACACTTGTGAGATTTGCTAAGATATGTAAATATCAGTTTATGTGTTACTGCTGAAGAATGAAGGACGATGGCACATAGCACAAATGAAAGAAATTAAACTTTTTAGAAACGCTTTCAGGATGAATATGAGTATTCCCTTAGCTTTAAATTTTAAACCTCTATCAAATCACAATATGTAAACATCTCTGCCAAGGCCAAATCTGACAAAGTAAAACAGAACTAAATTAGAGAAGTTTCAGTCCAGACAGATCAGGCAAAGTTTGCATATTTACCATTTTAGTAGTTTAGCAGCATCTGTTCCCAGTGGCCTCTCATGGGATGCACATTTACACCATCACATTCATCACTGACTGCAGTTGATTCCTTATTTTCTTGCATTCACATTCACTAACATGCATGCTTACACAGTCACTGTGTTGTCCTGGAGATTTAACCATCAAGTCCCCCAATCAGAAGATAGATTTGAGAAGATTAACCATTAAAACTGTTGCACCGAGTGCTGTCGCTTACTTTTTTAACAGTTTCTGAGGAACGGTATTGTGTGATTCTGTGGGGTAAATAGTAGCGGATAGCTTACTCTTTAGATGATCTACAGAGTTTTCCCAAGCATTTAGGAGGTTTACAATCCGGCCATAAAATGTAGTGTTTATTCAGAGACTCTATATGGTAAACTCACCATTATTTATCACATTTTCATCATGAAAAAAGATCACTTGCACTACCGTGTTGCTAAGAGACCTCTATTCTGACCTGGAAATGATGAGGAAGTCACTTCCTGTCAAACTTTTCCTCCAATCAGAGAGCTTAATTTGCCAAAAATGACTGAGTTGTAGCTGGTTTTGTGAGGATAGGAGGTAAATAGGAGCAGAAATAACTGTAAATGAAAAGAAAGTGTAAATATGTAAACAGTTTATTTTGTGTGTTTGTTTTTCTCCTGAAAGCCAAGACTTAAGAGAATGATGTTGGGATGAGAAAAGTCTTGGTCGCCGTTGATCTGTGTGTTATTTTTACAAAGTTCTGTTAGTAATATTTTCTGTTTAGTTGTTTTAGTTGCTGCTATGTCTATAGATACATTCATTTTACATCATTTTAGCCTCATAATCTGACAACTGAGGCTGTCCTTAAAACATCCTGTTTGGATGGTGACTGGGATTAAAAGGGTTGAGATTCTACATGTTTCTTTACATTCAAAAACAAGCAGGTTAACCAAACATAAATAATATCTCGGAGTTTTAGAGGATAAATACCAGCAGCAATTTCCAGCACCACTGGGAAATATGACCCAACATTCACAGTCATGTTAAGCCCCATCTTGCCACCTCTCTGATTTATGATCTCTATCAACACCGGGATTCTCGAGGACATCATTTTTCCTGTTTGTGTTGGGAGACAACAACACAAGCAGAAAACGGTGATTTGATTGAGGGTCATAAATGTCACCTGACATCTCCGGCTGATTGTAATGACTGAGCTGCGACAATGACCCCTTGATTAACTCACTTTATCTTACACTTGTGCAGATGTCTGTTAAACATAAGGATACGCCCCTCGAAGGTGGTGGAAGATCTTAGAACCACTTGTCTGCAAACAAATAATAATAATCCTTTTCTGCCTCTAAGGCTCCGTTTTCTCCGTCCATATAAACCTGCATTAGGGTGGAGAACTTTAAGGTATGTTTGTGTCTCATACTGCAGATGCAGGGTGGAAACTATGTTCATGACCCCTCTTGCTTGGTTTTTAAAGCCAATTATTGTCTCCACATATCAGCAGGAAAATATATCACATCAATCTGAGACTAAATGAAAAATAAAACAGATATAACATCCGGCAGTGGGATGTAAATTGAATAGCATGCGAGAGCACCGAGCATTCAGCATGTTATTTAAAAATGCTGTTCACTCCTTCCTGGTGTAATGAAGCTGTTTTTCTGCACAACACCCACTCCACACACTTCATTTCTTTCTGTAGTCTGTAATGAAGCTTTTGAAGAGGCAGAATAACAGTGTTTTGTATTTTATAACAAAAAGGCAGAAGTCAATGATCCAACGTACAAGCTGCAGATGGAGGAAAAGCTTTGTCTTTTCCTCAAATAGCTGAAATAAATCTTGTGTTTTTAGTTGGAACTGGAGAAGATTTAAGAATAATGTATTCAGGTTAAAGCCTTCGCAAACTGAAGTTGCTGATGCAACAGTTTTTGTTCTTGTCTGACAGCATGTCAGATTGGAAAGGGAATATTGATCAGAGAGAATTATAGACAGATCTGGGTTCATCTTCGGTGCAATTATGGAGGAGAGAAATTGAGTGATTCCTCGAGTCCATTAGGGAAGAAAGGGATTGTCTCCCTGGCATCGATAGAGGACTTGTTAACATGGCTGATGTGCTGGCTGGGGAAGATTAATTGAACTTTAAATGTCCGACACGACTCGGTTTATGATCACATCGCTGCAAATTTTAGATCTGCTGCTCAGACGTTTCAGCAGGAATCAGAAGAATTTGGTCAAAGTGTTTTATTC
>JBBBVU010000025.1:3847364-3864319 GCA_037177055.1 Atherinosoma microstoma
ATCACTAAAAATCCCTGTGGTTTTAATTTCGCGTGACAATGCTGCTGCGTGCACATATAAAATCAGATTATAATGTAGAGAAAGTCATTATAAATATGCCCTTCCACAAATATTATCATTACAGACAACAACCTTGAAAATATCAAACCTAGCCAACAGAATAGTATCTTTATTTAAGGAGTAAATTATTAATGTAATTTCTGAGTGATGTTTTAGTTTTCAATGGTTAAAACTAATGAAAACCTCAAGTGTATGCATGGTTGCGTTGTGTTATTTAAATCCTTAATACCTCAAATGCTAACTTTCTTTAATAAAAAGAATATTATTGCAAACCTGTGACCAGACACCGTGTTATTATGTCAGCAGGTCTATAAACTGTTTGTGTGATTCTCTCCACGGTTGCCCGTTGAAATAAGCCTATAATAAACTCTCTTCTCACCGCCAAACTAGTACAAGTTTGGAAATCTGATATGAGGGGACGCTCCATCAAGTTAGCTGAAGTTATGTAAACTAAAACCGGAAATTGTGGAACTCGCGCATTCAAAATAAAATCAAACCTTACTGAACATTTAGTAGAAACAAACTATAATGAGCAATAAATGAAACGATGCTTTTCAGGGTAAAGATTAGAGTGAAAAAGTGACCTTATTCTAATAAATTAGTACCTGAAATACTGACCTGAGCAATTGTAAATGAGCCAACACAGAATTATGACTGACCTGCTGCCTCAAGTCAGCACCTATTTGTGTTGATTCAAAGCACCCAGACTTTTTAAAATAATTTCTTTCTGACGGTCTGTCAAAGTTTAAATTTGAACATTAAAAAATGGCTGCTCACTCTGTTGTTTCAACAAATAACAGACAAAGAAACAATTTTAAACATGTCAGAACATGTCTTTTATACATAAAAAAAATAGGTAAAAATTGCAAAAATTTTAGGAATTAAGCCCATTGTTACATAAATGCACATAATTTGTTTAAAATTCTCGACTGCATCCATAATAAAATACCCAAATAACACACGGCATGAAATAATATTTTTGGAGCAGCAGGGTGATTCCCAAAGAGCTATTAGCTGAAAACGTGGCATATCTCAGCATGGTGTGTGTTCTTAAAAGAAGTGAAGATCCTGGTGGATGACAAAAAAACAAGTGTCAGGACAAAAAACCCCAAACATCTACAGCAGATGAACGAGACCTAAAAGTGACGTTTTAAAAAAAAAAAAAAATAGGGGTAAATCCAGAAAACATCTGAAACAGGACCTGAAAATGTATCTGGACCTTCATTTGATCCATGTAAGGTTGGTTAAAGCCTCATCAGAAATAGCCACCAAGGTGGCTGTCAAGAAGTTATTAACAGGGAAAAATGGGTGAGTTAAATAAAATAACACAAGAACTGGACTGAAAATTAGTTTGTCAGTGATTGTGGACATTATTTTTGAGTTAGAAGCTCTAATGGCAAAATGATCCCTATCTCGGCATTGTAAATAATCTTTTTTTAAATTCATGGATCCAGCTGGTGATTCGGATCACCCCAAAATCAAATCCCTTGTTCCTTATTTTATTTCTGAGATTTTCCTAAATATTTCCTAAAAATCCATCCATAACTTTTTGAGTTATGTTGCTAACAGACAGAGAAACCAACGCTGCCATACATGACCTCATTCATTGTATGTGTTGTATATTGAATTTATGTTAATGTTTATAATGTTTCAATAAATTGCTGCTCCTATTTCCTTGTTTTACTTGGAAGCTAGGCATTTGCACAGTACTGTATATCAACACTATATATTTTGATGCCTTAAGATTTATTTTTCAATAATTTACTCATGACTGAGACATGATTTTAGTATATGCACTCGTGTCTTTTATTTTGAAGGATTGTACCGGAAGCTCTTTATCGTATTCATTGTAACTTGACTCGGTCGGCTGAGGGACAGCGTAGAGTGGAGCAGCTGATGCTCTTGACTTGCGAGTCTAAAAATAATCAACTTTTTTCACTCCAGCTCTGACTGTATTTTATTTCTCTCCCTCTTCTTCCTCTCCTCTGTCTGTTGACTTTCATTTTTCATTACAGCCATCCGGAATGAAACGGTGTCAGTGAGGATTTTTACTTTAATCCGAGGTAGGACACTTAAAGTGGTCTTTCTCATTAAGCTAGCTTAATTTTAATGGCTTCATTGTTTTTACAGGTGTGCATTTCAGCCTCATGAAATATGTAGGACCTACACTTATAAGTGTGAAATATTACTTTTAATTAATCATAGTGTACTTTAATGCAGGTGGGGGGCTTTTTAAACTTTGTGTAAATGTGAAAAAAACTTTAAATTTGGTATCAATTAGCATCACAAGTTTCATTTTTAACCGTCCGTGCTAGCTAATACACCAGTAAGAGCAAAAGAAAAATGTGTTAATAATGCAGATAGCTAAGATTTCTGTAATTAATCTATTATGTAGATAATAATAACAGAAGGAAAAATGGTGGTTGACGATGAAAATGGTTGAAAAATGTTTTCTGTCGAAAAAATATTAAGGAAAAAACCCCTTTTTAAACCATACATCTCCTTTGAATGAGTAAGACTCAAATAGGGACAATTTTCTCTCAAATACAAGGTGAGACAGTTGACCCAAACAAATATGGCTGCCATGATGCTGGTTAGCATGTTTCCTTTTGAGATAGGGACCAGATTTTAGCCTGTAAAAACAGAAAATAAGTGTTTCAATAAAGCAGAAATAAGGAAAATCAAAACACTTACTACTTTTATTTTTCTATTTTTATCTATATTTTATCTATATATTTTTTATTTACAATCACTTGTAAACCAGTTTTAAAAAACATGAAGACTCCTGACTACTTTTAATGATATTATAATCTAAAATGAATTCTGCTTCTTTATAAAAAATGAGTTTCTAAGAATCTGACTTAATCTTAATTTGGTGTTACACATATATTTTGGTATAATATGAGAATAAGTCATGCTTGTCCCATTTGGTTAGATATATAAGTGATAGTTTAATAAAAATAATTACACGAATAAATCCTCCTGATTTAACCCAAACATATGTAACTGTTGTGATGCTCTGGTTAACATGTTTGTGTTTGAAATTGACACAGATAGTTAGCCTTTAGGGGGGGAAAGTGTATAATACAACCCTCATCGACATCTACTCAGGAATATCAGATTATTGTTTTGCTAAATGATCGAAAAATTGATCAAGTTCAGCTTAGTGGCTTAGTGTATTTGGCTTAGTGCACTTTGCATTATAATTTTAGGCTGTCCATTCATCCTAATTTCCTATAGTTGGCCCTGTCTCTCAATTTTTGTCGGTTTGTTTACAGATCAAGGAGCAGTAATAATCAAGCCCTTCAGTTGGGCCTGTGAGGCTCATCTGGATGACTGCATGACCTCTACTCACTGATCTCTAAGATCAAATCAGCCCCTAGCCGATTCCCTTAGATAGGCTAGGGGTGAAAGGGAGGCATTGTGATTTGGCCTATATCACACAAATTCTGTGAAGCCCTTTTCAGACACTTGACATACTTAACACCATTGGCTTCATTAATCTGATAATTGATGGCATTCAGTCGCTCATTGGTCACATTTCTGTCCCAGATTTAATTCAGACCGGGCAACAGTTGATTGATGCAGTAATTTCCATTTGGATGAACATTTATCTCACAATAACATCTCATATTCCCATAACAACTCCCATTAGCCTGCCAAGCATGCAGCAGTTGTGTTTGTGTTTAGCCATCATGAAGAGTCAGAGTTGCCAATTCTGCAACCTCTAAAACATAATAATAACACTAACACGTATGTTGGTTTGAGTTAAATAAAACATGCTTTTTTTAATAGCTAAAATTAAAGCTGTGGAGCAGACACATCCGGCATCTTTCACTGATATTAGCAATGATCAACACACGGATGCCTGGAGGGATATCATGGCACCTGACTAGCTGAAGCAACCCCAGATCATTTGCTTTCTTAAATCTAAGTTGAGACTTTTTTTCAGTCAGGCAGTGAGCATGTTATATGTGGATAAATAGAAGAATGTTAAGACCTTGGTTTTATTTATCTGTCTACAAACCTGGAGTGCTTTATTCTTAGATTTCCAGCTGCTCCAGTTTAAATGAAAGAAAATTAAAATGCTTTTTATTGTGTATATAAAGGGATTTTTTAAATCATGAATACACAGTTACATTTCCAATTAAAGCAAACAATTATGGGTAATCTACCAAGGACATAGCAATCATTGTATCTCAATTTAAATCTCTTGTTCGTACAGGAGCTGAAGACAACGGTGAACAAGCTGAAATTTCCAAAGAATCTCTCACACTTTTCCATTCTTTGAAATTGAACCCAAAACAAACTTCAAACGTGGGTTTGCATACCTCTGTCTAGGGACATAATGTCTGACCTAAAGTTTGTGACGCCCTATTTTTGGTTTAGTAGAAGTCTTGGACAGATATGCAACATTGAATGCGTGAAACTGCTCATAAGGTCTTTGTAGTGCACTGGAAATGGAAATAAAATGCATGAGTCAGCTGTCTGCACAGAGATCCAGATCAGCTGTTTCAGGAGTTTACATTATTCCCTCCCATCCCATAAAAGACACACGCACCTGTTCACATGACAACCAACATCAGTGTTTGATGCACTTCATCCCTACATGGACCTTTTTGAGTATCCAGTAAATACATCACAGCTGGGCACAAAGAGCTAAAAACTTCTAATTTTGACAACCATGGTGCAGTAAAAACCTCTAAGGAGGATGGAGGCTTCAGGTTGGAAAGCACTGGCTTAGAATTTATTGCTAAATAAATAATCCCCATGTGAAGGCAGGATGCATTAGCTCCATGCCATTCACCAGTAGCAATATTATATGTAAATGTTTGAAGCCTACTGCCTTAAAACGTTTGTAATGGCAACAATAAAAAACATATTAAACCTCCCGCATCAATCAAAAGTTCTTATTTAACAGCTTTTTAATGAACATAATCCTAATAAACACAATGCTTGTCAAGGGTTAATTGAATTAAGGTTGAGTGAAGCAGATAAGATGCTATTCAGCCGTAACTGCAAACATAAATTCATGTTTTAGTTTTACAGGATATAGAAGCTTCTACAACACCACATTCTATAGTCATTCAAACAAATGTGTTGCATTTCCAACTCTTTAATATGTATTTAACAGTAAGCCACCATAATCCTGAGGGCAGCGCCCCTGAAATAGCCGCCATACCTCACACCAGCCTGTTTCTATGTCGGCGTGTGTGCACTTGAACTTGATAATACCTCACCCTGTTCGTAAAGCTGTTAAAAACATGAAATTATCTAAAACCATTAAATTAGTGTGTGCTTAATCTTGATTTCTGATTTTTGTTTTGTTTGGTTGCAGGTTGACTCCAGGCTCGCGTGGAGCCGTTGGCCGGTGGCATGGCCTTGTCGTTTTGTGGCAACAACAAGGATGCCTACAATGTGGAGGACAATGTGCTGAACAATGGCTGCTTCGTGGACGCCCTCAACCTGGTTCCTCATGTCTTCTTGCTTTTCATCACCTTCCCAATCCTCTTCATTGGTAGGCGATAAATTGCTTTTCTAAATACAGACCTCAAAATTAGGGCGGCACAACTTTACCTCCATCGTGGTGATAAACATGTTGTAACTACTGGCTAAACTACGAGAAATTGTAGTCCTTATTAGCATATTTTAAGGACGTGTTGTGACGCTGTTCCAAGCATTGCTTTGTATTCATGCTTCGCTTTGAATATGTCTATTAAGAAACATCCTAAAAGGTGGCACTTTCATTGACAATGTTTCTTTAAAGGTCATATTGCAGACATAAACATGAAAAAAGGAGCAAGAAAGCAAAAATAACTATAATCTTGAACAAAAAAAAAAAAACACACATAAGTGACAGTACTGACATGACTTCCTTGCACCTTCTTTCCGTAGGAGTGCATACCTGCTGCAATAAATCTACTTGGTTTCTCTATTTAGATAAGAGACCAGGGTCTGCCAATTTTTTGGGAGGTTCCTCGACTTGTCCTTCAGAATGAGTATCTGTCATTTCTGTAAACCCGTGTTTGAAGGAGGACACATCCTTCTTTTTCCATACATATAAAATCAGTTTTTACATAGTTATAATGCCTAAGGGATCACTGTGGTGCATTCAGTTGTAGAAGCTCATCAGATATTCCCAAAATGATCAAAACAGGGTCTATCTGGATTTCCAGGATCCTGGAGAAAAAAAGAAAAATACTACGCCAGAATTCTTGTAATTGGGAGCAAAGTGCCCCAAATTGTGATAAATTAGCCTCCATAAACACACGCTAGTCATACAGAGGGGAATAGTCTATGGAACTTAGTCTTGGAGTAGTGTAATTTGTGTCGCATTTTAAATTGGACTAGGCATTGGTGGATGCTCCACGGAGATGCTAATGGTGCAGAAATACAGTCCAATGAACGAGCGGTGTGATGGTGGAAGGTAACGAGAGGAGCAACAAAAATATAAATGCAGTGGCTAAAAAGAACAGCTTGCTTGCTACTTGGAACTGTTCTGGTTTCCTGTGCCAAGCACCAGGGAAACATGCTGCCATTTAAAGTACAATCGTGAGGAGCTCTAAATGAATCCAGTAGTCCTAATTACCTCGTATCTGCAGACATGGACAGCAGCATGGATATCTGGACTGACAACGTTAGATTGTGGTCCACAGTTACTGATCAGGGCATTTTAACTGCAAAGCTGTGCAGATCTTCATCAGCTCATAGGACCCATTTTATTTGAGTCAGGCGTGTTGAAGCAGGAAACATTGAAAACCTGCTGGACAGCGGCCCTTGAAGACCAACGTTGGACACCCCTGCTTTAGGCTGAAGGACACAACTGTACGTGATCTGTTTGTGTTACTGACTGAATGATTTCTTTTAAGAAGAAGAGAAGAGTCACTAAAGTGTAAATGTAAAGCTATAAAGTTCAACGGATGTCCGTGCATCCAACCGTGAGCTGGACTCCGTAGAAGAAAACATTTAAGCGGCATCAAACTTTATGTATTGCCAATTATATCATCATGGCACATGTTACCAGTGTTACTGCATATCACACGTTTTCCTGATATCGTGCATTCCAGCTCTAAATTAAGAGATAAACGCAACTTTTTTACTTGTTTTGGAACATAATTACGGTATCCAGACTTTCAGTGCTTTAGTTTTATCTCAACAGACTGTTGAGTTTTTCCTGATTAAGCGTCTTAAAGCTTCACAGCTTCACCCTCCCTCCTGGAAAGTCTCAGAGTTCACTGCAGAGGTCAATGCTGAACTGATCCAGTGAAGATCAGCCACAAAGTTCCATCTTTTCTCTTTTTGTTTCACATTCATTGTGTTTTCTGCTGCTGTGGGATAGTTGGAGGAGGGAATGGGCCTTGTGGTTTATTTCCAGGAGGATTGGATCGGTTTCATAGAGAAAATACATTGATAGGATTGTCTTTTTGGCTCGTGTAGCACAAGAAACATCACCACAATGATGTGAAAGTTATGTTTAAACCCATAAAATTGCTGAGTGAATCACAACATTGCTCATATTGGATGGATAAGAACAGATATTAAAGAGAAGTGTAGATTTTCTCATGATATATCGCAAGCCATAAAAAAATGGATGGTTGAATCTTTCCACAACTGAAAATCTTATTCAAAAGGAAATAAAATGTGTGTTTTTGTTTTTTTTAGCTTCAGGAATATCTCTGTTAAAGTCTTAGACAGCAAGCTTTACATTTCCAACCAGTACTCTCAGTAGCTTGTGTTGCTAGTGGCTCATTATTTCAGCAAAGCAAGCACCCATCCAGAAACCCAGAGTTCGCTTTGTGCAAATCCACATGTGCTTTGTTAATGGAAGAAGAAACAGCTCAACTGGGACTCTGCTGTTATTACCTAACAGGAACACAAGAGCCAATCACAGCTGCCAGTCTGCGACCACACACTGAAAGCCAGATTGTGTTAGTAGAACAACTTCCCAATGTTTCACCTACATAATTTCTTTACTTTGAGTTCAAATTTAGTGGTTAAAGCATAAAAAAAGTTTTAAAATGATTTATTTCTGGTGGGGCGTTGATGCTTTTTGTTTGGCGTCAATACATTCTTTTCTTTGATGAGTTCATCCTGAAGTTGTGGTAATTATATGGAGAGAAAATCGACTCGGTATTATTGTGTGCGTTAACAGGTGGTTTGTAAACTGTATAAACCACTTATTTAAGGATCTGTCTGCGTAGGAGCTTTTTTTAAACATGAAAGTATGAGATTTGAGAGTTAGAAGGAAAGAAATGTGTCTAGAATTTCAATGTTTGTGCTTTTTTGTTATTTGTATATGCAAATTTATTTTCTGTGCCTCATTTCTAGATATTTGTGTGAGCATTTGAACATACATTTGCAAGTAGCCCAAAATTAGTTCACACAGTTTCCAAACCATGCATTACACACTCACAATAATGTTGTTTCAATTTTTCTTTCCATATAATTGGCGCTTTGGTCATGGTATTTTCCCCGAGTTGTTTTTTGGCCCTCCAGCTTCACCGTTGCCACAAAGACCCACTTCAGATGATGTTGCTTTAGGTTTCTGCATCATGCAGAGCTAGGTTGCATTATTTAGACTTCAAGAGGTAACAGTTGTTACTTAATGAGATGTATTTGATATTTTCTGTTCCATATTTGTCTCTTAGCCAACAAAAGCTGGTTAAGATGTCACTTGAATCTTTTAGTAGTCCTTGGCATGTGAACCCTTGCTGGAGGATGTGGAGCTGCAAGCAGGAGAGGAGGAAGCTGTTGGTGGTCAACACACAGCAGATGATTCATGAGGGGGATGGGCACTGGCTAGTGTTTCTAGTCTTTTGTGATAAACATAAGGCGTCTGAGCCGCCTTCAGCTGACCACAGCTTGGAGTCAGGGATGGTATCCGTCTCTTATTTTGCTCTCCAGCAGCAGCGGTCTCTTCACTGTTGCGGCCTCTATAATTATTCTCACGTTAAAAGAGCGGCATGTATCATTAAAATAATCCTAAAGCCATGTTTACATGTCTGGACAACATATCAGACCAGGAGTGCTCCATCAGTTACTAACAAACTCCCTGCCCCCAGGTTTACAGCTCATACTGCAACCCCCTTTCAGCATGAACAGCCTAATAGCTGTCAATGGACAAATTGTGGTCAGGTACACCACGGTGGAGCCACTTTTCAGGCCAAGCTGGCGTGACTGTTTAGTCCATCTTGTTCAATAGCACTTTTCTCTTAATGAGATATGGGAGATGCAGCTTATGTTTCTTTCTTTAGCCATGTTGACTACAGTCTCTCTCACATATTGTGTGAAATTCCCTCCCAACCTTCACTGTGGCTGGATAGAAAGAGCTTTGAAGATTGTAACAATTACTGCCAGCAAAGTGGTTCAACTTTAGCTAAAGCTCATGGATACAGAATGGCACAATGAGAGAAACTGTTTATCTTTTAGGGATCATTTAGAATTAGTCAAAAAAGAAATAAATACCTAGAAAATATGGAAAAATTGTCATTGTTTTTGTCTTTAATTAACCATTCAATGCTCTTTTAATATGGAATTAAAACCACCTTCTTTACTGAAATATGAAGCATTTAAATATGACATTTTGTTGAGAAATGGTGAACCCAGCTGGATTTTTTGTTAACTCCATGCATAGGGGTGGTACCAATGTCTGGAAAGGTGGACATCAGGAGATATTTTAGAGCAAGTCAACGTAAAATTCAAGTCGTTATTTCCACTGAGTCATCAATACTGGTGATGATGAAAGTCACAAAGTGAAAAAATGATTTCCTTAGTAAGCCTGAGTGTGTTACTTTGTCTGGTGACCCTAACCCAGAGAGAGCAGAAAGAGAGGCTGTTGAGTTTTACTGGCTTGGGCTACATGATAAATGGAAATGTAATCATTTCATAATGTAGCATACTGAAATGTTTACCTGACCATCACACATCAAACATTTCCTTTTAATGCAATTACAATGAGTGCCAATTATCTAAAAATTATTACAACTGTGGAGACAATGATGTACTGTGTAAACAATTTATCACTATACTTGCACTTATGTATTATTTTCCTGCGGGTTTTCATCAAGTTCAATCATTTAAGATGTGGTTTTCTTGTATCTGAATAGAAAATTTTGCATTATAAAAGGCTTCAGATTTCCTATCCGTTCAGTTACATAATTTTGCAAATAAATGTCCATCATAAGTGCAAAAAACCCACATCCTAGGGGCCTCAGTGGACCTCCTCTTATGTCCCTGCCAATGCTAACATCAAACCTACGACCTTGGCCACATGAAATGGGCAGTTCTGGTTTCATTTGGGCTCTTTGAGCCTCTCAGTTTGACACGCTTGTTTCTGAATATTGAAATCTGCTTGTAAGCTGTTTTAAAATGATACAGATTTGACAAAAATCCCCAAAGCAGATATTAAACTTGAATTTCCTCTCAGCAGTATGGTCAGAAACAGAGAAATGAATAAAGAAACACAGATTTTCCTCCTGACCCATGGTACTGTAATCTGTGATTCCCACATCATTCCATGTAATCTGGCGGGCAGAGCAGACGTTTTGGGGATTTTAACCTTCTATCTTTCTCTGTCTCTCTCTGACACACACACATATTTACACGGCCATCGCTGTGTGCGTTTTAGAGCAGCTTAACCTCACTTAACCATCACAGAAAACTGAATCCTAACCTGAAATTGAACTGTGGGAAAACTGGCCAGAATGTCCCCACGCTCATCATTTGATCATCAGAAACTGGCCCTAATAAAGACAGCGGTACAAACACTTTGCACTCTTTTACTGGGAAATTATTATTGTACATAGAAGGAGTTTATTCTTAGTCTAGTTTCAGTGTGAGACAGTGGACCCAGGGTCAGATCCCTGATGTGGTACCAGCCACAGTCCTCATAAAGATGGTAGTTCTGCTAAACACACACTCTCTGAAAGACACTTTCTTGTCATCAGTGAGAACGTTAAGCAGCTTTAAAGAATAGTGAAGTTGGGATTAAAACGTTTCAGTGATCCAGTGAAGACTTGCTGCAGGGAAAAAAACAATATAAACAAATATTCTATCTTTTTTAAAATATATTCTGCAGAAATTACTTTTATTCTTTGTGTTTTTTTTACACATTTAATGGCAGGAGGAGCAGAAAAAAAGGTTGAATTCTGGAGAAACTGAAGGGGAAAAAAAAGTTTTAGTGTGTTTCTGGGTTATTGCACTTTGCTGATGGTTCTGTGTTAGTTTTTAGAGATGTTTTTTTTTGCTGAAGGCATTGTTGGGTTATCTTTCGTGTTTACTCAGTAGTTTATGGGAATGGTTGTGACCACCAGCCCTCGGCCCAATCCCTCAGGACTCGTTAACTGTTGCTGTTTTTATGGCCTCTGAGATTCCAAAATGACCTTCAAGTTGAGAAAAGACAAAATGTAAAAAAAAAACTTTAAATAAAACCCGGAGATACTTAAAGATTTTGCTTTTATGTTGTATTTCAAGCTATTAATCAGGGAACAGAGTCTCTTTGCTAATATAATGGTATTTTTTTTCATCATTTGAATTATTTTTAGGCCTAGATAGAAAATATTTCATTAATTTAATTAGTCAAATGTAGGAATTTACTGTAAACAGTTGCAAAAAAAGTTGTATTTTGTGACTGTCGGTCAAACAAAACAACACATTGGAAAACTCTTTGACCATTTCTTTTTAGTTTTTTAGAAGTCATGCTATTTAAGTGTGATGAAAAATGAGGAATTTGTCTGAATTTACATACCCTCTGAACTGTGAAAGTGTTTACCAATGAAAGAAGCATTTCAGTATTTGCAAATATTTTATTTTCTTAAAGAAATTAATGAGCTTTTATGAAGTTTTAAACTAGGATTTTGACATTATGCTGTGAACAGCTGCAGTGTCAGAGCTGTTGTCACTGCCGTTTGGTTTAGTTTCTTTAAGAGGTGATTATTAGAGTAAGAGCTATTCAATTTGGTCCCACGGTGGCTGCAGTCCTGCAGGTTTTCAATGTTTCCCTGCTCCGTTGATCAGCCTTAGCTGGTGTAGGACCTGTGGTTCCGGTGGTTGGCGGCCTCTGTGGTCATGGGTCGGGTGGCTCTCGGTGTGGACAGATCCCTAAAGGTATCGATTCCTCACAGTATATTGACAAACCTTCCGTCACGTGACCCGTAGGTTTCTGAAAAGCTGAAAAGAGGCTCGTTGGGAGGTTCCCACCGTCGCCATCTTGGCAGCGTCACGCGTCTTGACACTCCCGGAAAATACAAAAATGGGCGACTAGGTGGCGCTGAGAGGGGGGCTGTGATTGTTGGGATGGATGATTGGCACCCATCACACTCTGAGCTGCCTGTAGCTACAAGCTAATAAAGCTAACCCGGAGCTAACTGGAGCTAACCAGCTAACGGAGGTAGGCGGGCTAAAGCTAAGGTGTGCTGTTAGCCGGCTAAAAACCGAGGTTGTGCTAACCTCTGCCTCCTTTTCTGTCGGATATCTGATAACTGTCTATAAAAAGGACACGCCCCTAATTATGAAGAATTTCCAGATGAAATAACATCTAAACAGATGAGTTATAAATACATTCACTCCCCCCACAGTTGTCATGAAGGTAAACTTGACCTATTAAACCTAAAATGTTTTTTGTACCGGGCTGTAAACATGTTTATTTCTGCTGTGAAATTGGCCTTTTTAACATGGGAGTCTATGGGGATTGACTCCCTCAAGGTTGCCGCTTGAGCCTGATATTCGGATTTTGAGTTTGTCTGTGGAAAATAGGATTGCTGGGTGGGTGGGGCCTTGACATGCTTTATCTGTGTGAGTGTGTGAGAGATAATTAATGATTAAGTGTGTTTTTTATTATATACTTGGGTATGTGAAGGTTTATTTTTAATTGGATGTTCAAATTATTTTAATTTGATATTTAATTATTATTATAATGTAAGGCACTTTGTGCTGCTCTTTGGTATGAAAAGTGCTCTATAAATAGAATTTGATTTGATCACTCATGTTGTTTAACTTCTTTCCTTATTGCAGAATTTCCTGCTCTGTTCACACAGTTGTTGGAAAAGCTTTGTGTAAAATAGGAGTAATTTACTGTCTTCCTGAAAGGACCTCCATAGACAAAAGCTTCAGTTATTACACAAATCTAATCCAGTTACATAATTCTTCAGGTTTATGTGAAAGTCAGTGGAACAATAATGCTTTAAAATCCTATTTATGAGAGAATAATCTCTTTCATGAGCTGCTGTTTCCTCTTTTGGTGCTCAGTGAGTTCAGATGCATCATCTGCCTCCTTGTGTGTGTCAGGTTGGGGAAGTCAGAGCTCTAAGGTGCAGATCCATCATAACACATGGCTCCATTTCCCTGGCCACAACATGAGGTGGATCCTCACCTTCCTGCTGCTTTTCGTCCACGTGTGCGAGTTTGCAGAGGGCATCGTCTCCAACAAGTGAGTCTTCAGAGAGATCTGATCCCACAAACTCTGATTTAAATGTGTTTGTTTTTGTTTCACTGCTTTTAATGGATTTCCTTCCACTGAATAGATGTTTTTGCCTCTTTCTGCAGCGAGATGACAACCAACCATCTTCATCTCTTCATGCCGGCATTCATGGGTTTCATAGCAGCGACAACATCAGTGGTTTACTACCACAACATAGAGACATCCAACTTCCCCAAACTGTTGCTTGGTAAGATGATTTTTTTATGTTGTTGCTGGTTGTGGAATTTTAGACAGAACTTCCGCTTTTATCATCCCTAACTCTTACCATGGTCCAGATGAATGCATGACTTATGATTTGTCACGCAGATGCTGCATTTCAGAGCAAGTTTATTAGTGAAGAACCAGGGTGCTTTTTGACGTTGGGGTCCAACTTTTGCAGTAATTATCTGTCCATGCAGTGAGATAATAATACTTTGTAAGATTTCCTGGAATAGGAAAAAAATATCTAGACTTCTGACAAGTAAAAAATATCTTAAAACAAGTTGTGAAACATTCATTTCAAATCTTTTTTTAAGTGAAAAACCCATAAAAACCAGCCTCTTAATGCTTCTTTTCAGTGTTTTGTTTTTACTCGCTTTGAAAAAGATTTTAAAACAAGATGAATCTTCTTAATTTGAGAATTCCTATTAATAGCCTTTTTTCTTTTACATCTCTTTTTTTACCCTCTTTTGAGGGTTTATAATAAAAGATATGTAATAAATAATAAGATTGAATGAAATGAACCGTAAATAAAATGTATAGTTTATTTATTTAAACAAAAACATGTAAATAATTTATTATATAATTTATTTAACTTCTCTTAGAAAGTTTGCCAGTGACACATCAGACATTTTCTGCATCTGTCGCTCATTTAATTTTCCAATTTTTTGTTAGTTTGTTGAAAATTCCTCCGTCTTTCTGCCAAGCATTGGACGTTTGGTTTCTTTAATGCTGAAGGCTTCCCTGCTTAGCATTAGCTGGCTCTCGATGTACAAAATAATACTAAATTAATTGGATTGTACTTGTGCACAGCTTTTGTCTTTTTATGGGCATCGGTGCCACTTTCATCTTGAATTTTTTATTTTAAATGCTTCCTTATAAGTTTCGCTGCAGGCTAGGGGCTAGCCGAACGTCTTCTTGGCATTTGTTGAGCAACTCACTGATGCATTACCGCCACCAACTGGTGGAAAACTATATTACAACTGAGCTTCTCATGGATATCAGAAATATCTGGTGCGTCTTCAAGTGATAACTTATGTGGTCCCACAGCCCACGGGTGAAAAATTAAAAGTTTTTGCATGCCTCTAAGTGGGATAACCAACCTTATACTCTCCTCGGAACATTTTTGTCCATTTTTCTCAACCTTTTAAAAAAAATTGGTGATCATTTCAGAACACACTCATTTCAACTATAGCTATATGGTCATTTGATCAATATTTTAGAATATTTAAGAAAAATAATTTAATTGACATGAGCAAGATTACATCGATTATTGGTTCTGAATGTTGGTTTAGATTAATTTTCTATCAGTTGCCCAGCCCTTTCCTCTGGTGACCTTTGTGGCCAAAAACTGCATAAATAACTCATACATAATATTTTCTTCCGGTTTTTTTCATAAATGACTTAAACAACTTCAAGCTTCAAGCTCAAAACTACCAAACATTCAATCATTTTTAGGATTTTAACTCTTTGTTTTCCAGTTTGAATATTTGATTTACTGCCTCAGTCATTACAAAAAAACACAATTACTGAATTATTAGTTTGATGTGTATGGACACTTTTAGACAAGAAGTCCACCAGAGGGTACTGAATTTGAGGAAGGCACAAGGGTTAAGAATCACTGGTATAGGACTTTAAGATAAACAAACATAAGACATACACAAAAATTTTAGGTCATGGAGCTCAAGAAGGAAGTAAAAGTGGCCACAAAAAATGTTTTAGCTTGTTAATATTACACTGAATGACTTTTCTTGTGTCCCAGTCCTCTTCATCTACTGGGTGTTGGCATTCATCACAAAGTCCATTAAGCTGTGGAAGTTTACTGAGTTCAATGTTGGACCGCGGCATCTGAGGTTCTGCATCACGACTCTGTTGGTGATCCTGTACGGACTTCTGATGGGGGTGGAGATCAACGTCATCCGAGTCAGGGTTTGTCACCACGTTTCACGCTACTTTGGTAAAACCTTCCGTGAGAAATACGAGAGGAAGGGTTCAGCGCACTGATGTGTCCGGCACATCTTCCGCCCGTTTTAATCCGATTCATTTTATCTTGTGTGTTCCTGTAGAAATACGTATTCTTTGCCAACCCTCAGAAGGTGAAACCACCAGAAGATTTACAGGATTTGGGCGTCCGCTTTCTGCAGCCGTTTGTCAACCTGCTTTCTAAGGTACATCCACAGATTATAATTTAACTCTAAAGCTGTGTCTGCACACCTCTCCTGATTAAATGCTGATTGTGGGGAATGTTACCGGAACACTACGTGGAGGTGAAGCACAGAAAACTGAACAAACACTTGACACCTTTTAGGCCACATATTGGTGGATGAATCCTCTCATCATTGGAGCTCATAAGAGGCCAATAGAGTTGAAGAAGATCGGCAAGTTGCCCATCGCCATGAGAGCTCTGACCAACTACCTGCGCCTCAAAGATGCCTACGAGGATCAGAGGGTGAGCAGACAGAGCTAAATAAATTCTACTAGAACACTGTCATTCAGCCATTTAAAATAATCACACCATCTCTCTCCACACAGACAGCCGAAGACCCGAATCGATCTCCATCCATCTGGCACTCCATGTATCGAGCGTTTGGCCATCCCATCTTGCTCAGCAGCACTTTTCGTTACCTGGCAGATCTGCTGGGCTTCGCGGGTCCTCTCTGCATCTGGGGCATCGTTAAATACCTGAATAAAAATGAGGAAGTTGCACCAGAAGACAAGTTGAAGGTGGGTGTTTCTGATGGCCTGTGTTTCGTTTGTTTCAGTAGCTCTCTGGGTCACCAGTCAGCCCTCATTGTGTTCTCATATCTGTAAAAATGGTCGTGATCTATATATTTTTGTTTTGTTCCGGCTTTTGATTTTTGTATTTTCATGTTTTAGGTCTTAGCTTTATTTCTTGATAACTGTTCTGCTCTTGTGTATTCTGTTATATTGTACTTTCCATCGTTGTTTTCATTAATTCAGTCAGACTTTATTATTATTTCTAGTCATTGAATTGAGTTGTTTGCCTGTCTGACCAAAACGGTTTTGGTCCAACGTGTGTTCAGACACCTTTCTCAAGCCATCTGTATTCTCACAAAGGAGAGTCTTTAATCGCTGACATGCAGTTGGTTCACTAAATCCTGACTTTTACAGCTGACTCTACTTTGTTGTGCTTATTACTTTGACCTGGATATTATATTATATTATATTATATTATATTATATTATATTATATTATATTA
>JBBBVU010000025.1:3864419-3894147 GCA_037177055.1 Atherinosoma microstoma
TGGTTTTTAGTATTAAAAACATCAACACTCACTGGACCAAAATAAAGCAAGGATGCCTCAGATCAGGTTTTGCTTTTTAGTTTTGAGGGTTTGATGAATGAGCAGGACTAAGCCCATTTAATAGTTTTAAAAACCAATAACAATAATAAGTTACTCATTATTATTAAGGTAAATAATAAGTTGTGTCTGTTCAGATATTTTTTTAATGTCATGACCTGGATGACTGAGAACCTACACTTCCATATTCCCTCTGTGTAAGTTTTTCCAAGTTTCCTTTGTTTAGTTCTTGTTCCTCATTTAGCTTCCTTCTGTTTGTGATAGAATTAAAGGAGCAAACAAAAGGCTTTAAATCTTTACATTAGATCAAGATTAAATGACCCGTTAGAAATCAGTTCATTAAGGCTTTTATGTAAAAACAACTAGTCACGTAAAGATTTTCGATGAATGTTCTATAGATGCAATGTGTTTGCGTGGTCTGTCCAGTGCAGATTCTTTTTTTCTTTTAGTTGGTAGAGACAGGCTATGTAATAGATTTTTTATCTTTGACTGTTTGGTAAAGGCTTGTTGGTACAAGGATTTCAACATCAGCTGTTTTTGGGTTTGGTCTTTTGCTTATTTTCTGCTTTCAGAGCTGGATTTCAAGTCTGCTGCGTAGAAAGTGGAGAATTTTCAGAGCGCAGGTCCCATTGTGAAGAAAGCTGCCTTTTTTTACTCGTATTTAGATCAGTGATGTTAGACTCCAGGTTTGAAGGCATCCTCGACAAACAGGTGTGGTTTATGTAAGCCAGAAGAAACCCACAACTTTTTTTACTGAGGAAAACACAAAGTTTAGTGTAAATTAGTGACGCATCATGAGTCACAAATGGTGTAACTGGCTGCCAGTGAAGCTTGGGTGGTTCAGTCCAGCGATGGATGACTTCCAGCACGATGTCACCAAGGCGTCGGTCGCCATCATCGTGTCACTTGCAGGATGTGTGACTGCATGTCTGAGTGTGTGATGGAGGCTGTATCTGATATCATAATATAGCTGTTATGTAGTCGTGCATCTGTGCTGAAAGGCCTTTACGCATGCACTCAAAACACACATTTGTGGTATTATTAGTTAATATTATTAGTTAACAATCATTCATTCAACTGCCACTAAATATTATCTTACATAATTAGTGAAAACAAGTAAAAGTTAATTGCAGATTTCACTGAAGTAACTTGATCTGTGTGAGGTGATTTGTGGAGAAATGACTTTAATCTTCCTCTTGAGTACAAGAAATAAACATGGATGTCATGTTTTTAATATGGATTTCTTCTTTTAAGTAGGATTAATGTACATAGTTGCATGGGGGGGCGGTTCAGGGACATCAACCTGACATTACTGAAGTTAGCTGCTGATATGTGATATGCACAAAGGGCCATTCCACTGCTTTTTTGGGGACATTAGACCACATCAGACCCGGTCCTGCTGAAAAACTCCAAGACTTAAAATGTTCAGATCTGGACTGAATTATTCTATGGAGCATGTAGATTTGTCAACACACAGTTTCTGATTTGTAAAACCTTCGTTATTATTATTATTACCCCCACCGAGGAGCAGAAGTAATGTTTTCGCTGGCGTATGTTTGTCTGTCTGTCTGTTAGCAACATAACTCACAAAGTAATGGACAGATTTTTATTAAATCTTCAGGAAATCTCAGACATGGTATAAGGAACAACTGGTTTGATTTGGGGGGTGATCCGGATCACCGTCTGGATCCAGGAATCTTTTTTCACACTAGAACCGCCAACAATCCAAAACCCCCAAGAACCACCAGAGAGGGTCATTTTGAAACCTTGACGATGCAGCATTTAAAAAAAAATAATTATAAAGTTGGCGTTTAATTCCCCCGCCCCCTCTGAATCCTTTTTTTTTAATCATTCAGAAGTAAAAAAAAAAAAAGCTTCAATAAATAATTAATAAATTTCCTAGTTTTACAACATTCACTTATCATCTAACATAGAAATAGATTAAATACCTTTTCAAAATGTACCCTATTTCAATTTTTTTTCTCAATTATTTTAGGGGGAAAAATTAGGAAAAAGCATCATATAATGCTAAAGTAAGGAAAGAGCTGATATTGATTTATAGTATCTTCTAGTTTCCAGCCTGCAAAGTGATTTCTCCAACTGCACCAAAGGTCTTTATCAGGGCAAATATCTGTAGTTTGTAAGTGTGATTTGGCCCTGTGTAACTGTAACATAGGATATATTATTACAAGTTTTCTGTTTTAGATTTTCAGTCAGGTGAAGTATCTATATATAAATTAACTCTACTTAATCATTTTCATTGTTTATCATCACAATCAAAACTAGTTTTAATGAAGCAAAATCAGATTGCTTAAACGTGAAACCACACACACTACAACACTACACCATATCATCCTCTGACAGCACAATAAAGAGTGTGAAGCCGTCAGAGAGAAAGCAGAGAGTCTGCTGGCACAACTCAGAAACATCATTTAGCCTCCTCCAAAGGTCACAACGCAGTGAGAGCTCGTCGGAGAGGCACAGCAGATGCTTCTCTAATGACCGTACGTTTCATTCGGCCCATTTGGCTGGATGTTGTTGTCACTGATGTTGACCGTGAGCTGTTGTCAGGTCCGTGCCTGGCTGTATAAGTGGGCATAATGGGCAGCAGAGATAGAGAGCAGAACAGAGCTGCATTTCTGAGTGGCGTGGAAAATTCTCCTCTCAGATCACACTCTGGCTCGCAGGACTGCTGAGCATCACAGTGAGATTTTTTATACCACTTTGTATGTTTTGTATACATGAATATAGCATGTATACTATAGAGATGTGTATTTGCAGCGTTCATGTTATAATCATTGATAATTTTCTGTAAAATCAACAACAACCCACAAATATCAATTATAATTGTAATTATTTAGTTTGAGCCTTTCAGGCTCATAACTTGACTTCAGTCTCTTTCCTGCAGGCTGACTCAGTTTTACAAGCTACCTGCAGGAGTGTTTCTTTCTCTGGTTGCTTTAACTTTAACAGTAAATTCTTCATCTTCAATGGTTTAAAAGTCAGAATATAATTAATTGACTTCTATTAGACTTTTCTTTAATAAATTCCTTTTATTTTATATTTGATTCAACTGTTTGCTTCTTGCCTGAAAACTTGAGTTGAGGATTGTTGTAATTTCTTTTTTTATTATTTCATTTTAAGATATTTTTAAACCGGATATTTATATTATAACAATTATATATTATTATAATACTTATGTAAGCTGTAAAGAAGCCCACATAGACTCTAAACACAGAATTAATCCCGGTTTGTTTATTTCTTGATATTGTAGTTGTCATTGTGTGAGATAGATTGTTTGAGTTGTCACACCGTGAGTTTAAGTTTCATTTTCTATTCCTAGACCGGTTTGAGTTGCTTTCTCCTGCATTATTTGGAGAACTTAAGTGATAAAATACCTCATTCGGGTTCAGAAAACCATCTTGCAGAACTTTTAAACTAAACTGTCCGTGTAAAAAAGTCCATTCTGTGTCCGTTTCGGCTTAAAACACACAACCTGCTTTCTGCATCCCTCCCTGAAATTACGCCAACAGTGCTGCGTTAATCACGCGTTTAAAAAATTACCCGCGTTAAAAGGACTTTGCGTTACTTTGAAAGCCCTAATATTTATATATATATGAAAAAATAAGTGATCCTCTATTACCAAAAAATTATTTCAGCCTAGTTTCTAAACTGATCAGCCTGGGTTGATATACTGAAACTCTCAGGTTGCCCCCAACATGTTTCCCAAATGTACGTTAGTTTGGATTAAAGTGTCTGTTTAGTGTTTTTCATGGTAAATAAAATAGAATGAATGTAGAATAATCTACATTGACATTAACTTTAAGCTGTATATTTGTATAAATTAAATAGTTTATTTATTCAATTAAATTAATAGTTCTTTAATAATAAAAGCAAATTTTCCTCTCTTCTGCTATTAAGCTTTTGAACCCATTTTCGATGAAACCAACTTATTTTTAAATGATTTATTTATTTATTGGACCTATGTATGAGATTTTATGCATGGAATTTTTTTCATTGGATTTTTATTATCGATTTTTTTATTAATCATATTGATTTTACTAGCGGTTGATTTTACTGGATGATGGATGTGTCCATGTGCTTCTTCATGCTTCATATTGATCTGATCCTTGCACTGATTGTTGTTTGTATACATGTGGGAAAGCTGTCATTTGGGTTAAATAAAGTTGTCTGAATCTGAATTTAAATTTACAATTTAATGTAAAAAAAAAGATTTATATATTGATAATGATAACAAATATTGTATTCTTGAAGGCAAAGCCTGTACAGACTTGTTGAGGAGGTTGAGTCTGGCAGCAGGAGGAAGATGATGGTTGTTACTGATTGGTCCAGAGTCTTTAAGATGACTGAGCTGCTTCTAAAGTTACTGTTGCCTCCCTGGTCTGCTGGACCATGGAGGCCATGCTGCTGGCAGATTTTCACTCCGACCTCTGCAGCTGTTTTTAAAACCACATGAATGTATTTGGAAACCTGGCAGACTTGACACCTCACAGGAGAAATGTGCAGTTTATATCTCCAATTACTGAGATCCAATTAATGAGTTTATTTTATGGTGTACAACAGGAAGTGAGTTTTATTCATTGATATTCTGTGTATGTAAATGATCTCAAACATATCTTTAAAAAAGTCCATCCCAGCTCATCTATGAATGAATTTGCCACTGTATATAAATAGATATGTTTCTTTTTAAGGTGCATTTTCTGATTGGTAACAGAAAAATCCTTTTAACTTTCTTTTTATTCATTCTTTTAAGAGTTTCTCCCTAAAATATTAATTGAAAATGCAGATATTTGTCACAAGATGGAGCGTTACGTTACTGTATTTTGGTGCTCTTACTGGTGGCCGCTGGAATAAACAGTTGTAACAGTAAAAACAATGTTTTTGTTCCTTATTCTTTCATGTCTATGCTTGCAGGAAACCTATTTAGGAGTCTACTTCATCTTTTCCACTGAACTCCTGCAGAACAGCTCAGTCCTGGCTGTTCTTCTCTTCCTGGCTTTAGTCCTGCAGAGAACCTTCCTTCAGGCCTCGTACTACGTCACCATAGAAACGGGCATCAACCTGCGGGGAGCTCTGCTGGTGAGGGAATCAGACGTCTTGTTTCCGTACAGAGGTGTTGCGACGAAACACTCCTCAGGTGTGATCTGTCTGTTGCCTTGGAGCTCACTTAGCTTCAACCTCATCCACCTGATCTGACTGCAGTTTATTTAAATTGTTTACAGAAAAGATGATGATTTAAAGTTACTGTATAAAGAGGGGGTTGGTTTTTTGTGCTGCATGAAATATGACCACAAATAATTTAGTTCTGTCAACCCTGAATTCATCTGTATGAGTCACTCAGTGGGATAAAGCCTCCATTTTACTTGAGGATATTTCTACTAATGAGTGTATTCATGTAAACATTTATTATGTGCTTCATTGGAGTCAGTTTAGGTTAAATCTTCCTCCAGATGACCGGTGCATGATGATGAATATGTTGAAAATATGCAAAACCCTGAGGTTGCATGACACTAATCTGACTTTTTTTGCCCTCATGTGGTCCTAAATCAGATATTTGATGTTTTTCAAAGCAACCTCAGTGTTAAAAGGTCAGGCTGCATTTCATCCAATTTTTATGTGACTGAAGCGTGGCGTAGAGCCGCTGCTCCTCCGTAACAAAAAGAGTCAGCTTTGGTGGTTCGAGCATCTGATTCAGATGCCTGCTGGTCGGCCTGGGGGCAGACCCAGGACTTGCTGGAGGGATTATATACGTAACCCTCCTGCTCTGGAAATGCCTTGGGATCCCCCAGGAGGAGCTGTGGAGTGTAGCTGTGGAGGGGGATGCCTGGGTCTTCCTCCTGAACCTGTTGCCTTCGTGACCCGGCCTCAGATAAGTGGAGGAAAATGGATGGTTGGTGTAAAAATCCCCACCATCTTTAAATTACAAATCCCAGTGGCATCATAAAGAACAGCAAAGGTCTCTGATTTGTATCACTCCACAGCCGATTTTTACTGTTAGAGAGTCTTTTTTTCAGACTCTAACATGGATTAAAAAACCAAAGTTAGGATTTAGACTAAAACCAGAACCATGAACTGAAGACCAGATCATCTTAACAAGTTTTTTTTATCAACTAGGCAATGATTTACAACAAAATCCTGCGTCTGTCCACCTCCAACATGTCTATGGGGGAGATGACGCTGGGGCAGATCAACAACCTAGTTGCCATAGAAACCAACCAGCTGATGTGGTTCCTCTTCCTCTGCCCCAACCTCTGGGCGATGCCTGTACAGGTAAACAGAAGCACATCTTTAAAGAAACCAGGATGCATGTTAAAATGCTACAGTAGGTTTTTAAGAACATGTGATGTTTCAGTCAAGTCTCCTTTCTTGGCAGATCGTGATGGGAGTGATTTTGCTCCACTATTTGCTGGGCTACAGTGCATTGGTCGGAGCATCCGTCATCGTTCTGCTGGCTCCCGTCCAGTACCTCATAGCTACAAAGCTGGCAGACACACAGAAAAGCACTCTAGTAAGCAGAAAATTTCTGTAATTTCTTATTTTAAGAATATGGGCATATCATTTAACTTGAGTGCAGCTGGTAACTATGTGGCATTGTGATGTAAAACAGAGCCTTTGGTGTCTTTCAGGAGCACTCTACAGACAGACTGAAGCAGACTTCGGAGATCTTAAAGGGCATAAAGCTGCTGAAGCTGTACGCCTGGGAGAACGTCTTCTGTGACAGCGTGGAGGAGACCAGAGGCAAAGAGCTCACCAGCCTCAGGACGTTCGCTTTCTTCACATCTATGTCCAGTAAGAGGAGCCTCAACACCATGAGGGGATGTTATAATTCATTCCTCAGTGTCGAACGGAGCTTTTATAGCATGTAAAAGATCTGCAAAGTTAAAAGCACCCATGGTGCACACAAATGGTAGTTCATGCATGACTTTCTGGAGGATGTGCAGAGAATTTGGTCTGCACAGTTGCTGATAACACATACACTTCACAGTGGGAGGCTCTCAGCTGGAGATGTGTTCTCACAGCTGCCTTCCTGGGTGGAGCACAGAGAGGCAGTGCATGATGCATTCAGGACACCGTGGAAATTGCTTTGTTGTGTTTGGTCTCGTCTGGAGTTGGTTCGACTTTTAGTGGATAAACATAAGCAAAACTATATCAAACCGATTTTAGCTTCTGTGCATCGGCTCCCAGTCTGTTTTTAAAAACGATTTTAAGATCTTATTGTTTGTTTTTAAGTGTTTAAATGGGTTCACACCTTCTTATCTGTCTGACCTTTTAAGTGTACTTACCTACTTCTCCCAGAACGTTGAGATCTCCTGACCAGATGCTTCTAATTGTCCCGTGGTCCGGGTTGAAGCACAGAAACCTTTTCTGTTGTTGGCCTCAAACACACGTTAATATTTTTAAAACTTGTTTAAAATACCTTTTGATATTTGTTTATTTTTGTTATTTTTGTGGTATTTTGTCTGTTCTTTTCTTTTTGTGGTCAAACTCTGTTTTAAACTTACTTATGAATAAATTTGACTCAACAAGCATTCATAAAGACACAAACAATGGAAAACAACACGTATTAGTGGAACATAAAGCAGCAGCTTTTATCAGCGTGCTCACTCACTTCCCATAAATATTCTTTGCTGATGTGGTGACACCAAGTTTCATTAACTGGTTTTCCAGACTTCTTACTTGGTAACCAGGTCAGGTCTTCATAGGTCAGGGGTCTGGACCTGAAAGTAGCTGTTTGGACCTTAAACAATGGCTCTAAATAGCACTGGCTAAAAATGGTAAAGAAGCAACTATTGTTTAGATATAATAACAAATGCAGGTTTTAGCAGTTTTTTCCATGGAATAATTGTCATCCTCTTTTAGCAAAAGTTTTGTTTTTCTCTAGTTTGAAACATAAAAATACAAGTAAAATTGTGGTTCTTCAAATAAGACAAAAATTTCCTTTTTTAGATTATAGAAATTGTTGTCATTTTTTCAAAAGGTCATGTCACTTTTGTGACTCTAGACAAGTTTTATTCCGCTGAGCTGAGAGTAACAATGGTTCTTTGGATAGTAAAGGTTGCAGGCCGCTGTGGTAAATGAACTACAGCAGATGCAAGTCACATTTTCATGATTCCATTACCGAATATTAAATAGATAATAATGATATAGATAATATGTTCCTTGATATATTACAATGAAGATTAACTAACTTGATGTCAGGGTATGCACCGAGGTCTGGTCCCAATCTCCCTCCTCCAGTGGAATCATAAGGGACTGGAGCAAGGATCCTCAATCCTGGTCCTCAAGAGCCGGGGTCCTGCAGGTTTCATAATTTTCTTTCTGCAACACACCTGATTCAGACTCAGACTTGTGCAGAGCTTTATGTCAAGCTTTGCACAAGGCTGTTAATTACCCATTGATTTGAGTCAAGTGTGTTGCAGCAGGGAAACATCTAAAACCTGCAGGACACTGGTCCTCGAAAGCCAGGATCCCTGGACTAGAGGCTGAAGATCCTCAATACTTCACTTAAAGTTTTAAAAACAATAAGACTTGAAGGCTGAGGAGGGTTATACTATCATAACCCACAATAAAGATTTTTGCAGCATATTTATTGGACAGAAATCAACAAATCCAATAAACCGCCTGAAATTACCACTGGACCATCCTGCACCATGACACCATGATGTGGACATGAGTTTTCTCACTTGGAACTCTACCGTGAGAATATTTCTGGAAAATCTCAGAGCTCCTGTAAGAAAACATTGTTAATGATTGAATAGAATAGAAGAATCATGTTATTATAAACAGGAATTTGACCTTTGCATTTAACTCATCCGAAGTTAACACCCAGAAAAGTGGGCAGCAAGAGTTACAGCTTTATAAAACTAACTAAATATAGTATGTTTTGAAAGAACTTAAAGTCGTTGTTTTCTCTCTGTGCAGTTTTCATGAATGCTGCTATCCCCATCGCTGCTGTTCTGGCGGTAAGACAGTTTCCTCTCATTTTTACTGAAACTTCACTACAAATATGACTCCTGAATAGATGAGAGTGAGCTGCTAAAACGTCAACTCCTCTTTTGTAGACATTTGTGACGTATTACTTCCTCAATGATACTGGTCCCAGTCCCTCTCAGGCCTTTGCAGCGCTGGCGTTGTTCCACATCTTGGTCACCCCGCTCTTCCTGCTCTCCACTGTCGTCAGATTTGCTGTGAAGGCTCTGGTCAGGTGAGATGTTCCCGTTGTGGAAGTTTTCCGTGTCTGGTGAAGATGGATGGGCGGGGATGTTGTGCCTCTAAGAGGGAGGTGGACGTGACTAAACAAGGGAAAGCAGACTGGGGATGGTTTTAGGGTTAAATCTAATTAAAGTAACTTGAAGGAAAGTTGACAGCAGAGAAGAGAAACTCTAAACTCCTGAGAGATCGCTGGTATTGAAATCTTAACAGTCATGAACTGTGTGTGTGTTCATAGTGTCCAGAAGCTTAGCGAGTTTCTCCAGAGTGATGAAATTGGAGACGACAGCTGGAGAAATGGTGACATATCTGTTTCTATGGAAGCTGGGAAAAAACCCATGGGGATGGTGAGTATTACTGATACCGAACCAGCAAGAACTGAGAACAGAAAGAGCAAATGTGGCATGTAGTGTACATCTTATAAAATAGTTGTCATTGATTTAAACAGAAAGATTTAAGGTCCTGGGATACACAGATGCAGGAAAAACCTCTCAAATACATCCACCAGTGGAACTGAATCCTCATATTTCCCTGTTTTGTAGCTTTAGATAAGTCATAAGAGGTCAAACTGGTCATAATCTTCTGTTAAACTTTGTGGATGAACATCTGTGAAAAGTACAGGAAGTAAAAGTTGTTATCTCACAAGATATACATGTTTTAACTGGACACTTTTAGTACCAACTTCCCCAAAATTTACAAAACCTTCCAGCAAAATTTGAAATACATTTTGATACAAAAGTTTTCTCAAAACAATAATAAAAAGGAAACCATGAAAATCACATTTAACTGCTGTTAAATTCCACGACATCCTCCTTAAGTTGCTCTTTTACTTGAAAAATATTCACAGTCACAGAAGTGAATAAAACACTCAAACTTTAGGACCCCAAAAAAAACAATCCTCATCATTTGGAGCCTTGTTTTTTTTTTCTTTCAAAGCTAGAAACTGAATTCTCTGTTGAATTTGTCCCTGTTGACTGCTCAGCTACCAGCACTGGCTTCTCATTGGCCAGATCACTAGCCGGCTTTGTCCATAATGTAGCCTCTGCGGACTGCTGTTCTAATTGTGTCCTTTAAACATCAGTTTTGTCCATTATACTGCCCTCTATTTTCAGCTTAAGGGCATATTTTCCACTTCTGTGTGAAAATATCAGATAATGTTGCAAATTAGCATCAAACTTGTGAGACTTTATTCTTTACTCGTAAGTTTTAAAGGTTTTTTCCCATTTACAGCAGTTCCTGAAGAGGCCTCTAATATTGGATTGTAAACTCTGTTGCACAGTGATAACAAGTGACTTCACATAAAGTACAAAGCAAGTTACACCTTTGATGTTTGTATGTCTTGTGATAATAATAAAAACATAATCTGACAATAATGGGATTGGAGCCATCGGGACTACATCTTCTTTTCCCTCAGGAACTAAAGCGGATGCAGGAAAACTTGTGTTTATTAGTATATGATAACTTCTTTTTCTCCCCCCCCAACTCCCATATCACCCACTTGTCCTTTTGATATCTTTCTCAAGTCCAAAGCCTTCAACAGGAAGCAGCCAATGCGCTACCAGATGGACAACTACGAGCAGCCAACCAGGCGGCAGATGAGACCCACAGAAACAGAGGATGTGGCTGTAAAGGTCAGAGTCAAAGTTCATAACTTGGGGAATGAATGAAAAGGTGAAAAGGTTGCATTATAACACAAATAGACTACAAATTCCAAAAGCAGTCCATGTTAAAGGGTTTTAGATGTAACTGCCTGTGCCACAAATGGATTTTGTAAGAGCTTTTGCTGGCGTTTGTCCCCCTTTTAAGTGAATATATATAATTTGTCATTAACAAAGGAGACTTTTTGGGACAATATTATAGCTTGTCCAAAGTTGCAGAGGATACAGCAGGTGGTCAATTGCATCTTTACTTGTAAGAACCAGCTGTTTTGTCAGATTCAGAGTTTTCTGAACAACACGTAGAAATAGATGGAGATAACTGTCCACAGACAGGTTTGTTTAAGTTGACCGAAACTTACAAAGTCTTTCAATTCTGAATTAGAAATTATTCAAATCTCCAGACGATGCAATATTTTAAGTAATGTCTCTCACAGGGATGCAGCAGTATCCTTTGGATGTGTGTGGAAAAAGAATAAAACAACTAGTTGAGGTATAGTTTTAACACTTCAACTCTTGATCCACAATGAAAACTCAAAGGTGCTGCTTGTTATTAGTGTTCTATGTTTACACTGGACCATGTAAAAGCCTTGAGCCATCTTTGATTATTTATGTATCTCCAGAACAATTTTACACATCTGCAAACATAAATATAAATACAGTATTTAAGGTCAAAACAGAGAATGTACAGTTTTTACAAGCTTGACAGTCAATATTTTGGTCTTTATTCTTCAACACAGTCTAAACCCTGTTAGACAGGCTTTCATAGTCTTCAGGAATAGTTCTCCAGACTTCTTGAAGGACTTTTCAAAGCTCTTCTTTGGATGTTTTCTGCCTTTTTTTCAGTTCTCTGTCCAGATGATCCCACACTACTAGGTCCAGGCTCTGGGGAGGAGCCATCCTACCATCAGACCAGTTGCCCCTGATTTTCAGCCCAGTTCTTGTGTCATGTGGCACAAAGTTTATAAGATATAAAGTAAACCAAGTTTTCTGTCGTGTAGACACAAGATTGGTTCTTTCCATGAGTTAGGAGCCTTTTTTATGCTTTAACGTTGAATCGGTCAGTCTTAAGTGGCTTAACAAACACAAAAAAAGCCCACACATTCCTCTGAAAATAGTCAGGTACAAGCACTGGATTAAAAATGAGTGGAAACAAAAAAGATCAACTTTGAAAGACTTTCAGAAGCCTGAAGACCACTTTCAAAGATATCAACAAAGTCTGGCTACTTGAGAGCAAAATATAAATAAGTGAGAGCTGGATGGATATGATTAACATAAGAGGAGTGAACTAAAAATGAATAGCAAAGATTAGAAAATGTTCATTAAAACACAGCGTACAGATGGTCATGAGTTATATTAGCAGCTGTTTCCCTTCTCGGCTGTAGGACCATACATGTCCTACGTGTGTTTGTGGGGGTATTTGCGTGTGTGTATTTGTTTGTATGTGTACGTGCAGGAAGTGTAGAATTCACACGAGAATTTGTTGCCCCTTGAAAGGCCTTGTGGACATGTCCAGCATTCTCAGCCCCTGTGTGAAGGCTCCTCTTCCTGTCTCTTCCCTGTAGAGAGATGCGGCCGTCCAGACAACCATCCACTAATTAGAGCTGGATGTTGCTGGTTTCCCACTCTGAACGTGGTCAATGTTGAGTTAATTATTGGTTTGCATCACATACGTATACTGCCTAGACACCCTCTTCTTCTCTGGATGATTTTTTCTCAAGTGCATCCAACCATCAAACCATATCAGAGGTGTTGGATGGGTGGTAGTCAGGGTTGCACATCAAACTGATAAAATGATTTCTTTATGGGCCTGTCTTCTCTAAGCTACTGGCACCGGGTTGTAACCACCAGTGGTCGATTCTGAAGCTAAAAGTGTCTTTTTGAAATATTTTTTACATGATTTGGACAAAATGCCACAGAGATCCAGTACAACAGCTCCCATTTTAACCATTAATTTACAGCTCTTTTCAGAGCAGCTGGTTTATAGAGGGTGAAGTAAGCCACTTCAAAATCCTGCTGTTAGTTTACAAAGCGCTGAGCGGTTTATTCAGGATCTTCTGGTTGGTTCATAACGAACCAGAAGATCTTGAATAAATCGCTCAGTGCTTTGTAAACTAACAGCAGGATTTTGAAGTTGATTCTTTGGCAAACAGGAAGCCAGTGTAAAAGATCTGAGGACTGGTGTTATATGATCCACTTTCCTGGTCTTAGTGAGGACTCGATCAGCAGCATTCTGGACTAACTGCAGCTGTCTGATGGACTTTTTAGGGAGACCTGTAAGGACAGCGTTACAGTAGTCTTGTCTACTAAAGATAAATGCAATACTACACAGCTTTCCAAACTTAAAACTGTGCTTCTGACTCATTTTAACACCCATTATGTAGATTATTGGACCCATCGTTGTCTTGTAGCGTTCCAAAGTTGAGAAACAGCACTTTACAACTTTTTTTTCCCAGGCTGGGACATGAAGTGACAGTTTTATTTTGCTTTACGGCACACCAGTGTGTTGATCTTATCGACAAACTGGTCATTGTGAACATGCATCATGGCTGATTCAGCAAAGAATTGCTTTATTGGAGGAAGGGAAGAAGAGAAAGAGAAAGTGATAGAGCAAGAATCAGACAAGAGTCAACATCAGCCTGACTTTTACTGACTGGACAGAGCTCAGAGAAGAGACAGGGTGCAAGATGGATGCAGGATGCGCCGTTAGGGGGCGCTAAAGTGCGAAAATCCACCAAAGTTCAGCAGAGGGGCTTTAAGGTTTCCCTTATCTAAAAATAAATGCTATTTAAAGAAGCCCAGATTACAAAGTAGAGCAAGATATATTGGTTTATACTGACTCTGACCTACACTAGCTCTTCCTGATTTTATGAGTCTAAATGTTTCCCTTTGTGTTTGTTTTAAATTTCCCAATTGAAAAATCTACAAACATGTCAGGATTATTTATATTTTATTTTGTTGGTATCTCATATATGTTAGGTTTTGCTCATCGAAGGTCCAATCTTAGGACCAATCCTTGCAGCTTCCTTCCTTTTCTGTTAAATAATCTTTCATTGATTATGAAAGTCAAACCCCATTTTTATTTACCATCACATTTCACTCCCTGTTGTACATGTCTCCTCTCCACTTCCGTTCTCATCCTCTACGCTTTGTTTATATAATCTGATCTTGATTTCCTTTTTGGGATCTCATTCTGCTTTAAAAAGTCTTTTTCTTTTCTTTTTCCTCAGCAACTATTTTATAAATGTGTGACAATGTGTGTTTACGCTACTGATGCCTCGGCAATGTGTTTATTTAAAGGAAAGTTTCGTCATTGTAATTAGAAATATAGATAATTACTGTAATATTCACGCATATAATCAATGTTTTTTAAATGTAACGGAGGTAATAAATACTTAAGGGTCAGTAAAATCGTATTGTTTCATCATCAATTGTCAGAAGTAAGCTCCTTATCAGTATTTGCTTACAATTAGAGATGTTCAGATCAGCAGAAGCCTTTTGGGGAGCAGTGACACGGAGAGCTGTGGAGGAAAAGCTTGGGGGGGATTGTCAGATAAAATAAACATAAAATAAACAAAAGCAGCAGAAGGGAGGAATGTAAACAGGGTCCCTGCAGGAAGAAGGGATGCAGAACAGGGATTAGACGCAGAGGTCTGCTACATGTTTCCCTGCTGCTGGTCAGTGTTTTCTGCACATTCATCACAGCTGACAGATTTATACAAATTTGTCCAAACTGCCATCTGTAACCCAAATATTCACTTTCATTGTCGGCTGGGCTGGAATTTCTGACTTCATCTTTGTGATCTCACTTTGCAAACATATTGAAGAAGTTCACCAAAAAATATCACATTACTTCTATTTGCACCAGATATTTATTTAATAAACTTTGGCTAAATCTGATATTGGAGGGGAGTAATCATGTTTAGATTGGTTACTTCATTGCAGAGAAGGTTTATTCATTCCTTCCATTTCCAGTTTTTTTACCCTTTCATTTATTTTTATGGCAATTTGAAATAGTTTTTAATAATTTTCTACTGAACAATTACAGAATTTAAAAAAAAGTAATGTTAAAAATGCACCAGAAGAATATGCTTTACATTGTAAAGCATGTCATAATTTAAAAATATAGAATTTTTTTATGTCATAAATTCTTATGATTTTTATCTGGAAAGTCTTTTTTTTAAAACAAATTTTTCTATTTAATTTAATTAGTTTGAATAAGTATTTAATTCATTCACAGATAGGGGCTACTGCCTATTCAAAGGCTGTTTTACTTAATTAATCCCCAAATGGGTTATTATGGGTTAGAAATGATAAAATGAGTAAGGATGCTATACTTGTATTTTATTTGTACATTATTAGCCACTTCAGTGGACATTGGTGAGTCATCCCATTCACTGCTGCCCACTGATCATTAAGAATATCAATAAATGCCACTTTAAATGGCCTTAAAAGTATGGGAAAAAATATATTTTATTGTTTTTTCACAATAAATGAAAGGCTTTATGTCTTACTAATCCATACAGAAGACACCTTGCACTCAAATGTTTTTTTTTATCTATTTATTGAAGCTGTCATTACATTATCATATATTATTACACTATTAATTAGACACGTTTGTGCCTCTAAGTTAACTGGAAAATATTTTACATTTGGTGTCATCAGCACCAAATTGACTTGAGCCGTAAAATGTTAAAATGAGTGAAAAGGGAATTTTAAAAAGAAAAATGAAAGGTCATTACAGATCTTCCTTACTGGCATCAAGTATTCTGTATAGACTGGGATATTTTCCTCCTCATGTTGGGATGTTTCAAACAAACTCCCCAGAATCTGTGAAATGTGGTTTGGTTTCATTGAACACACCGTTCACTGCAATGGTTATATAACATGGAAACAACACGTGCATGTGCTGCATGGTTTAAATACATGGTTAGACATCAGATGCAAAGAAAAAATGAATCCACAACATTGTTTAAAACTCTTTCTTTTCATCCAGGTGACCAATGGATCCTTCACCTGGGGAAGCAACCTGCTGACGCTGTCGGACATCAACATCTGCATCCCGACAGGTAGGACCAACATTTTATCTTCACAGAGCTAACAACAGGTTACAGTTTGACTCATTTTTTCAACAAACTCATGTCTTGATTTCACCAGTCTGGTTTTAAAACACTGTTTTAAACTCACTTTAGCTTTATTTATGTTGCACTTTTCAAGCATTTTAAGTGCAACAAAAATCATGAATTGAAATCACATTTAATGATAAAAACGAACTGAAGTATAAATATAAATGATAAGAGCAAAAGTCAAACAAGCATAAAAAGGTTGATAAATGAGGTTAAAAACTTAAAAAATAAACACTTTGCAAAGAGCATCACAGATGATATCCAGTAGAAATAGATGGTGATATAAATGTAATTTATACACACAGTTTGGAAAAGGATCTGTAAACACCAGGATGCTCTACTACGAAGCAGGATGAACATACCCAGGATATCTCTTCGTTACCAGGGTTGACTTACCCAGACATTCTCAATCTGAATAAGCGATACTACGAAGTAATTCGACCTAAAGTTTTCCCATTTCAATCAGTGCACGCTTACTTAAAAGAGGCGGAGTCTGCAGCGTCTGACCAATCGTAAATATGGAGCGACCTTGCAGATCGGCTACATCACAATAGAGGAACAGACAGTTATTCTGCAGGAATATGAAGAATTTAAACACATCATCCAAGGACAAAAGCAACACTGTTGCCGCAGCAACAGCCAGGAAGGAATGCTGGCAGCAAGTGGCCGACTCTGTTAATGGGTACATTTGTAAAATTATACAATATTAATTCATCGGACAATATAAACAGACAGCACTGTGGTCACTTTATTACAGCCCAGAAGTTTCAAGCAGAGCGCTTCCTCAGTGCAAACTTAAAAGAAAAAAAAAAAGTAATAGAAACAGAACCATCTAAAATAAAGAGAAAGAGACAAAATAGCTAGAGTAAGGTAAACAGACATCAACAGGAAATACTAAATTAAAGTATTCAACAATTTTTAAGTAGCACCATTTAACTTTCTGACCTTAAAAATATCCATTTATGACTCGTTTCAATGGTACGGTGACATTTATTATTCCACCTCCGCTTCACATATCACGTCACGCGGCAGCAACTGGATATTAACACACTGGTTTTGAACGCCACCGTTGCTGATTCAGCCAAAAAACCCACAAAGGGACATTATCGGAGGAAGGAGGGAAAAGAAGACAAGAGTCAACACTGAACTGACTTTTACTGTCTGGAGAGAGCTCAGAGTACGAGTAGGAGGCAAGATGGAGGCTGAATTATCTGTCGTTAAAGGCACATCTCGAAGAAAATCTGCCACAGTTTAGTGGCTCTTCTTAAATAAACGTAGTTAATGCAGCTCTGTACGGTGCGTCAGGCAGCGTTGACTTCAACTTCACATCCATGTTAATAAACATGGCGGTATAGATGTTTATCTGGTCTCCATAACCCAACCCATAGCCACCTACATGAATTGAAATAAACAAAGAGTTGTTTCCAACCTGTTTTTGGGTGCTGGAGCCAAAACAGAAAAAACTGGTTGGTCCAAACCAGCACTGGAACCAGTTTGGTGGAAAAACAAAAAAACTAAAAACAAGCTATGGTTTAAAAACTGCTTTGAAGTATTTAGTATTTCCCTGAGTGTCCGTATGCAGCTTGAAATGGTAGTATTGTGACATCCTTTGTTCCTGGTGTCTGGTAACTTTTTTAGTTCAACATGAAACTGGTGTGAAAACGCCACAGACCACTAACACCACAGAGACAATCCTTACCGTTTAAATGTCTGTGCTTATGGAGGATGTTTAAGGTAAGTCATGGTTCCCTCATCCAATCACAGCTGTGGCCTTTCCGGGACCAATCCTGCATCTTGTGTGTTCACATAGTACTTAATAAAAACTTTTAAGGTATAGTGCTGCAAGTGTTTGAAGCAGTTTAATGTTACATAGTTTTTTCCCCCACCTATGATGATATCATCATCTCATCATGAAGCCTTTTTAACAAACTTCAGGTTGATTTTAGCTCATTTTTGTCATTTTTCACTAGTGAAAAATCTCACATCTGCATCACTAATGTCCTCTGACCCTAATACCTTTACTTGTGGTTTCTGTTTTTATAGATCCCAGCTTTTTGAGTGGATTGATGAATGTCTCAGCTTCAGTTTTGAGATTAGAAGCCTTGGCCAGTTAAAGCAGTAAACATAATAATTGCTCTGTAAGTGATAAGTACCCAATCTTAAGCTGAGCATTAGGATATTTTTAAACTATCAAGTGTTAGTTATATGCTCTATCACCTGTTCTCCCCTGATGTTCTACGATATGCTCTCCTTGTATCACTCTTTCCTTCATTAGATTATTTCTTTTTGATAGTGGATGAAACTAATCTGACAGATTATGGGTCACTGGTTCAAAAGGTAAAGCTTAAGCTCACGCCGTGTGAAACAGGCCTGCTGTTACGTAAAGAATTAGAGTCATGCCGCACGTTTGTCACCAAAATACCAAGTGTCAGGAGACCAGGATGTTTTGAGGAAGCTGCCAACAGATGGAACGTGTAGTATATCACTCACTTGGATCTCCCTCTGGGAAATGACTGGACTGCAATCCCAGACATGCTACTACTCGGACAAGCAGGATTTGTTGTTCTGCCAAAGTGATGGTGGGATTTTACTGAATCGTGTTTCTGTGTGTGTGTGTTTCTGTACTTGTTACAGCTGTGAGTTTGTCAAAGGGAAGTTGTTTTGTCAAGTGCGTACATGTTTCAACGGGAATTGTGACGCTGCAGACGTTTAAATTTAGTGGTGAAGAAAGCGAATGACGTCATTCGGGGTGTCAGATTTCAATGATTTGTGTTTGGTTATTTGTTTGTAACCAACATCAGCGCTCTGGGATTTCACTCAAAGGTCTCTAAATTCTCATGATACCAATATGCATTAAATATATTCATTAATTTTTATACAAATAAAAAAAACTAACAAACAAAAAACATATTCATTCTTTTTATATATATATAATTTTCATTTATTTAAAAAGTCTCATATAAAGAGATTAAAATATATTCTTAGGTTGGAGAATAAATTTGTACTTTTGAATGTTAATATAAATGTGACTATAAATTTTACAAATATCATATAAAGATATGTATTATTTTTATATAATAGAAAAAATTCAATTGAAAAAAATCAATAAACTAGAATAAAGTTAAAATAAATAAAATAAAAATGAATAAAAATTAGATTACATTTTTTTTTTAATTTAATTCTATAGCTATTTTTCAGTATGTTTTATCAGTTATCAGGAAGAGTCGTCTCCTATTTTTTCTTTTCTTTCTACTTCAGGTCAGCTGACAATGATTGTGGGTCAAGTGGGTTGTGGGAAATCCTCCCTGCTGCTGGCCATGCTTGGCGAGATGCAGGCAATAGACGGATTGGTCTACTGGAGCAAGTAAGTTATAATATTTAATCAAACATGTATACTGTATACGTATAGCATCTGACATGTGCAGATCTTTTAGTTTATCTCAGAAATCTGGTCTGTGTGTAAAGTCATTCCTGATCGACTCCAGGACTTAATTAATTGCTGATTATAGATGCTTACAAACTAGTTCCAATTAAATTTCTTGTTCACAGGTCTTTATTAACATTGGACCAACCTTCAAAATATGAATTGATATATACAAATCAGAATATTTGTCATGTGCACCACATGAATCCTGCTGTGACACACAAGCTTCTGGAGCTACGCTGCTCTTCTAACTTTGCATCATCAGTATCTCATCCTGTTTGCTTCCCAGGCTGCTGCCTACAGTTTCACGGCCTTTTCTGAAAGTCCTGACAGTGATTTGTTGTTTAAAGTAAATTCTCTATTTGTCTGCAGTATGTAAAGTTTCTGGCCTTATATTTTGCTTTCTTGCTTACAGCTGAGCTGGATAAAGAAAACTCACATTATCAGGTGGTATCTTGTGTTAGGTTCTCACGTGACGGGAAGGATCGTTTTACATTAGTCAAACAAAGTAGTGATACTCAGGAAGCTCAGACTTCTCATTAAAATAATTAAAAATCTGAATTAGTTGCATAAATATTCAGTTTGGTTATTTTTGTTTTTAATGGAATAATTCCTTTTATGCTTTATCAGGTATTAATGGACTTAATGGACTTTATGAGGTGGACAGCTTGTCTGGGAATAAGACAACCCAAGTCTTGTTAATTTTTCTAAATGTTGCTCCAAAGATTTCTTCCGCACATCCGTAGCAATGGAAACTATTGGATTTAACTTATTTTCATCATAAGGTAGATATACAAAGAAGATAAACACTCTGCTGTACTATATATTCTTTATTTTATACATCTAACTCCACACATTTGTTATGTTCGCTAAAGGAAGGACAAAAACTTAATGAGAATAATTGAAATGATAATTTTTTCTTTTCAAAGATCCATTGAAAGAAAGAAATAATCTGGCATTTGAAAGTAAAATTTAATTTAATTCCGATGAGTATAAATTTATCATAAAGATGCCTTTTAATTAATGATTAACTTCATTATTGTCTGTTGTGAGCAAAAATATAACTTAATAGGAGCAAGAGATTAAAATAATTAATCAATCTCATGATAAAGACAAGATATTTTTGGGGTGATTCTCACATCATTAAATCCTCATGGATCTTCGTAAACAGACGTTTGTGTCTCCCACTTTGAATTTAAATCAGGATATGATGACATATTTATGACAGATTTAGACATGAAATGTATTTTTGGGATGGCCAATCTAGTTTCATTTGTCATATTAAACTTATTATTAGAGACCAAACCAACGAGTTGGTTGATACCCTACTGCTGGTGAAATCCTGCAGAATCTCACCCAATCCTGAAAACACAATGGACACAATGTCCAGACAACCCCAACATACACAAGAGTTTACCATTTCTGAGTTTGTTGAATCCCCTTGACCTCAGCCATTTACAGACGTTAAGTTAGGTCTCCCTTCTTCTATGTAAAGCGTCACCTGACTCCAAAAATGCTGCTAAGCCGAGACCAGTAGGCAAAATCCATGGAAACAAATGCAATGTGAGGATCTTGCAAATACAGAATAGAGCAATGACTACCAGTAACAGAAAAAGGAAGGATAGCTGAAAATAAGAGATGGAGATCCAAAAAACTGAACTTTAAAGCAACTTCTGATTATTTAAAAATGTCATATTTTAAATCGAGTCCATAAATACTGAAAATTTCCTGCTTTTATAGGCTTACTAAGGCAGTATATAGGGTCTTAAAGATGAGAAATATACTTAATGAGACACGAGTAACCAGAAAATACATCAGGATGACCGCTATCGCAGATGAATAAATTTACACAATTTTAGTATTTAACAAATGAACAAATATTTCAACACTTTTTAGATGAATTTTAAATATTCCTACTTCTATTTTAGATTCAAATATACCTTAAAAACTTATTTCTCCAAGAAAAGTGTAATATTCTGGTTTTATAATATGGGTCTGTATCAGTTATCATCAGATACGTGTGCTTTGCCTAAGTCTGAATTTCTAACGCTGATGTTTCTGCACACATCATCTACAAGTTGCTTTAAATTTCTTTGGCTGCAGAGATGATGCATACCTGCACACTAACCTTTATGTGGATGTTTGGGTGTGTGTTTGTGTTTGTTTGTCTCACTTTGCCTCCTGCCTTCTTGCCGCATCAGGCAGCCTGATTGCGAGATGGTCAACGAGTGGAACATCAGGTACCGTCTCTCTTCTGGTGTCACCTTTATGAAACATTCATCCACACAGACTGTAAACAGGGTTGCAGTTAGGCTAAAATCCTGCATGAACTCCAGTGAAATGGAGTAAAACTGCTTTTCTGATGCATCTTCTATCTGAATTATTCAAACAAGCACAGCACCCAGTTTATTCAGGTTCTGAAATAGTGAGTGATTTGAATATTATGAAAGTCATCTGCTATTTAAAACATATATAATTAGTCAAAACTAAACCTTGTGCATCCAATTAATTTACATCCTTGGGGTCAATGAGCTGGTGGAGCTACGGTAGTGGGCAGTTCATTTTTCTGCAGCATTTCATTAATGAAACATTTCGAAATTAAAGCTATATGTTGATAATTACCTTGACTTTGGTTTTTATCAAAGGACAGGACTCAGCCTGAAGACATCTTTTGTGAAATGCTAGCTAATAAAAGCATAAAACCAAGCATGGTTTAAGCGTGGGGCAGGGCAGTGGGGTCCATGGCTTTTTGGTAGTTGCAGGGGTCTTTAAGAAAAATAGGTTGGGAACCACTGCACTAAAGAAGAATAGTTTAATTGTCAGTTCACAGATGCTTGCACCTATAAAGGATAAAACCAGAGAAACTGATCATTTTGCTGTGGTCTCTTATTATTCCGGAGCTGTTTTAACTCCCTCAGGCAGATAAAATATGAGACACGATCATCGAAGAAGCCACAAAACCTAATTATCACAGACGGACAATGACTGCATCACTTACACAGCCCCTCTCTCCTGGGTGGGAAGGTTAATTTGATAAACAGTTGGCAGGCTAACGTCATGCCTTCACTGTCTGGGGTTCTACATGAAAACATCCCCTTTGTTTTTATGTTTGTTTAACAGCTTCACAGCTCATAGAAAGAAGCTTCTTGCTTTCTCTGTCTTTCTCTTTTGTCCTCATTTCCACTCACAAACACAGTCATACACACAGTTGATGACGGTAGGCTAACTCTAACACTGACTTTGACAGTTGGTCAGAGACAGAGGAGTCTGAGGAAGACGCCAGGAGGTACACCTTCTTCTTCTGGTCTCCTGCTTTCTGTGTCAGATCTGAAGTGACCCTTTGACCCCTCATTCACCTCTCCTGCTTTTTTTCCCCTTTCATCATTTTTAACTTCATTTGTTGTTATTCTTCATTGACACAAAAATGGTGTTTTGCACATAGACATATATACGTAGACGTCGCATGAGCGGGTGAGAGACGTGCCGACAGAGCGGCCATCTTGGAACAGGGTTAGTGACAGTCTAAGTGAATAGGCTCCGATTGAGGGAAGTGGTATTACATGATATTAATTACTCTTAATTCATTGAATTTTCAGCCAATTTCCAGGCAAACTGACTGAATGAAAACTTCCCCCTTTCAGACATTATACAGAACTATTTGATTAAATTAAATGTTTGTTTTATTATAAATACAAAGTGCTGACAGATAAAGTTTGGATTTCAGTCAGTTCAAGTAGTTTTGGTTCTAAATAATAGATAATCCACATAAAACATCATTATACAATCTGTTTGGGTCGTTGAGTCTAATGTGGTTTAGCCACGTTAGTGCCCATTATTATGCACGGTTGTGCAATTTTAACAGTTTTGTTATGGGAAATGGACTGTACTTATATAGCGCTTTTCTAGTCGTGTTGACCACTCAAGCGCTTTGACACATGTAGCATTCACTCATTCACACACACTCTCATACAGCACTTCTATTGTAACATACTAAGTGCAACTACAGACTTTTTGTGCCCCAATAGGCACATCAAGAGGCAACGTGGGGTTCAGTGTCTTGGCCTTATTGTGTCTTAATACCATTCTTGATCTTTTAAATGGTCATATATATATACATACATACATATATTTATATATAAATGGTTGTGTTTTGTTTGTATGGGGTTTTTTTCTCTTTGACTTTGACTTTTCTTTGATTAAAACTAAATCTGAATAGTTAATTTAGGCTTAGTGGAGTCTATAGGTTAATTTACTGCAAATTAATTTATCCACGGGTACATAAATATATAAAGATATTATATTTATCCTTTTATTTAATAATGTTTAAAGAATAAGTTGACAGTGAATGATTTGTAATAATTTAAACAGTTGAGGCGTCTCGTTCTTGATACACTTTCTGTAATAAATGGACGAGCAGCCCTGTACCAAGATGGCCGCCTGATCGGCACATCTCTCTAGTGTTAGATGTAGCATCTACGTATATATGTCTATGGTTTTGCACTTCTCATAAAAGGATTTCCTGCAGTCAGACAGGCTGCATTGCTCATGAACACAAACATATGCATTGCATTTTGATCAGTAACATCATCCGGTTTGATTTATACTTTAAAGTGTTGATTACGATTAATTTATTACAAAGAAAATGAACGCATTTAATGGCAGTCTGCATTCCAAACAACACGGAACAGTTATTTTAAAAATCTGACTTGATCATTACTGTAGTTTTATTTCTGTATTTTAATGAACAGAACAGCAGAAAACAAGACAAAAGCTGACTTTGTTCTAACATGTCGGCACTTAAATGTCCGTAAGTGTTGGTAGTATGTTCATGAATCCTTCAGTCTTTGTTAAAAGTTCGTAAGTAGGACTTGAGAACAAATTTGTTGGTAAGAGCGATGGTTTGTTCAGATGCAGCCTTGCAGACATAAACTGTGCTGCCAGGTTCGTTTTAGGTAGAAGCAGCTTTCTCCTGCAACCCTTTCAAACAAGCAATCTTTTTCTAATTGTACTGTCTTGAACTTAAACATTTAACCTACTAAGAATTAAAATTTAAACACATTGCTTCTGCATTTTAGCTTAGTTTTTTTGTGTAAGATATAATGTGTTATCATGAGAAACTCCAGAATTGGAGCTGCTTTCTACAGCAGGACGGTGATGATATGTGTGTGTTCAGGAGCAGCTGCAGCTTTTAGACTCCACCATCTTCTCATCATGTTGTTGTTTTATTTACTTATTTATTTATTCATCAACCATGTCATTAGTTCTGTGCTTTCGATTCCTGGAGTGGGTTGTGCTTTTAATGCTGGGAGTCATTACCCAAACATCGTCGAATGATTGATATCTTAGATACGTTGCTATGTTTACATGCTAATACAGATCACACTAATCCTTTATGCCAGAGGGTAAAGGTATCTTGAATGTGTGAATAAGCAAAATTAACGATTGACAGTTGTTAGCTCAATCATGCCGAGGCAAAACGTAAGAAATGATCCTGTTTATTTCAAGTGAAAACAAAGAAAAACGCAGCTATATGTGAATAAAATGATCATTTAACCAGATGACAACAGAAAACCATTTTGTTTCAACAGCTTGATTTTTAGTTGAGACTCCCAGCAGGATGCTGCAGTGGTTGTTGTTCGTGTTGATGTTTTTATACGTTCGTGCGGCCGTATCTGGTGGTGATGTTGATTTTGTCGTTGGTCATCTGATGCTCATCATTAACCCGATCCATCATCAACATGTATCCCCCGTATCTGACCATGTGCTTTTGTTTTACGTTGCGGTGGAGCTTGACAGCTTTCCAAACATAACTCCTCTGTGTCGTCCTCCTCCATCTTCACGCCTTATGTTTGGGTGCCGCATCGTGAAGCTGAATGAAGCAGGAATACTGATCTGATATTAGCTTAATGAAAGGAAGAGATTAAACGTTTGTTTTCACTATATTTTCTGTAGTGTTAAGTTTTAATTTTGATGGGAGGACAGAATGAAAGATGAAAATGGATAGTGAACACAGATGCAATGTAGAGAGATGAATATGAAGAGATATTAACCATTAAATTATTTTCTATAAGCCCTATTTTTTTTAGAAGTAATGTATATAAAGCCAATATTCATTTGAATGACTACTTTCCAGAAGAAAATTTCTCTCATCCTCTGTTTTAATGTGGTTTAATTAATCACTAATCTAGTTGGCTTTAGAAATCTAATGTTAGAAATCTAATGTTAGAACGTTTTCCTGCTTGTTACAGACAACAAATTCAGCCCAAAATGACTGAATTGTGACTCCTTATTAGTCTAAAAGCAGAAGTTTATTATTATTATGCACTACATTATATTTCTTAATAATATTGTTTCATTTTTATTAATGAAACAGCATATTTATTTAATGTTTTATCTCTATGAGGAGTCAGTTTTAATGATCATGTTGGCTCAGTATTCCTGCTCTCTGAGGCTTTATGAATGAGAGATCTGTAGTTCTTATCTACTGTCTGTTTGTTTCTATTCAGCAAGAACAGAAACTCTGTGGCCTACGCTGCCCAGAAGTCCTGGCTGCTCAACGCCACCGTGGAAGAGAACATCACCTTCGGCAGCCCCTTCAACAAACAACGGTAAGAAGACCTTGAAAATGTGTTCAGGTCCCTCGTTGTTTGTTTTTCTGATGGGAAGTTTGTTTCTCTTCAGGTACAAAGCAGTGATCGACGCCTGCTCTCTTCAGCCAGACATCGACCTGCTACCATTTGGAGACCAAACTGAGATCGGGGAGAGGGTATGTGTGATACAAATATGAATCATTAGTACCAATTTATTGTTGTTTTTTGGTTCTGAACTGATGTTTCTTGTTGTTTCAGGGCATCAACCTGAGTGGAGGCCAGAGGCAGAGAATCTGTGTGGCCCGAGCTCTGTACCAGAACACCAACATTGTCTTCTTGGTAAGTTAAACTTAGAAGAAATGTCTGAGACTGATGTCTTTGTCTTTCATATGCTCAGTTTAGGGTTGTATTTCTCACCTTATATGTATGGAACAGCTATTAAATATATGTTGCCCTCTGATATTTATGTTTAATTTAAAATGATTTGTATTATAATACATATGATAATTGGGGGTGAGACTTTAAACGCGTACGCATTTAATCACAGTTTGCGTTCCAAACAACAAAGATCATTTGTCAGTACACAATTTCCTGTACACGGATTACACTGGCGTACGCGTCAGTGCTCGGCTAACGCAGTGTTGCCGATTTAACGACTTTGGTGCTGTATTTTACAAGTTTTTAGACCCTTCTAGTGTCTCTGTTTTTTTAAAAAGCGAATCGTAATGCAAATGTTGCATTCCTATGTCTTTAAACATGGATCTAAAACAATAAAGAGACAAGAGAGTCCACATGAGAGTGAAAAATCTATGTAAAAACCCAAATATTTTAAAGAATTCAAAACTTTAACGGCAGTATCATCAGGAGTATCCACTGAGGGAAGACTTTGAATCTTTTTTTACTTTTATTAAGCTGCATAAGTTTGTTTTGTGCCTCATATTTTACATTTAATACACCATGGTGAAAGCTGATGCCTTCTAGATGGAGAAACATGCCAGTGGGTGAGGATTTTAAACAGGAAGAATCTGATATCTTTTCCATGTGATCCCGAATAATTTTGCATTTTTCCTCATCGTTATTTACTTTTGATGTTTTTACTCTTTGTGATGATGATCATCTCGACTGTGTTTAGTTAAGTCGATCAATCTTTTTTCCCTCTATGATTGACTGTATCTCGCAGTGCTTGTTTGTTGGGATGAATAAGGTCAGTTTCCCTTGTACAGCCTCTCTGCGATGGTGTCATGTGTTTATCTTTCTGAATTAAATAGTGTAATTTCCTGTTGCCATGCAAGCTGTAATTACTCACCAAGCTTATATTCCACATTAACAGCAATCACTGGCATTCTTTTATACCCTTCTGACACTTTGTAATGTCTAAGACGCTTAATAGAAGTTAATTTGTTCAATTTCTATGTATAATAATGAGAAGGGAATGTTTTCTTTGAAATATCAGTCACTTGTGCTTTCCATATCTGATCTTAGGAATGGAATATATACGTCATATGCTCTCATCATGCAGGACGTCAAATAAGCATAACACGCCATCCATTAATGTGCTATAGGACACGTGCTGTATCATCCACCCTTCCTGTATGCCAGATGTTAATGGATATTTGGCAGGCGTTTGTGGTGTGGCTGGATTTCCAATATTCAAACTAGGGTTGGGTGCCAGACAGAGGGAATGAACATAACTCAGGACATGTCACAACATAAATACTGATGTATATGAGTTAGACAGGGAGGGAACTTATGCAGATAAAATAAATGTGCAAGACAAAGGAGAATAATTCAGTTCTGTTAATTCAATATTAACCAAATAATTAGATTGTGAATGATCAGGTTCAAAAGTGTCTTATTCAGAACTCAGATTGTAAGTCATATATCATCCACACAGTTTCCTTCAATTCTTCTGCTACATGCTTTTATCCAGAGAAATTAGGCCCGTATAGTTGGATACCAGAACCTGAGAGGAGTGTAATGGCTCCTCTGCCTCTCCCTCCTAAACAACCGTCTCCTTGGTTTCTGGAACATTCAACTCCAGGTTGCCCCTCCACCATAATGCTGCTTTAGTAAAACAACTCTGCTGTTGAGTAGTTTATTTCTGTGGTAATCAACAGATGAGAAGTCCACAAGCAGCTTCTTACTGTTAGATGCTGATATTGTGACACTATCGACACTCTTTGGTCTCTCTTCACTGCCCACCATTACCATAACTCCATCATTACCTGGTCAAGCCCAGGGAGAGACATGCCTCGTCATGTTTTTCTTCTTTTTTTTTGGTTGATAAATTAATAAAACTTAACAACAAATGATAATAAATCATTTAAAAAATAAATTGTAATAAATTATATTTATAAAACTGTATAAATAAATTCTTTCATCCATCTCCTCCTCCTCTCAGCAGCTACTAAAAGTCCAGCTTTCCTTCTGTAGTTAATTATTCTTCCATCAGTAGTAAACTGTCTGCTTTACTCTATAAACAAAAGTCTAATAAATAGACATGAAGGTTTTTCCTAACTTATCACCATGGAGACAGCTCTGGACCTTACTGATGTGTTTCCAGCTGAAAAAGCCACGAATGTGTCTCTGCTTCCAGCATGATTAATCCCTTTTTTCTCTTTATCATCGTTAACGTCTCACAGGACGACCCCTTCTCCGCACTGGACATCCACCTGAGCGATCACCTGATGCAGGAAGGTATCCTCAAGTTTCTGCAGGATGATAAACGAACCGTTGTCCTGGTAACCCACAAACTGCAGTACCTCATACATGCAGACTGGGTGAGACCTTCCATCTGAAGCTCAGATTAACAGATATATCTCTGTCTACATGATCAGAGGGATTAATCATGTTTTGGTTTTTTTTGTCCAGATTATAGCGATGAAGGACGGCTCTGTGCTAAGAGAGGGAACCCTGAAAGACATCCAGACTCATGACATCGAGCTTTATGATCATTGGAAAACTCTGATGAACAGAAACGACCAGGAGCTGGAGAAGGTAACAAAGACTAAACTGCATGTTTGTCAGCATGGTGACATTATCCAAATATAAACACGATCCGTCTCCTGAATAACAGCGAGCTCACTACTGCAGGCTTTATTTATCTCTGATGTGACACTCATGTCTGTTTGCAGGATATACAGCAGGATAGTCAAACAACACTTGAGAGGAAGACGCTGAGGAGAGCTTTCTACTCCAGAGAGGCCAAGAATCAAATCGATGATGAGGATGAAGGTAACAGATTACTTTCTGAAAACTTTCTGACCTGCTGAGTCTTTCTTTTCAAGATAGAAAAAAGATTTTTCTCTACTTCCAACCATTAAGTTACATTTTCCTGTTTGTCCAACACTCCAACACTTCTTTTAAACAAATCAAAAAAAAATAAAATCTGGTTTAGTCCTCATTAGATTTGTGTTGCAAGTGTTTTATTTGTCTGTTTTCTGGTTTTCAGAGAGGCTGTCTTACATTCAGGTTGGGTTCCTTCTGGTTTAGTTTATAGTCTGTTCATGCTTCCTGTTTTATTTGTGGAGTATATCCCAGTTTAAACAAGCTTGAGATGATCTGAGCCATGTGACATGGTGCATCATCCTGCTGGAAGTAGCCATCAGAAGATGCTCCACTGGGCTCATAAAGGGATGGACATGG
>JBBBVU010000025.1:3916043-3927902 GCA_037177055.1 Atherinosoma microstoma
GTGTGTGTGTGTGTGTGTGTGTGTGTGTGTGTGTGTGTGTGTGTGTGTGTGTGTGTGTGTGTGTGTGTGTGTCTTTTCTGCAGCGTTTGTTGACACAAATGTAAGCCATGAGGTGAATGGTCGACAGTAACTGCTTCACACTGTTTTCTTAGATGTTGCTTTATGTTCTGGCACAGTTCGACTCTGCTTCACACACTCAGCAATAAAAACATGAAATTATAAAATCTCATACGTTTTTAAAGATTGAAATAAAGACTTAATAGCTATTAGATGAATAACAGAGAAAAAAGTCACCATTTTCTTCTTAAATTCTTTTTTTTTATTGTAGATTTCCTCTGAAAAGCATCATTTAGGTTCAACTTTATCCATCTCAACAAAGATAAATCAAATCTGTTTGCTCATGTTTTATATTTTAATTCATTTAATATATTTTTTCAGTCTGTTTAAGTTATTGTAATTATCTGTACTCAGAGCAGCCAGCTTACCTAAAACATACCTGCAGGGCTTCTCATATGTCATATTTAACGTACACATAAAAGTATGTTAACAGACTTCTTCGATGTGGTTTTTAAAGCAACCACAAATGGAGCATGAACCTCAGATTGTAATAGTGGCTATATATGCATTGCAGTAATTCTGGAGGGCATTGGTTAACAGATGCTGCTGTAAATTTCCCAACACTTATCAAAGTATAACAAAACTTTGGCCGGTCATTTACTGTAGTCGGTAATGAATGATGCCCATTGATCAGCTGGTGGGCTATATGTCATATTAGTATTATTTATTAAAAGTGAAACTTCCCTTTCAGGAGCCAAAGGAGTTCTGGAGAGATGGCGCATAAATCCAGGCAGAAATAAAACTATCAAACTTATAAAGAAGATGTATTTACTTAGCTGGACAGTCACTAATCATAAATGGCTCATAAGCAGTATCCAACTCAGGGTATGAAGTCCAAAAATCTCCATTTAGAAACACATTCGTCTCATTTCAACAGAACAAACTTCAAGAACCTGAAGTTCACCAACAACAAAAGTAACAGAAAAATTATCATTATAAACCTGATTAGCTGAAAATATTCCAATGTCATTAATTTATTGAAATTAAGAATAAACACATTAAATAAATAAATAAATGCATCAATTGCTACTTAAATGTGTGATTAGTTAAAATTGGAAATAAATACATAATGAATCATATACAATCAAATGTCTGTAGTTAAGAAATGTAAATAATTAGTTGAATGTGTTTTTATGTAAATTATGTAAAAATGTCTATAATTATTTTTGCTATTTAATCATTTGATTTTTCCTGAACAGTCACTGCAGCTCATTAATATTTCGTGACATCTGATTGGCTGTGCTGCTCCACAAGTCACTGTAAAATCAATGCAATCAAAATACTGTCTCACATTAGGTGACATATCTGTATCTACACTTTAGTTACTGTGATTTACAAAAACATCAAAAACAAGCTTATTGTTAGATCCGCCCACCAGATTTGATGGCTTAGGCTGACAGGGATGCACTGCAGCATGGGGACCATGCAATAATTAATTGAAAGAGATGTTTTTGTGTAAAATGAAATATTTTAATTAGATTAGTAATATACTTAATAATTTATTCATGTATTTAATTTAACTTTTAATAGATTAATAACACATTTAATTAATTATTCAATGCTTTATGCATTTCATTGTGGCACTGTTTTCCCTCCATAGATACAGCTGTGGGAAAAAAATAACATTTTAATGTCTGGTACAACTAAAGGTACATTTGTTTGGACAAACTAATGGTGACAACAAAAATAGCTCATAAGAGTTTAATTTAAGAGCTGATATTGAGCCATAATGTAATTCACTGAAGTTTTTACATCAATTACATCATGGCATTGTATTACCAAAAACACACTTTTATGCATTCAATGTTTTCTTTTGTCTGTTTTAGTCACGTGATACACACAGGAGTTAATACTTGATAAAATAAAGAAGAAATTGAAGAAAACAAGATGGTCTAATGATGTTTTTCATGACTCTTGGTGCCATAGTTTAAACTACATTAAAAAATGTTAATTTTTTTCCTTTTATGGCTCAGGATCACAATACTGATCAATAAGTTAAAGAAACAAAAGGTTGAATTAGTCCTCAACGGAGCATAACTAGTGTGCGACTCTGTTGCAAATGCATACAGTTAATGTAAATAACTGTTTCAGGTTTAATCTGGATCCAGAGAAAACGTGCACCGACGATCGTCTGTGGGAGGCGCTGGAGATCGCTCAGCTGAAGAACATGGTGAAAGCGCTGCCTGGAGGACTCGGTACTCAAATAAATTACCTTAACTTTATTAAAAAATTTGTTACGTTGCAGAAGAAATAAGTTTTATGTGTTTGTGTTCAGATGCTGTTGTGACGGAGGGTGGGGAGAACTTCAGCGTTGGGCAGAGGCAGCTCTTCTGTTTGGCCAGAGCTTTCGTCAGAAAGAGCAGCATCCTCATCATGGACGAAGCTACAGCATCTATAGATATGGCCACGGTTTGTGTTACATCACCTCGCGTACAATTATCAGTCCAGCTTCTGAACTATCTCAGATGTTTCTTCTTATTTTAAATATTTTCATCCAATTTTTTATTTTTTATTCCATCTTTTCTTCATTTAAAAACGGAAATCAAAGGAAAAATGTCAAAGGATGAAAGAAAAGCATCTGTTAGTAGACGAGGCACTTCAAGTGCAGTTCATGGTACAATCACCACAAAATGAAGGAAAAGAACCACCCACCCAACAACAGAGAACCTGCCTAATGCCCAGGAGGACCAGCCCCCCCCCCCAACGTGGGTCAGCACCTACTCACCTACTCCGGGGATCAGGGCACAACCAACCAACATAAAAAACAAAAAACAACTTTTTTTATGGGAGCTGATGAAGGTCCTGCTGTGGCAAACATGTCAATCATTTTTTGGACATTTGTCAGCATCTTTTTTTTTTTTTTAATCGGCTCTGACAGGTAGCTGCTCCCACTGGTCCAGAACCAGCAGGGTTTAAAGTATCTCATTGGTTCAGAACCACTAAGCTGCAGGTTAACAGGCTTCATGGTGGTCAGGAAAGAAAGTTACCCTCTTAATTTCGGTTCACACGAGACAAAAGCTTTGCAGCTGGTTGTACTTTTTTTAAAGTTCACTCAACATTTCTGGCCCCCGTGTTGTTTTTTTTACAGTGTATAAACTTGGTTATTTGTCCATCAGCTGATTTGTTTCTGGGTTTCTCGGACATCACCACCTAAATCTGTAGCTTGTCTTTGTCTCTGCAGGAGAACATCTTACAGAAGGTTGTGATGACGGCGTTTGCAGACAGAACGGTCGTCACCATTGCAGTAAGTCCTCCGTCTGTTGTCCTGTTGGTTCAGCTGCTGCAGCAGAGCGCTGATAGATGCACATGTGGCTGTTTCGCTTTAACCCCACGTGTGCATCAATCGTTATTTATCGCCCTTTTTATCCTGCATCTTTTCCCTTTTCACACTAATCGTATTTTCCTGCAGTAAGTAACACCTGGTTAGTATTTTTATTGTAAAGTCAGTCCTCTTTTCTACTTCTCTCACTTATCTGCTTCCCTTTTTCTGCCTTTTGTGTCTTTGTGTTTATGTCCATGCGTCCTTCATCCACCATTTTCCTCAATCTTTCTCTTTTTTCTTTTCTTCTCATGTGAATTCTTTTTATTTTCACCCATCTTTCCTCCTCTCTCTCTCTAACTCCATCTGTCCTTCATTCATTCCCCTGCCGTCCTCTGTGTCCCTTTGTCCTGCTGCCAGCATCGAGTGTCCTCTATCTTGGACGCCGAGCAAGTGCTGGTCTTCTCCTCAGGGATCTTGGTGGAAAGTGACTCGGGTCCTAACCTTCTAGCACAGGAGGAGAGCCTCTTCAGTGTGCTAGTGAGGACTCACAAGTAGACCCGGATCAGCTCAGACTACTCTGACTTTGTTTGTCCTCCATTTTTTTCCTTGTCTCCTTTTTTTTTTTTTTTTTTCTCTGGGTCTGAGTCGGGGTCTGAGTCTGAGTCTGGGTCTGCTGAAGCCTTATAGCCACTGACAGCCTGGTTGGTACCAAATAAAATCCTGCATGCTCTTTTATTAACACTTGACATACATGCAGTTGAATGTCTGCAGTGTTGTAACGTCACTAGAACAGCATGCAGTGCTCTCAGGATTTAATTACAACTATTCTAGGTTTGAAACCAGTTATCCTTTTAGTTATTTCACCCTAAAATACTTTAAAAGTAAAACTTGTGTTTCATTACTAGTAAAATAACTCTTAATCTATTAAATCTGATGGTGAGGCTTGAACCCTGAGAGCACAGTTGTTTATCTCTGCTCCTCGAAGGCTACTGTCCCGCAGGTTTTAGATGTTTCCCTGCTTGGCCCAAATTAACGGCTTTTTAACAGGTTTGTGCAGAACCTGGGAACCTCCTTCATTGAAGTAGGGGAACAGCTAAAACTGTCAGGACAGTGGCCTTCAAGGACTAGACTGGAAGAACCCTGTCTTGAGTGCTGAGGGTATTTAGTCCAATTTTGCATCACTATGTTGTGTTTAATATCTTAAGATTTCATCAAATGTTCCCATCATCAGCCATAAAGTGATTCGAGGCTGATTCACCTGCTAATACAAGTCATGGAGTGGTTTTTGTGACTAAAAGTAGAGATTTGTATTCACTAGATCTCTCAATAATGCTTCTTTTTTTCTTCTTTTTATATCCTGCAAATGAAAGACAAACAAAGAAGCCAATTTCAAATTATTAATTTCCTTTTAGTGCATATGATATCGTAACAAAGTTAAAGGGGGGAGTGCCTGAAGTTAACTGTAAGGAAGGGGACTATTTTCTTCGTACAACAGCTTTTATGTGTCATAATTGTGGCACAGATCTGTTCGGCTTGGGGCTCAAAGGGTTAATGAAAAAAAAAAGTTAAGATGTTCAGTAGTTAAGTGCAGCTGGGACTGATTTTTCTTTAGTTTTACCGTCTATGACAACCAGCACTGCTGCTTCTATAGGCTGACCAGAAATCAAAAAAGTGGAGTCATTTTTGTCAAAAAAATATGCCAACTTGATCATAAATGTAAGCAAATAAACTTCTGTCTGTCTCTAATGAAGAGAGTGAGTACAGTAGGTGAAGGGCAAAAATTAAACCTTTATCATTTACTGCAGTAAAGACCAAAAACAAGGATGCAAGACTAACCAGCGGGAAAGTCGCACACGTAACAGAAATCTGGAGAATATGTGCAGAGTGAAGCAATCAGACATGAGTAACAGGTGCATTAATCACATTTCCCAGTTTATACGTGCATGTAAGGAGTCTCAAAACTCAGGTGCACACACAAACTGATCTGTGCATGATTATAGTCAGATTTGAGTGCATCAGCCCATGCATGCACATGCATTTAACAATTTATGTGCACACAATTTTTTTTATGCAAATGTTCACGTTTGTGAGGTTGAAGGTAAAAATCTGCATGTAGAATATTAATGTTTGTGTAGTTTGTCAACACATTTATTAATGATATGATACGTAATAAATTTGTAACCTTTGGGGCAATTTCACTCCATAGAATATGGTAGAAACTAAACAGAACCAGAGAAAACTACAGAACACTACAGCACTAAATCAGCCAAACCAAGACCTCAACTTTGACTTTTTCCTGTTTCTCTTTACTGGATGATTAAAGCCCCCCACAGCCCAAAATGATACTTTCTGATGTTTAAATGACTGTTTTATGCCCATTATCTGTAATTAATATTTCTTTCTTTTTGTAAATCTAGTCCAACCTTCATGTTTGCTGAAAAACCTCGAAAAATAACACATCTTCTACCAAGTTCAGGCTTTTGTTCCCAATAAGATGCAGAAAAACAGTCTAAAACAAGCTTGGAAAGATTTAAAGTCGTAATATAATAGGTTTTAGTAGAGGGACCGATCATGTGATCATGACAGCGTTGTTGCATTAATGCGAGAGGCTGATTCTGTTTGTGTATTGTGTCTCCAGCACCGCGTCCACACCATCCTTACAGCCGATCTGGTCATCGTGATGAAGCGAGGCAACATTCTGGAGTACGACAAACCTGAGACTCTGCTGGAGCAGGAGGACGGGATGTTCGCTTCCTTCGTCAAAGCCGATATGTAGACTCGCAAGCAACCAGTCGGCTCGCACAACAGCTGACGGACCTCTCAGATCGGTGATGGACTCCCTGTTTTTTTACTCTGAACTCTTTCTTGATGAGGACAAAACTCAATGATGCAACTGAAACCAACGACGTGATGCTTCTTTTAAATTCGAACGAAGTCACGAACAAGTGCAAAGAATTCTGTTTATATGGAGAAAAACATCACATTTTTCACCTACATATTCAAACGCATATCATGAGAGCTATGCTGCCAGTTATGAGGAGTGTTGCCACGGTAACGTATCAATATCTAGAAGATATATTCCCCTTATAAAAGTAAAAGATAATCAAACACATTGTAGGAAATTTATAAAGTTTTTGACTCACTAAGGTCACCTCACACTGTTTAACTGAACTAGATATCATGTCTCCTAACACTGATTGGCTCTTTCAAGCCAATCAATAATTAGATTTGGATATTTTCTTTTCCAAAACAAAAATCAATGAAAAATATTTTGTCTCTGGTGCTCAGTTTTGGTCTCTGGTTGATGTACATGATGTACAAAAAGTGAAATGAAAATTTTGCCAACGTCGGAGATCAGCTCCTGGTCAGGTGGCCGTTAGAAGTCGCTCCCTCCAGGATTTAGCTTGTTTTGTCATTTTTTACAACCCGAAATGCCTGATTTTGCTGCAGTGAAAAGTGATTTTCTTCTCGTAAAAGCACCTGAAATTTATTTCATTTGTAGTATATATTCTCTTCAACAGTATTAATATTATATCATTCTGATATTCCAGCATTATTTGCTGATGTAAGCACACGGCAGCGTGTTCTCGACGCAGAAGAAACCTTTACTGAGTCTTCAAGCATTTGTTGCAGATCTGGATGTTTTAACTCTGTCACTCTCCTCAAATTTCAGACATTCTCTGGTGTTTTACTCTAGAAGTAGTTTGTCAATTGAAGGCTTTGGTTTATTTTCCCTCTCACACACGTCTGCATGTCCATCATCAGAAGCACAGCAGGACAGTTTATAACGTATATTGAGTAATGTGGACGAGTGGGGAGGTTTGTCCCAGTTGCATTAAAGTTGTGGTGTTAAGGACGTGCAGACTTTACGAGGATTGGCTGAATTTGCGTTAATAGTTGCAATCACGGCCATGCGATGGACTGGCGACCTGCTTATAGGTGGGATAGGCTCCGGTTTACCCGTGACCCTGCATTAAAATAAGCGGTATAGAAAATGGAGATGGGGTTGCGATCATCACAGAGTGTGAAGCGGCTGGAATGAGAATCAGCACCTCTAAATCTGAGACCATGGTCCTCAGATGGAAAAGAGTGGAGTCCTCTAAAGGTCAGGAATGGGGTCTTTTCCCAGGTGGAGCAGTTTAAAATGATTCAGGGCCGAAAGGCAAAGCTTTCGGTTTTCCGGTTGATCTTCGTTCCTACCCTCATGCATGGTCACCAGCTGTGGGTAAGGACCGAATGTATACGAAATGAGTTTCCTCTACAGGTTGGCTGAACTTCCCTTACAGAGAGGGGGAGCCGGATGAGGTGGCGTAGGTATCTAGTTAGGATGCTTCCTGGTGAGGTGTTCCAGGCCCTGAGGAAGACCCAGGACCTGCTAGAGGACTACGTCTTTCAGCTGGCCTGGGATCCTTAACGGTGGATGGATGGATGGATGGATGGATAGATGGATAGATGGATAGATGGATGAAGTTGTGATCACATTGCAAATTCCTGGAGGGACTGATTTATCTTTCAGCTGTTTCAGCCGGTCGTTAGGACACAGAAGTTGACCGATGTTTGCGTCTCTGAGGAAACGAGACATCTCTAAACGTGAAGCTACCTCAAGTATCGTCTTCAGCTTTCATGACAAGTTGTCGGCACCAACATAAACATGAGAGCATCCTCTTCACATGTTCCAGCTCAGTTAGACTGAAGCCCACATCACACTGAGTTGAATTCAGCTCTGCGTCCAATTCTGTCTGACCTTGTGTTGCCAGATCCTGAGACAGAAACAAGCAACCTGAAATATGAAAACATGCAGCACATACTTAGAAAAATAAGCCCGATCTCCCTCAAAACCACACCACAACTTGCAATAAGATAAACTGGACTGTGTCCTTTTTATCGATAAAGCTCTGAGTAAAATTGAATGATTTGGGGCTTCTGACATTTAAATGGATTTACCATGAAGATCTGAATTTAGAGGCAGCTGGTTTGACCTCAGAGGTGTGAACATCAGCTTCTCATTTCTCTGCCTCTGACCTGTATCAGCTGAATGTTGGCCTCTCCTTCTGGGATTTCACTTCATCTTGCAGAGCTGTGAAAATTAGGGTTAAAGTTGGTGTTGAGGTTTAGAGTTTTTAAGTCTTTTTATATTGATAGAATTTGAATAATCTTAAATAAACTTGTAAAAATGTCTTTTAAATAACGCACCGTTTGTATCAGTTTATAGTCGTTAGCACAGATATTATGCAGTAATACGGAAGATAGCTTGAATGTTGCCTGTTTTTAACAGATTTGTTTGTTTTTTTAGGTTTTATTTGTTGTATCCTGGTAACACTGATAGAAATGAAAGCTATCAGTCAATTAGAAGTTTATTTTTTTAGCTTTTTTCCACCTGATGATGAAGAGGAACAGGATGATGACCTTTCCAAGATGGAGACTGGAAAACAGTTTCCTTTGGTGGATTTGTTGCCACCTTTGATGCCTCAGGTTTTCTAGAAATGACCGTACAGCTTCCTCACCACCAGGTCGAACTGCATCCTCTCATATTCAGTCATGGGATTTATTTGGAGAGATGCTCCAGATAAACTCTCAGCGTGGAAGAACTGCGTCGACAACAGCTACAATGTGAAAACTAGATGTTTTAACCAGAAAAAGATTTATTTTTCTCCATAAAAGCAAAAACTATCAGACCAAAACACAAAACTTCATTTTAGTACAAATTAATAATTCTCTGATTTAGAGATGCATGACATTATTGGCGCGATATCGTATCGGCGGATATCAGCTTCAACATTAAACATCAGATATAATTAGCAGATAAAATAAAAGGTGCCAGGAGAACATCATCCAAGTCTGTTCTAAGTTGGATAGGATGCACATATCTTACATGTTTTGTTTAAAAACAATTGTCATGATTCAATTTGACAGCTTCTACATAACGTGTGTTTTTCTTATTTTGCACAAGGAATAAAAAGGACAATTTTCAGCTTATTTTCTGCATCAGCCAACAGGCCAACATGACGAGGATTATGCAGATTAATACTGTTTTTTAATTCTACAACAGAGGAAACTAGATAATCTCTGCAATTATATCGGTATCAGCCAAATGAGTTGTAAAATATCGGCATAAAAATCCAATATCGTGCATCCCTGGTCTGAATGTGTCACAAAGTGAGGAAGAAGAGGGAATGAAGGCTCAGCAAGCAGGAAACGGAGCTCTGTGACAAATAAACATTCATTTTTAAATAAACGAAAAACTAATTTCAGATAAAGAAAAATAATCATCTAGGAAACATCCAGAAGCGACAGACTCAGAATATTGAACGTAGCGGACTAATCAGATCTGTATAGTTTGTTTCTGTCCAACATCCACCTCCACGCAGCTCTATGGGTTGTATTTCTATGCTGACATTAGTAGGAACACTGTAAGGTGTCACGGCTCCGTCTGCAGCCGCTGGACCTGTCTGTCTGTCTGACGTCATGCTTTGCTGAACATATTTATCCTCCTAAGATGAGCTCCCGCTAACCAGAGATATGTGTTGGGAGTTTTTTTGTCTTATTTGTATAATATCAAACATAAGCCTACTTTATTATCAATATTAACAGTGAATCAGTGTCCAGATTTAAATGAAAAGTGTCAAACCCAAAGCATCCACTCTGTTTTTTCAGCCCTGATGAACTCTGTGAACATCTGCTGAGCTGCACATGAAGGCAGCAGCTGCTGGAGAACAAAGCTGAGCTTCAATCCAGCAGATGAAGAAGCAACTAAAGGAACGTCTTGATACTGTGATCAAAAGTCAGTTATTTTACAACATTTTGACTCTAAACTGTTGCTAAGTAACCGTCTCCAATCTAGTCGCTTAGGATCGGAAACAAAAGGGAACCCTTAACATGTATTATCCTTTTGATCTGTTTAATGACGTCAAAGTTTCTAGTTTTTTCCCAAAAATCAACCACTTTTAGCCTAAATGCTCACGTCAGCACACAAGATATTAGTTTACAGGCTTGTAGATGCACCAGTGATGAATCCAGACTCAACACAGTCTCAGACCAGGATACTTTGCTTCTACTTTGATCTTAAAAAGATTAAAATGGTAAAATTGCGTCACAATTAATAATCATTTTGCACTGCATACTCACTGTCACATATCCCTGGAAGTATAATTACATGTTAAAGCGTCCAAAATCACAACATGCTCCAACTGTAGCATGTTATATTTTGCATATGCATGACATTAACATTTTTTTTTATGTTTCAAGATGCTCGGTGTTTCGCCACAAACTGAGTAAGAGAGCAAATAAGAGAGCAAACGGAGTAAAAACTAAAGGGTAACTATGATGCTGCGTCATTTCACACGTGTAGAAAATGTTCCTGTTTCATGTTTTCCTTCATCAGCTCAGCTGGCTGCGTGCACATTGACCCCAATCCTTCAGAACTGCCAAAGAATGATCACATTTATACAATTTCTGAAGGGTTTGTTTGGCTGCTGCACAAAAAACAAGCTGTAAACGACTAATTTGGCTTTAAATCTTTGTTTTTCTGCGTTAAGATTAATGCTTTGTTGATGATGGTGGAGAAAGTTTATTCAAACTTCCAAGAAGTTTTGCTTTTTTTCCCCCAGTATCCCTTGTTCTATCTCTCAGAGAGCGGTGATGATATTGTCATGTGCTGATTTTACTGTCCTGTACAGACAAATAGAGAACGTCCGCTTTTGTCTTCTAAGATGTTTTCGTCCTGTGTTTCATCTCTTCAGCTTTTCCTTTTCTTTGCAAGTGAACTGCAGCTGGAGTTTATTTTTCTTCCACTTTGGGTTTATTCAGATATTTCAGCCTCTACCCGTCGACGTTTCCACTCCTTCATTGTCATATTTTTTGGTTTCTCCAGCTCCTCCGTTTGATTTATTATGCTTTCTCTTCATTCTGAACTCATGATTCTGTCTAGTTTTCTGGGTGTGTGTGTGTGTGTGTCTGAAATGTGTGTTTGCGTGCAACTTCTGTGCATCCATGAGCCAGAATCTGCTGCCTCCATAAATTCTCCCTTTCACACCACAAACTGCATTCAAAGCAGCGCCTGACAGAGCTTTTTATATTCTGGTTAATGAGAAGCAGCGCGGGATGTTTCACCGTCGATGACGACCGTGTTTATTTTTCTGTATCACAGTTGTTTTCTTCCTTTTTAGTCTTCTTTGATATTTTTAACATCTTAAATTTTGGGGAACACAGTCACTTCCTGTTTCCACCTCTGCACACATCATCAAATCTATGCAAAAATCTTTTTTCACTCACTTTATTTCACGTCTTAGTTTTTTATAGGATTTTTTAAAGAGAAATTTGGAGCATGTGTACATTCTGTATGTAGCAGCCTGCATATCTGGGGGGGGGGGGGGGTTAAACATATATACAATTATTGCCTATAAAGAATTTTTTTCTTTTTTTTACACTTGAAATGATAATAAAACTGTTTTGAGTGACGTGAGGCTCTTTGTTTAACTTCT
>JBBBVU010000025.1:3948195-3972566 GCA_037177055.1 Atherinosoma microstoma
AAAGGCAATAAGTTGCTTTCATTTTTTTCTTTATATCTTTTTTCTTTCATTTACTTTGAACCTTTTTTTTAACATTTTCATCTTTTCTTTTCACTCTGTGAATGGAAAGTTCATTAAAAAAACCAACTTTTCATCCTACTTTTCTTAATTTCTTTTATTCTTCTGTTCATTAAGGAAAAAAAAAGGTAATTAAAAACAGCTTGTTTTCATTCTTCTGACATTGTTTTAATTTTCTTACTTTCGTTTATATATATGTTGTATTTGTGTTTTTCATTATTCGTTCATCTATCTTTTTGTCTTTACCCTTCATGGATGAACCAAAGAAAGTTGAACAAAGAATGAAAGTTACTTCTTAGAAGTTTTTCTTATTTTTCATTTTATTCATTTTGTACTCTATAATGACTTGTTTTTTATATTCTCCTGTTTACCCATCATTGTGTTTACCCATACTCATTATTTCATATTGATCTCCATTTTTTCAGTTACTATGACCTTCCTATATTTCCTTTTATTCTTTAACTTTACTTTCTTTTGATCATTTCATGTAGTATCCCTTCTTCCCTATTGTATATGTTTTCCTTCTCCAACTTATTAGACTGTCCGTACTACTCTAATGTCTTCATCAAAAGAACGCCGGCGGCCCCTCCCGCGGGGCCACCTGTGAAAGCGGATCTATCGGCGAGGTCTGTGACGGGTCGGATGTTCTCGGTACAAACTGCAGTCGAGGCGCTTCGACGTGCCACGCACGCCCCCCGACAGGGCAAGCTAGGTGTGCGTCAGTGCCACCCCACTGACGCACGCGGGCGCTTCGCTCCCGTGGAGAACGTGAGAACCACGCGGAGGCGCGTCCACCGCGGCCGGTCACGGTCGCATCGTCGTCGTCACAGACCTCGCTAATAAATCCGCTTTCTTAAAGGGGGGAAAGGTAACTTCCCCCTAAATCCCTGGCGTCCTGGCTCCCCCTGCCGCAGCATTGCGCATCCACCGGGGATTGAACCCCGGGTCTCCCGTTGGGGAGGCGGACGCGTCGCGTGCCGCGCTAGGCGGCCGCCGAGATGAAGGTCTCCGTGTGTGTGTAAGAGCTGTAAACGGGCGTGAAAGGTTGGTAAGAAGGAGAGCGGAGAAGATAAAGATGAGCTGAACTGAATAACGCTGGTGGCACTCGAACCCGTGTCCTCGGGATTGATAATCACCTTAGTAACCACCGGACTACCTGTTCACTCATGGTGCTGTATCTCTTTTTATCTTAACCCTCTCATGGAAGTACTTGTGTATATATCATGTAAAAACAGAGACCTGTTGTTGCAGGAATGATGGTAGCACTTTCTATACAAGAGTAGGATTCATCAATCCTGATTTAGAAATTGGTCTCTGTATTATAGCAGAAGGTTTAAAGTTAAAGTGAGAGTTGTAGAGGACCACAGTAGATCTTTAAGGCATTCTGGGACTTGAACCCAAGTCCTCCGGATCTAAGGTCATTCCTGTAACCACTCTGCTACCAGTCTGCTTGTTCACCTTGACCTTTTCTGATCCGTTTATCTTGTAAACCCAGTCACGTTAAAGTAGTTCTACTACAACATATAAACAGAAAAATAGATTTTTGACGCTTTCACTTGATTTACAGTTTTTCTCCACTGTCCATTTACTCTGATCCAATCCCTCTAGGAATTAAAAGAGGCATCACTCTTGTCGGACTGGTCGCCAGCTTCCTCGGTGGGATGGCTTACTGTGTGACCCAGCTGGTCAACAACCTTCACCTGGGTTTAAAGAACAAAGATCAAAGGACCATTTTAGGTATGACTAAGGGGAAATAATGGGCTCTTTGCACAACTCCGCTACTTCCTGAACTTAATACAACTCCTTTATTTCCTTTCTCTCGTTACTGGACAACCTGATTAATCCAGGTGTGTCTGACCTCAGTAACCACTATGACAACGACCAGGCACACCTGCATTAATCAGGTTGTTCAGTAACGAGAGACAGGAAACAAAGGAACTGTTTTAAGTTGAGGAAGTATTGGACTTCTGCAACAAGCCCATTTCACTGTACAGTTAAGAAGAAAACAGGCTAAAAGCTGCTCACATACCAGCATAACTGAACAAGGTAAACACTGAAATACAAAACACAAAAATACTTGTAAAGTTGGTCAAGAAATACTTTCAAACCTTTACAAAACTGTTAATTTCCTAGTCTTCAGGCTGCAGGACACCATACGTGATCTGTGTGCGTTGCTTACCAAATTACTTTTATTAATAAAAGGTGTAAAGACAGGTTAACAATAGTAAGTTCTGACAGCTGTTATGATAGAAGACTAACATTTCTGTTCCTGAAAATAAATTCCCCTCATTCTGTAGGATTCATTTAGACTGAGCCCAAAACATCTAAAGATTTACAGCACAAGTCAAGACAGATTCAAAGACTTGATTTTCACCCCACTTCATTTTATTAAGCAAAGTGTCAGAATGATCTGCAGTTCAGTTTAACAAAAAGCCAAACAAAGATAACTTAAGGAATGTAATGAACAGTACGTGTCTGCTAATTTAACAGGAAACCAGAAGAATAACAAGGACTGTGACTGGTTAACATGTGACTCCCACATTTATAGCATGTAGTGTGTCTGTGCCAGATGACTGGATGCTAATGGAGGTGTCAGAATAAACAGTAGTTGACACAGTAGAGATGAAAATAAGATAATGTAGTAAAGCAAACAGAGTTGTTCACATCTGCTGTTCAAAATATGGAAACCACCTTACAGCAATAAAAAAAAACAACCGTTACAAAGCAACTCAGGTGACTTAAACCCAGTAAATCAAGTATTTATTCTATAGCCCTCTGCAATTAGATCTCTATTTAGGGTTGATAATTAATAAAAACTACACTGGCCTTACAATATGCAACAATAAAGTACTGCAGTCTGCCTGTAAGAGAGAAATACATTGCACATTATGGTAATTAAGTTCTGAAATCATCACTGAAACTGGACTGTAACAAAGAGTGTAAAATGAAACAACCTGCTCTTTCCATCATGCTTCCAAATTGAAATGCAAGTCAAACTTTACTAGAACCCATCCAATACTGCTTTCTATTCCTCTCGTCAGACATGTCCTCTCTTTGAAAGTAACATTCACAAGCATATAGTTATTTAATCTCTAATGTAAATACCTGGGAGTAATATATAAAAAAATAAACATGGAAAATAAGTCAGAGTTTTGCTTCCCCTGCTACGGATAAATCTGAATATTAACAAATATCCACTGTACATATCAGACTCTAAAAGATATAGATATACTGTCACCTGTTAATGAGTTACATCCAAAAATAAAATAAAATCTTCAGTCAGTAATTTTTCTCTTTTTAAAGCGATCAGTAAAAACACGAAGAGGCTGGTGTGTCCTGCAACGTTACGATGCAGCGCGACAGTCAGAAGGTCAGTACTTCACACACAGAGATTCCTAACAAAGCTAGGACTACTGCTCATTTTTACCACAGTGACGGTGACTACACCTCAGTTTATTTATTTTCTTTTACAGTGTCTAGTCATCTTTTGTCTGGCCGATCACAGCAGCATGGACTCTTGCATGGCGAACGCCTCCTGTGCGTGCCGATAGTGTGGTCCTCCAAACAGCTGCTGCCGTATGACCGGCTGCTGCTCCTGAAATTGTGTCCTGTAGTGAGGCAGGTCGTCTGGGGCGGAGGGAAACGTGAACTCCTGAACAGGAGACATTTGGGCTCGCTGGAAGCTGGGAGAGCGGGGCATCCCACCTGGGGATTGAGGCAGAGGGTCACTCTCTGGGTCCCATTGGAGCCCCTCTACAGCCCGCCGAGGCCTGTCTTCTGGCAGGTAATGAGGGTGCGCCTCACCCCTCTGATGCCCCTCGAACCTGTAGTCCACCTGAGCGTAGATCTGTGCGGTTGATGTGAGTTGTTGGCGGTAGATGGGGGTGGACCTGCCGTGGGTTTCCAGCTCCGAGGGAGACGGGGCATTTTGGAGGTTGCGGGTTGAGCCAGGCGGGGGCTGCCTGCGGTAAGTAGCGAAGGAGTTATTCATGAGAGCCTTCTCGGGGGAGCGGCTGTTGGGGTGGCGTTGGGTGGTTGCGTATGCTAGCTCTCCATATGCCATGCTGGAAGGGGGGGCATAGAGTCTGTCCTCCCCCATGTGGTCCAAACTCACACTGTAGGCCGGATGGAGGATGGGAACCTCAGTAGTTCTTCCTGGAGAGTGCTGCTGGGAAGGTGCGTGGTACCGAGGTTGACTGCTGGAGTAGCTGCCTGGGACCCCTCCTGGACTGTTGTGGGGGAATGGAGGAAGAGGGTGTTTAGCTATTCTGGGCCCTGATGTGATGGAGATGACGCTTCCGGCCAGGCTCGGTCCACGGCCCGGGCTTCCCTGATGCGACGCCGATATACCAAAGGGTGTTTCACTGCGAGGGGTTCGCATTCTGGACGGAGGTCTCTCGAGCTCCAGGATCTCAAAATCCTGCTCTGGCAGCCCCGGTACGTTATCATACTGGGAGGCGTTGGAGCCTCGATCGGAGCCGGGGATGAACCCCTTGGAGCGAGGACGGCGATGTAGCAGGGCGTTGTCATCCGGGCTGGAGGGGCCAGGAGATGTACCGCGGCTGACATGGGTCTCTCTCGCCGCTGCCGCTTTGGCGGCCTCTAGCTTCGTCTCTGAGGGCTTGAACCATCGGGGGCCGATGTCTCTACGGGAGCTGGAAGCTGCGTTGGAGTTGTGGTTGGCTGTGGCGTGGCTCTGAAGCTTCCCTTTATCCACTGTGGTGACCTGTGGTGTCGGGGTGGGGGCTGACGTCGGAGTTACTCCTCTCTCCGGTGTGGTGGACCTGGACTGTTTTTGCTGCTCACTGGGAATCTCACTCGATCCCCTGGAGGGGACATCCCTTTTGTCCACCTTGTGGTGGCGAATCGGTCTGTCCAACGAGTCCCGGCGTGCCCGACTCGGAGGCCGACTGTCCCGCTGCCGGTCCGGTGTGGGACTCGAGTCCCTCGGAGGCTCGGCTGGCTCTGCGTGGCTTTGACCGTTACCCACATGGTTCACCTCTGCTGCTAACTCAGGAGGAAGCTGCCCCAGAGGCTTCTTTGGAAACTCGTCCTCTTTACCTGCAAGATGAGAGGAGTACGTACACGTCAGAACTAATATCAGAGAAGGAGATGAGCACTGATGGTTGGATACACTGTGTGGCGCTGATTCACATCAGATGAGGAGTAACAACGGGGACATGAAGTCATGCAACAACACTGCCATAGAGGTCAAAATAAAGGAGAATTACATTCATGACGACACTTGATCACAGACAGAAAAAACCTTTACACACTAATTCCCACTATGGGAAGCCTAATTAGGCAGTACCACTCAGCTGAGAGGACTCTGAAATTATTACGGAGTTTTACTCCATTTTATTAGCTGCAGCAATAGCTCCAGACTTGGAAGATCATACAGAAATAATTCTTGTTTAATGAACCTTCTGATACGCACTGAGACTTGTAAGTAAAGGTATTAAAACCACTGAGGGGGAAAAAAAAGAATCACTTTAACTGCTCAGCACCAAGATTGCCTTCCTTCAACCAGTACAGGCACCATGATGTGAAGCGGGGTGGACTGTACGGGAATCACCACAACAGACCAGTAGGCAGCTTGTGGTGGAGCAGAAAGTGTTGCAGGAGTCAAACTGGATTTATATAAGCTGGTATCACTGCTGGAGGCTCAACGCCAACCTCTTCCAGACCTGACGTGCACCTCTGCTCTGCAGTTACGCAGAATTACTCTTGTGTGGTTCTCTGAATGTGTGTTGTACCTGCTATTTTTAAAAACAACACACTTCTCATTTGTTTGCACTGTAAATTTTTTAACTGAAGAATTCTCTCTTTATCTACTTCCAGAAGCTGGTGAAGACACAGCACCATGTCGGCTGCCATGGTTGTTGTTGTAAAGCAGGAAATGCCTGAAGGGAACCATCGAAACAACTTCGCCCAGTCGAGTTTACCAGCCGACACCGGCCCTACTGCCACCTTCAGATTGGGAAGAGAAACTGCAACACGATGCTGTAACCCTACGCTCGAGTGTAAGAGCACATTTACACCTCACGAGTTTAAATCCTTTTTTGGTTTTTCATGAGCACAGACTTAAAATTCAGAGGAAACTTCTCTGTTCTCCCAAGATTTTACAATTAATGGCAGTATTATACGCTACGATTAATTTATTATAAACATCTCAATGTTATCGCTTTCCGTAAAGGATAACATCCGAACTGTATGGACGGATCGGCACAACTCGTACGCAGAATGAATAACCGTTACAAAACACGCGTGTTACTGCCTGTGTTGCTAGTGTTGCAGAAGAAGTGCATCCAAGTTGGAAAGTATGGCAGAGGAAGAGTTATTCCTTCCAGACAAATGGGTGAAGTCTTTTCTGTCAGATTTCTTTGCTGATGGAACAAATCATAGAGCCAGCATTGTGGAGGACGACGGCTCACCAGCCTGTCAAGCAGCCATAAAAACGTTGTAGCGGAAGGAGGAAATACATCAAATATGTTTCCTCACCCACAGAATAACCCCCGGCTTTGTAAATGTCCAGTAACTGGGTTAAATTATGTTAAATGTTTAGCTGATGTCACTTAACGTTAAATTATATGGACGAGAAAAACTGAGACAGTCTCAATCTTTTGTGATGGATATTTTTGTTGTTCTAATAGGCTCAGCGTGAGTGCTATGCTTTCTGTTGTTGTCAGTGTGCAATGGTCTGTAATGACATATATATGGTCTGTTTCTTTGTTTAGCTTCACTTTACAGTATAACTAGGCAAAACTAGCTAGATGTTCCTCGTTTCTAAAGTCTCTCCTCATGCTCAAAAGAAATATTCATAAACATTTTTATAACAAAATTTACAGAAAGAAGGTTTTTACAAAATTTTAGTTTGTTTAAATTGTAAAATCCTGATTATTTCTGACAGTGGTGCCAAAAAATGTATAATTATGCCATCCTTACTATCAGACTACTATTACTATCCTGATTTATTTTGCTGAGATCCAATTATTTTTTCTTGCCAGGTGGATCACATTTCAATTGAATACGTTCATACTGGTGGATGCAGGCTACAGCCTTGAAGTTCTGCACATACGCAGAAGATGTGACGTTACACACAACGTGCTGTTTACGGAGGTAAATATGGACGCTACACATGTCAGCGTGTTTATCAGTTTAGTTGTTTTGCAATAAGAGCTGACGTAATGATATAAAATAGTGTTGTCCATTGTTTACATTTGATCTTGCCATGTCCCGCCTCCTCCGTGATGTCTGCCTCACTTTAACGACGTAGACATCCGATGACATACAACATGAGCTTTCAGACTGAGGTCGTATTTTAATAAGATGTGTCCAGTTTAGTCCCTCATATGGAAGTGGTACTGCAGACACTTTTGCCTGCAGAGTGGACGTAGCCTTTGTTGATGTAATGAAAGGGTTTTTGCACCATTAAAAGTCCATTCTGTACAATTTTTAGGAAAACCTGCTAAGATTAGTTTAATTTATATTAGTTAATGCTGTTGTACTGGGCTTCGGCTTCATGAAGCTGATGGAAATCAGCCAAAGACATAACTGGAAAAGTCTCTAGTTTGAGGTCTGATGAACGAGTTATTGTCTGTGAAGGAATATATATATATAGATAGATAACATTTAAATAGATCACCTATCTTCTGTTATCTAATTTTCCAGTTAGTGGACACACGGGCAATCCGAGAATAATGTCGCTGGTGTTGGCCCAGGGAGATTAAACTTGGAGCCGATGGTTTAGTCTGTTCGCACATTCCAGCCTCTTCAGATAAAAATATGGCCATTTAGAAAAAAAAAATCTATCCTTCACAGCAGCAAATGTGTTAACAGACGGTGGTTAAAATAGAAGATTAACCAAAGCTTTCAGCAGCGTAGATGTGGCTCATTATCTTGTCAGCAGGCAGGGATATGAACAGAAAACTGTCACTGCTGTGTAGGCCCTGCTCTTCCTTATTCAGTAACACTTTCAAGAAGTAGTTGCTGCTTTTGTGCAGGACCGAATAATAACTCAACATTTACATCATGTATATATTCATGTTATATAGAAATCTCTATTAATATACGTCGGTTAAATTTATTATTTATAAATCAGAGTTCCTGTTTACGTTTCTTCTCATCTTGATTCGATCAGTCACATACACAACTGTCTTGAATCGCTCTAATTTCCTCGGTAAACATTAACACATAGCCTATTTCACTTAACAGCTTAGCTTTCTGCCCTGCAGCGCGGTTACGAAAGAAATGATAAAAAGGATCTATTGTTTGATATTTGAGTCGGGCACTTGTTTGTTGGGGGAATAAAACAGAGAAGGTTTTATGCATCACTAACGCACATAACTCCGGGTTTGATCTGCTTTGTTTGGGAAGTAAACATTCTGTTAACAGGATTCACATTGTAGCTCGTCTAATTTGGATAATCGGACAAGTATTTCATGTCAGACAAAGTACTCGTGTACTCAGCTGTACCAGCAGCTGTTGTGACCGTGGTTTGGACATAAAGGATTTTGGGCTTTATGTGTGCAGAAGGGATGATATCAGCGAGATGAACTGGATGTTGAGAGAACGTGAGAGCCGGGTCACCTGGGTTACTTTCTACAGGGTACGGGATTTTGAATGAAACCGTATCAATCTGGATGTGCAGATGAGAACATCATTTAACAGGATTGTGGTCGTGTGTTGTTCTATCATTCATTCAGGCAAGTTATCAAAGACTGTCGACTCTGTTTAGAGGTTTCTATCAGTCAGTAAAATTTGGTGGCATATTTTAATCAATCTGCTCCCACATGTTTCTACTTTTAATTTTTTTTTACTTTAACTACTTAACCCTTTATATCTAGACAAGAATATCAGTACAGTGAGTATTTAATTAACATATTTCAGTATGATGGTGGAGTTTGTAGACGAGCTGATCTTCATCCATCTGTTTGTAAAACAGCTGCAAGCGCAATAAATGATTTGTAGTCTTACACCAAACACAAGGATGTAGAAGATGCCTCTAAATCTGAGCTTCATTCGTTGTTCAGCAGCTTGTAAGGATCTGGTTTTAGTTTCTCTCGGGAGCTTATCGCGGTAAGGACGTTTCTCTCTAGCGTGTTTTTATACGTGTTTTTTTACAAAGTTTACTACGAAGAAACCTGAAGGTGTAGATGTAAACAGTAGCCGTACTCCCTCCAACATGGTGGACAAAGCCCAGTGATCCCAGCTTCTCTTTACTTGGCATCTTTTTCCTCGTTTAGTTGTGTTCGGGAAAAGAGTTAGTAATGTGTGTCTATCCTGGATGATAGTCCTGCTTGTGCTACCTGCACTTGGATCGTCATAAATTGTTCTGAGCGCGACATCCTTCGTATGGGTCGGCTGATAAATGGGTGTACAAACTCTCCTTACTTGGCGTGCGACTGGTTCAGACCCACGCTTCAATTTTAATCTCTGCAACCAAGGTCTAACTGGAATATTGGATCATTTAATGTATATTTAAATCAGTCCAGGATCCATATATCAATGCTATCCCGTCTTCTGATTTAGATTTTTTCACACGCTTAATAAATAGACTAAAAACACTTTGTACTCCGAGGAAATGAAGGTTAAATTCAGAGAGCTGCTTTGCATGCAGTAATAACTGGCTACAGATCAATCCTGCCATGCAGTGCCTTCAGTGAGCCTCTAGAGGGCGCATTACATCACCAGTTTGTCCAGTGACAACCACTTGAATCTAACTATGGGAGTAAAAGGCATTAGAGCTCAAAGTAAAGTTTACTTTTTGTGTGGTGGGGATAAAGGTTTGTGAAGGGGAAAAACCCAAGTGCTGTTGGACAGACAAGGGACAGACAGATGGACAGAGACATGTGGAAGAAAGACCAGTCAGGATAGCCCACCGGTTACTGTTGTAGGAGGGAATGTGGCCGCCACTCACAGCCACACTTTTGTTGTTGTTGGCTAACATTGTTTGAAAGAAGAAGGAGAGAAGGCAGATTAATGAGGAGACAGCAAGACTGGAAAAACACAAGGCTACAAGCTTAAATACAGCAGGAAGCTGAGTCCGCTCAGAAAATCCATGTTTTTAAGATGAATGCGGAAGAAAATAAACCTTTGATCCCATAAAAATGACAACTTACAAAGTAAAGCTATTTATTTTCTTACAATCTGAAGTAAAACATTTAAGACGAGTAGAGTATAAATCTGATAATAGCCGTCTCTGTGGTCACCACTTTGGCCGAAAGTCCTTTGTTTGACAACTGGTTTTCTTTTTCCTGTGTGCAGCTTCTCGTACCTGGTGCCGGTAGATCCAGCTTGGCCCTCCTGAGCTCCGTCATGGTCGCCTGCAGCTGCTCGACCACAACGTCATCCTCAAAGTAGAAATTTTTGGATAAAGTCGCCTGCAGAAACTCCACCAGCTCCTCCATGGACAACCTCATCAGGTGCTCTGTGAGTCACAACAACATGACTTTTTTAGTCTTTTGAGAGGAAACCAGCTGGCAGCACCGTGTGGAGCAAACAGTCTTACTCTTGTGCATTTTGAGGATAGTGTAGGACATGGCGGGCAGCACGCGTTCACCCTCTAAAATGTAGATGTCCCAGATCCTGAGGGTGAGGGTGAAGGGTGTCTGAACACAAACAGAACAAAAAGTTAGAGGAATGTTTTGCACTTGTTTACATTTTAGTAATAAATCAGTCTAAAAGAAGCTTAAAGTCTGAATAGGACAAGACTGATGAGGAACACTGGTTTTTAACCAATCAGACAGCTACTGTGCAAGAAGAGAACAGGAAGTGGTTGCAGTGATTTATTGAAAACAGGATAAAAGGCAAAAAAAAGTTTGTCCATCTCCAGTGAGCTTTAAAGTCGCTATTTGACAAGCTTTCAGGATTCCTGAAGGGATTTTGGATGTTTTGGTGCAGCTGTTTGCACTCATCAGGGTATTTTACTCCTTCTAATCAAGAGCTTGTATTTTTGTATCTAAAAACCAAAGTGTTTTAGATAGAGGGATGTAGATGTAGAGTGTAAAGCAGGGGTCACTAACTCCAGACCTCCAGGGCCGGTGTCCTGCAATGCACCTGACTCAAATAATGGGTTGCTAAGAACCATTTTCATGTGAATCCGGTGTGTTGCTATGGACAACCAGGAGGGTTTTAGAAATTACAACACAGCATTTTGATGATGAGTAAATAAATTATACAAAAAGAAATCAAATTGCAAACTTTTTTGTAATTAATTTATTATTAATAATGTGATTCATAAATGTATTTTAAAATGCTATTAATGACACAATTCCTACATTTAGTTAGAAAGACGTTGAAATAGTTAATTCCTGATATTTATACATCTTTTTTTGCAATTTAATTTCCTTCATGCTTTACCCGCCTCTCCATTCAGCTGTTGCAGAACATGTTGGGGGCCTTGAACAGTAAAAACCAAGTTAAACCAATCACAGCTGCTCATCGACTGTAACCAGCTCTCTCATTGGTTGGTTAGACAGCCATACATGCGTCTTGTTATTCATTATCTGAATGCTTCATAGTTTTGCCTCATCTTCAGGAGTCTCCTTGAAGTATTTGCATTATCGGCATCTGTGCCGTTGACGTGGTTAGCTAGCTGTTAGTAAGCTGTAGTGTCTAACCAATGACAGAGCTGATGAAGACCAGTTGTGATTGGTTTTCACTACTCAAGGCCCCAAAGTGTCATGTAAAAGCTAAATGGAGAAGGTAACCCATTAAGGAAATTCAATTACAAAAAGGATTTGTTAACCTTTTCCTTTATTGGAAGTCATGATTGTGATTGGCCGGTTATCCCTGACGTGAGCAGGCTAAACACCACTCCTGTCACAGATTGGGATGTGTTGACACTTTGGTCTAGTAGTTCCTGTTTATCAGCCACAATGTGTACTGGAGGAGTTCTTTAAATCAGTTCAGAATATAATCAATTAATATAGATTTAAAAATACAGGGAGAAAGAAAATGGAAAGGTATTTATAACTAAATGTATGAATTATTTATTTCTCCTTTTAGAAATAGCATTTATAATACATTTACAAATCACAGTATTTAATAATGAATCAATATTTCTATTTGAAATAAAAACACTTTGCAATATAATTTCTTTTTGTATGAATTAATTGTTGAATTTCAAATTATATTAATAAATCTTCCATACTGGCTCTTCTCTCCGTGTTGCAGGGCCAACACAGACAACCATTCACGCTAAAGGGGGGACATTTTAATAACCCACGGCCGAGGCGCCAACCAGCAACCCCCCCCCCCCCCCTTACAGCAGAGAAACATCAACAACCTGCAGTACACAGGTCCAAGAGGTCCAGAGTTGGTGATCCCTAAAGCAGAGCAGTGCTTCTCAGTCCTGGTCCTCGGACAGAACAAAAACATGCAGGACAGTGGTCCCTGAGGACCAGGACTGACAAACACCAATGTGGACGGGAGCTGTGGGGAGAGAACGAGGGCCGTGTTACTCACTCTGTCCAGGAAGCACTGGAAGAACCACTTCATGGTGTACAGACTGGTAAACACCTCCTGGTTGTCCTGCAGCAGCATAACAAACATGCTGTAACATCATTTCTGCTATTAAATAATTGTCCACAGCTGCCTCGTGTCTCACCAGGTGGTGTTTGAGTTTGGGCAGCATCTTCTTGAGGATCCGGTCGTGGTGCTCCTGGAAACGCATCAGCTTGGGGAAACCAGGGACAAAAAACCCTGCAGGTGGTGACAGACAGAGAGGAGAAGGTCTGTGCCACATCTTTTATCCCAGCAGCTACTCCACCAACAGTTCTGGCTGGTTAAACTCATGGAAGAAAACTGTTTTTTGAGCCTGAAGCCATTTTAATTACCGCCCCCTGTTGTGTTGAATCTGCACTCCCTGAATTCTTTAGATACGTGAAGCCAGATAATTTAACTTGCAAAAACAAGTTCCCACAAGATTCATTAATAGCTGATCTGGAGTATTTTATCGTCGGGGGTCAAATTACTGGTTGAAGAGATGTAGAAACAGCAGAGCGAGAATCAGATGCGTACCGTGCATGGAGTGCTTCTGCCCCGACAGGAGTTTGACCAGAGCCCAGAAAGCGTCCTCTTCGTTCATGTAGATCAGCAGCAGAGCCGTGATCTGACTCATGCCCTGACAGTAGCCCACCTCCTGCAAACACACACTGCTCAGCACCCTCTCTTCCTCACAGTTAAACACTCCATCCTTGTTGGTTTGGGGGGGGGGGATAAAGTGTGATCCATTACTTCCTAAAGCAGCTTAACAATCTCGTGTGGACGAGGTAGAAACGAGCAGAAGTGAAAGTGTAAGAAGGACTCACCGTGTTGTACATGGAGTAGGCTGTGAGGACGTGGAAGAGGGCCTGCTGTCTGAGAACACACAAAAACATCCCAGTTAACGCACCAGTTCAGCTTGTGTGTTCTAATAACTCGGACGTCTTTAACTTCTCGGAACAATGATAAATACTTTATTAATTCCACAGGGAATGTGGAGGATTAAGGCGTAACAAGTGTGACGAAGCACAAGCAGGAGTTAACTCTGATGTAGGTCTGGGAAACAGGAGTGAGTCATTTAAATTCTATGATATTAAGGTACAGATGAGATGAGGTGGGATTAAATAAGTTTTCTTCCTTACACTCCTTTTTGAACATTTAGGGTGTTTGTTGGTGTTTTTTGTTCTCTTTTTGAGTTTTTTTGTTTTAGATATTGTACCTGCACTTACCTTGTTGAGTGAATTGCATCGTTAGATGCTTGTAGAAGCGATTACCTGTGTCATAAGTGCTTGAAATAAAAATGAAATGACTAACATTCATGTTTCAGAATTCCTGGAATCAACCATGACAGATTTACCTGAAGGATTTGTCATTGACAGCAACTTCCCGACTAGGGATGATGTCACCATTACCTCATTTTACATAAAGAGCCCTGAAAGGTTACGTCTGAACCATAACAACTTACACCATTATTGTTGCTTTGTTTTGGTTCTGTGTGAGTTGCAGAGGAAGACAGATTAAGCCAGGGGTGTCCAGAGTCGGTCCTCAAGGGCCGCTGTCCTGCAGGTTTTCAAGGTTTCCTACTTCAACACCCTGGACTTTAAATAAATGGATCCATCAGCCCATCAGGTTCTGCACATGGACTCATTAATCTGAGTCAGGTGCATTGAAGCAGGGATACGTTGAAAACCTGCAGGACACCCCTGGATCAAGCCATCCTCTGTCCAAATCTGCACCAGTTCTTTTCAGCTTGATCATGTTTTAAATCTAATGTTGTTTTTTGTTTTTCATTTTAACTTATGCATCTTATTCTCTAATGTTTACCTCTGCGTGCTTATATTTTATGTAAAGCACTTTAAAGATATAAATAAATTACATTTAAAGACTGATAAGAAGCGATCATGTGATTTTACACATTTAAAGTGTCGGTAAACTGTAACCGTGACGTCCCGATTCCTGACTTCTGCTGCATTTCTTTCCTTAAAGTCATCAGTGAGAGCAGAACAAGTAACATCCTTCACGCTGGGGAAATTACGTCATGAACAAATTATTCTTTCTATATTTATTCAGCATCAGTGGTAGGCTGTGTGGGGTTACTGCAGGACTATTGTTATTTTTTAGGAAAGCGCTTGAACTGTTGCTACATGGAAGTACTCACTTGACATCGTATCGATTCATGAACATGATGTGGTCCCTGTAGGTTCTGTTCACGTCCAGATCGATCTGTCGGATGTCGGGGGACACTCCTCTGGCTCGGGCCTTCAGCTTCTAAAAGTCGCCACAACCAGAATAAAAACGTAAAAACACTTGTACTGCATCATAATGATAGTCAAGCTACTCGCTTATAATCAACTTGACCAAAGGAACTAAGGTTCTACATTTATAAAAAGATAAATGATCAATATATCTTCCCTGCTCAGCAGGCGCAACCTTTCTCTTCCCTCCCAAAGTTCATATTTTCCACATCATTTGATTTATGTGCCCAAACTTATTACACCTCCACACCAGCCGTAGGCAGTAATATATTGATCTCGCCAGCTAAACTTTCTAATGAGATCCAAAGTTTGTCTCACAGCAGAATAAATAGAATTTTTTTCTTTGCAAAAACAAACTGCTGCTTTGCAAACACGGTTAAACTTTCTCATCTTCCCAGATCAAATCAAGCCGAGGTGCCGGGTGGATGTTTATGAGGCTTTGCTGTAATGAATGCTGCGATGAGCGGATGTTTTACAAAGGGGTGAAGAAGAGGTCCTGACTCTTACCTCGTAGAAGTCTTTCTTCTCCTCTTTGATTTTGGGAATATCGAGCAGCAGGCACCACACTTCCCCTCGGAGCTGCAGGGGAATGCCCTTGTAGATCCTCCGGACCAGCTGGAAGGAAACCAACAACAAGAGGTGATCGTTAGAAAAGGCCTTCAAAGGGTCTCGTTCAGCTCAGACACTCCACCTGCACACCTGATCAGAGGCTTCAGTCTGACTAAACATCAGGTCTTTCATTAGATATCAGTGGGAAGACGGCGTCAGGGTGTTCAGCCATTTAGTGGCATCACCGGTGGAATGAGAAGAACACAGCTTTGCTCTGAACTAAGTGGAAACGATCGGTCGAGACGAGGAGCTGTAAACGTAGGCGATATCACAAATCACAATCCAACTTCAGCAACATAATGCTGCCGTGTCAGAACATTTCTTCTATCCAGGCTAAAAAAAACAACTAAACAACCTGATGTTGTTTATCTTGGTCTAAACCAGTGATACGCAAACTTTCCAGTGACTTTCAAACCTTTTGAGCCAAGATAATATGCGCTGGTTTTTATTCCACATCACTGTCCGTAGAATTTTTTCAGTACAGGAAGATTTAGTTATTACAAGCCTGGAGCGCCCTCTGGTGGCTGCAGACGGTAATGCTTATTTATTGGTTCATGTTAGTCAGTATAAATTAACATTTAAAAACATGTAAAATTATACAAACATAAGTCGCAGGACCAGCCAAGAAAACTATGAAAAAAAGTGCGACTTGTACTCTGGAAAGTACGGTAATTGTATGATTGTATATCAGCTGGGTCGTCCTAAAGCATCCCCTAAATATAAGGCTTGAAAACTGTCCGAATCTTCATAGATAAAAAGGATCAAGTGGTTTTTAGTGGATTCGGTTCACCTACACGCCCAAAATCAGCTTCTCTCTCTGAAATAATGCCAGTTTCAGATTTTTAATATGACTTGTACTAACTTTGTTGTTTATGCATTAATGTGTGAAGAGATGAAGGTGCTTTATTTACATTTATCTCTACATTAACAGTTTAATTCTGACTGGACAAATATGACAAATATAGTCTCTATTTTTTTTCTATAATTATCTGTTGACCCCTGAAATGATCTTGCAACCACCGTGGGGGTCCCGACCCTCAGTTTGAGAACCACTGATCTAAACCATGGCATGTTATTCTACATGGTTGAGACTCCCACCGCTCCCCCCCAGCAGACAGAGAGCAGTAAGGTTCGCAGGTCATGCAGTTGTGTTATTCTCCTCAGACAGAAGTGGGCGGAGTCTGTTAATACAACAGAAATAAACCAGCACAGTCTGAATATCTTTATATTACAGACCGATCTCACAATAAAACCTCAGAAACCCGAAAAGTAAAAAAAAATCTCACCGCGTCTGTAATTTTCTGACTGAAAGACATAAAACATCTTTCCAGAAAAACCTTCAACTGACACCAGTTCTTGTACCTGCTGATGCAGCTCTGGCCAGCTTTAACATCGTTATGCAGGGACTACGGTTTAAACAAGGCCCGATCACAATCATGAGGGGAGAAAAAAAAAAAGAGAGAATTCTACACTTTCTTTCATCCTAAAACTGTATCTGCATACCACAGAGATGTAGAATAAGCCAGAAGCGACATTTCCTCGGAGTGTCAGAGATGGGAGAGATATGAGCAGCGTTGGCCTGAATGTACTCGGAGGCAAGGTGAACCTCGACCATCTGGCTGGAAGAGCTCCAGGAGGAGGGGGGGGGGACTGCTCTGCATGCAGAAGAGTCTAAAGTGATTTAGTGTTGACAAAGAGGTGGAAAATCAGTCAGACTGCAGGTGAGGAAGATTAAGTCTTAAAACCCAAACTGCTGGAACAGCAGAGCTCATCGTGCTATTAAACCGCAGTCGACCGGAACATATACAGCAGATATGGGGGGGGGTGGCTACGTTATGCTAATGGTTCATATACATCAAACCAATCAGAAGGGATTCTCAACAGAGAGACCTGAGGCTGAAAAGGTGGAGAATGACACTGATGGTGCATTCACTGACTAATCCACAAAGCAGGTCATCTTTTAAGTTACTAAAGCTGAGCTTTGTTGCACCAGACACACGTTGCATGTGTTTATTGTCAACCCAAATAAAGTGTGAATGTATAATGTGAATAATTGTACTAAAACCATGAAGGAGAAAGTCTCAGAGCTGCAGCTTTAGCCTCTATAAACTCCTGACGTGTAGGAATGGCCTCTGGTGGCCGGTTGAACATTTCACAGCTAATCAGTGCAAATATTTTCATAAAGACGGCGTCAACGAGCTAAAACAAAGTAAAACATGATCATTTCTAGCGATTCCAGCTCTGGATGAGTCGGGTGCGTCGCGGTGAATTGTGATGTAGTTTAAGAGGAGCGTCCGCCGGTTGTAAAAGCCGGAGGGTGGAGCCGCGCAGATGGGTGGAGATTTATCACGTTTGATCTGTAAGCTGAAGCCGTTTTGCTGAATCGTGAGAGAAACAGCAGATCGAGCAGAGTCCGAGTTGTGATTTACGGAGGCGTGAGGATGAGCGGAGAGTTAATGAAGAGTCGTAAATCCGAACCTGGTCTCCAGCTCGGCCTCCGTGTCATGAAGCTGCACCCGTTCTGATGTACGGGTGTGGTTGGGATGTTTTTATGCCAGGAAGCCGGAGGATCGCGTGTGTTGTCTTAACGAAACCTTCCACTCCATCAGCCTCTGACCATCAGTTGCTGCGGCAACAGCCTTGTAATTAGGCTCCATGAGGAAGTCAATGCGAGCATCTGTCATCTATTAATCCAAGCAACCAAACAAACTCTCCATCATCTTTTATTGATGTCAAACCAGAAATAAATCCAACATATATCCTAAATATTTTTCACATTATGTTCATATTTTCCCATGAAATCTACAGGAAGAATGTGTTGGCGATAGTTAGGAGCACCGACCAGGAGCTTGTTCTCCGCCTCTAACCTGGGGTGGAAACACATGTGTGTAGTATTACTGTTAGATTTTATTTTGGCTTTAAACAACGTACATATGGAGTAATTCTTCAGAAAATAAATAAATAAATAAATCTTCCCGAAAAACATTTATTTCAGGTTTCAGAATTTAATTTCCTCAGATTTCTATATTATTTTTTTTATTCAGTGGTCCTCATAATCTTCCGTAGGTTTAACACGATCACTTCCATTCATACCAAAACATAAAACCTAAAATATAGAAAATCTTATTTTGAACCAGATACCTAAAAGATTGTCCCACATTTTATATACGGAGCTTTTTAATGCTCACATCATGGAAAAGAATAAACTTCTATTTGTAGACAATAAAGCAGGAATAATGGAAACCTCACTCCTGTTTAGGGTGTCAGACTAAATATGAGTGGTATTTCGTAATAACGAAGGTAGTGCGGTCTATCACAGTTACACACCTGGGAACATTTTGCTTGTTAAAACAAAACATTTCCACTTTTTCTTCACAAAGTGCTTCTTATGAATGAAGACTGCATTAATGTTTGATGGATCTGAATCTTTGGACCTGAAATCCATCAAATTCAGGACCAGTAAAGGCAAGGTGCTTCCACAATGTTTTGCCAGTGAGTTAAAGGGAATGGAAGAATAAAAAGTCATGAAGACATTTCAGATTTACTCTGTGTGCTTCTCACAGGAAGCTTGTTTGGCTCTGGTTTTATAAATAACACCGACTCCCTCATTAAGCCCGGCGTCTACTCGCCGTCCTGTACGCCGGCACACTGAACCACAAACACTTTGAAGTTCGCAGAACCTTTTAGGTTTTTTCATTTCAGACACACGTCGACATTAATTCAAGTTTCTCTCTTTAAAACATTTTATATAACCAAGCAGGTTTATGTAACCACAACGAGTTTAATCCATTAAAATCCGGACATTTTCACCTTAAACGTGTTTTTATGCATAAAAGACTTGTTGTGGATGTCATGTTTAACATCAAGGGGTGCAAATCCCTTTTTCTTCATTGGATGTTCCATCACTATGGACCAATGCTTCATCTGATCAGAGATTCCAGCTGACATGTTGACGTGATCTGATCAGTTGTATCTACACGGTGGACAGATTTAATACGATGGTAAAGTTGTTGACATGCACAATGCTACTCGCTTTCCTTTTTTTATTTTGAAGCTCACTAATCCTTTAACTCTAGGTTTCTAACAAAAACGAGGTACCCGCCACAGTCCGGTTCTGTTGTACGTATCCCCAACATGACTCATGCATGTTCAGAATCAGCATCCACCACAGAAACCACCAGAATGAGCGTTAATGGTTATTTTTCCTGCTGATCTGATCTGATTAAAAGGCCGATCAGATCAGCTGACACGGTCAATTGGATCAAACTACTCCATGTAAACGTAGCTGAGGTTCTTTTAATACTAAAATCCATCCATGGGACCAGCTGGCTCATCTTGCCTCCATGCCCTGGCTTTGTAAAAGGGAAATGACGGATGTATGAGGCTTGTCATGCTGCGCACGTGTTTAAAATATTAACGCAATTAATTACATAAATTTGTTACCGCTGTTTATATGTAACTTATATAATTGGTCATGTCCCACCCAGGGGCCGTCTGCTACCATCGGGTCGGCATATTTCCCTGCTCCAATGATAACCGTCGCCATGGCGATGAAATCTTTTCTTAAATGTCCCCAGTGCGTTGGCTCAGCAGGTCTGCGTCATCGTGGAGATGTAAACGTGCAGCTGAACTCTGCTGTACATGGAAGAAGTGAACAGTAGGTCTCGGTCGCTGCTTTAACCAATAGATGAGCAGGTTTCAGGTTTATTGTTTATAGTAACTGTTGATGCAGCGTTGCCTCCAACGAGGAGGAAATACTTCAGTAAAACGAACTGAACCTTCTGAATTAGAGCAACGTGAAGGACCAACTTGAACGGATCCCCAATCGCATCAAGCGTAGCCGACTATTCAGTGTGATAAAAGCACAAAGGGTTTGAATACTTGTGAAAATAAGCCATTATAAGATTATAATCCTGTTTTTATCCGGTTTCTTTCATTCACATCCGTTGCAGCACAAAGCTAAACACAAGCAGCACCTCATGTAGTCTCACCCTCCAGCTTTTTACACCAAAAACTATTAATTATTCCGTTTCCTTTCCTGCTGTGACCGACTTCTTATCAAGCACAAAACGGGTTTAAGTTACAGATGCAACCCCCCCCCCCCCCCTTCCCCGTCATGTGTACAGTGTAACCTGAAGGCAGTGTTTCATGTATGAGGAGTTAGAAAAGCTTCTGCCTGCTTGGCATCTGCTCTCTGGTACCTTCCCACTGCGGGCTAAATGTTCTCAGCAGCTGGTGAGTCGGGAACAAAATAAAGAGACTTATCAGGCGTGACCTGTTCCCCCTTGCTGAGCTGACAAAGAGAAAATCATCCCGAGGAGATGCAGAGCGATGTGACAGAGCGATGTGACGGAGGGACAGACGGACGTCTCTCTGCTGTGGTGGAAACAACAAAAAGACGATGCTGACAAATAAGACCCGGCTCGTTACGTTCCTGCAGGAAACCAGACGGAAATAAAGGAAATGGAGAAGCGACCTGGACCTGAGGAGGCACTAATGAAGACAACCACAACAGATACTGGCCCCCACCCTCTAATTGTCCTTGTGGGAGGCCGACTGACACTCGCTTCCTCTTCAAACAGACGGACTGCAGCAAAAGCAGCACACACATAAATAAGCTCTGCAACGCCCGGACTAAGACACGAGTCCGAGGCATGAAAGACTTTCATTTCACCTCTCACTTGTCTGAAACTGAAAACTGATGCAGGACTCGTGTAGTGTTGTTTCTTACGGCTGTTTGGAGCTTTAAACTAAAAGTGGGTCAGTTTTCAAGGTGATGAATGTCTAAGCTTGGCTCCTCGGACACAAACAACACACATGGATACAGTTTGCCTGAGTGAAGGTCTACACAAGGGAAAAACTGCTCACTGCAGATAAGTTTCCATCTTTCCTCACAAAACTGCATTTCCCCAGACTGAACACTGGGGGGCGTCATCCTTATGTTATATACACACGACCAACTGAACACAAATATGTAGAGAGAAGGTGTTAGGAGCCACAGTTTTAGTAGAAATTCAGGTAAAACTGGACACGGCGTGGTGTGTGTGTGTGTGTGTGTGTGTGTGAGATTGTTCAGAGCAACAAAACACAAGCTGGAGTTACATTTTGTTCATTATCTGCTTCTCTGGCCTGGAGGTTCACAGTCAGATCTACAGCAGCTGAAGTGAGCTTGATAAGTCTCATCATCCCTCCTGCTATCTTTTACCTCATCGCTTCTGTACTTCACTCATTTCGACAAGTTTATGTTTGTTTCTGCAGAGGGAAACATTCCAGGTGTTGATTCAGCCCGAACATTAAAACAGAGTAAAACAGGAAGACGTGTTCAGTGCAAGCAGAAGCTCGGGTTTTATTTGAGCTCCTGCTGCTTCACATCAGCTCTGCTTGGGGGGATTTATTTGGCCAGAAATGTGGGCTTTTATTTTCTCTACCTCTTCCTGCAGCTTTTCCAATACGAGCCCCCTGCTCCACATGTTCAGTAAAACCACCATCACCTCACCTTCTCACTGTTCTTGTATTTGTCCCAACTCTTCAGCATCTTCAGCCATTTGGTGGTCCTCTCCACCTCCGTGTGTTTTTGCTGTGGAAAGGAGAAGTGACACATCAGAAACTTCCCCCTGCATGAGCTTCTCTGTGGCTACGCTCCCACTGGTGGGAACCACAGTCCTCATGTGTGACGCTGGGCACAAACAAAGCACATTTTCACATTTGCTGCGTTGAGATTATGAATTAGATTTAAACAACATTCATTTAGGACATTATTTTCTATTTTAGGAGGAATTAATGACTTTAAACTGAGCTTCCTGTGGCACGTTTGATGTGTCAACACACAACATGCTGCATGAAAACGCTGCCCGAGGTGCTGGAAACGGCACAAAACCCTTCATGTAGGAGGATTGAAAAAAGACAAAACTGTCTATTTTTAGGCCAAAGCTGAAGAAAAAAAGAATCCAGAAAAGATAGAAATGACTTTAAAGTCCTCGGACAAGAAGCAGCTACACGGAATATCTGGATTTTTAATGAGGGAGGATGAGGATAAACGTTACTGAGAGGAGAACAAAAAGATCAGCTGTTGTTCTATTTATACCGACTCTGTAGCTGTTGTTTCTGGTCCCGTCAGCTCAGGAATCAGGAACTTTATATTCACTCTGATGACTTAAATCAGGATCTCAATTCCCTTCCTGCCCTGAAAGTCCAGATCCAGCCCTCATTTCTTTACGTTTCGCTTCCAAGCAGTCAGACTTTTTTTTTGTTAATCTTATCAAATAATCTTCTGTAGAAGTTCTGCAGAATTCCTGAAGGTCTTTCACGGTTTTTCTTTGGACATTTTCAGATTTTTTCACTCATTTTCAGTCCAGTCCACTTTCACAGAGATAAGTTTCTCTATTTAGCCACTGATCTCTGACCTGTGCATCATTCAGGCCATAAAAAGGCTACCAACTCAAGGGATGAACCAGCCTGAAGCCTCATTAGAAATGTCTCCATGGAAACGTGGCTGTCAAGAAGCCATTCTTAAAGAAGGGAAACAGGGAGAAAAGGCTGAACTATGACACAAGAACTGGACTGAAGATCAGTGGCAACAGGTCAGATGGAGCCCAGACCTCAGCAGTACGGGATCATCTGGACAGATGAGGGAACAAAATGTAGAAACATCTGAAGAAGAGCTTTGGAAAGTCCTGGAGAACGTTTCCTGAACTTCCCGAGGAAACAACAAGAAAGCTTGTCTGTGAGGATTCAGGCTGACTGAGGATTGCACATTAAAATAAAAATGCTGGGTATCTCTAGACTCGTCTATAGTTCATTAATGTTTAGAGCAACGTGGCCATCAGCATCGTCTCTTCAGCCTAGCTACAATACTAAATACTTAGCTGGAGGAGTTAAAGACAGATGTTCATGTTCAGCTCTCAGATCCTTTATTTCCCCCCACAGACAATTTGTTTTATCATAGTTTCTAATCAAACACATGCTGATTAATAATTGGTTTTGAATCACTCATTGTTTTGAAGCCTTTGGGCTTCTTCAGCCTCTAACAGTTTCTTTCTGTTTCTGTTCACAAATGAGCTTTTTAAAAAAAAATCTGTTGTCTTCTGTCTTCAGTTTATTTCAGCTTCAATACTTTCTGGCATCAAGAAAGTTTCTACTTTCACGACAAAGCTGGAAAAGTCATGAATAAATTCAAGTCAATTTCTATAATCTAGTTTTTCACCCACCTTCTCCTCCAACGAGTCGTAGGATGGAAGCTCATTCTCACTGTGGAGAGAAGAAGAAAGAGCTTATCTCTTAACTTAGTAGTAAACTTCTGATTATACGACAAACCAAAGATTAGTCAAACCCGCCTGCATGTAGGATAAATATCTCAGATGGAAATCATCCATTTATTTTAACGTATTCCTTCCAGAAACACTGACGGATGAAGTCAGACTCGGCTCAGTCCCTGATGGTTATCAGAGGCAGCGAACATCACACATGTCAGCGGTCACACAAACAGGAAATAACCGATTGGACATTCCTTCATCTCCACTCTGTTTATCTGAGTTTCTAAGCCTCTGCAGGAGTGTTTTCCTTTGAGACACAGCCAGTGAACAGTGTGATTTCATCTCCTGCTACCTGACATTTAACAAAACAAACAGTAAACAGAGAAGTCAAAGTTCAATAACCACAGGGAGAACTTTCCAATATTCTCTAGTAGCGCCCTTTTTGGCCTTAAAACACAACAAGCTGTTTAAAGTGAGGCTGAACAGTGAAAAACCAAAAAATAAAAAGATTCTACTTCCCGTTTCGTAGAAAATAAATAACCAGCAGTTAACTCATTGACTGCCAACGACGCCATTTGGATGTGTCAAAACTTTCTTCAGTTAAATGAAGACAAAACTGTAATCATAGTTTTTGAAGCCAAAGAGGAAAGATTAAAAGTCAGCACTCAACTTCAGACAGCTAAGTTAGAAACCACCAACAGAGCCAGAAACC
>JBBBVU010000025.1:3972666-3984733 GCA_037177055.1 Atherinosoma microstoma
CCTCACTAAGACCAGGACCTGGATCATATAACACCAGTCCTCAGATCTTTACACTGGCTTCCTGTTTGTCAAAGAATTGACTTCAATTATCCTATTAAATTTTTCAAATTTCTTTTAAAGTTAGTTTTTAATGCTTCCTCTGCACCCCGCTGTAATGCTTTTAAGTTTTTATGTAAAGCACTCTGAATATTCTTGTACATGTAATGTGCTATAAAGATAAACCTGGCTTGCATAAACACTAAGATCTAATTTCATTAGATAATCTAATTCCTCTGCAGCATAAAGGGCAGCGGTGTTGCCTTCATCTCTGGGATATTCTGTTATTCATCAGCTGTGATCACATCAGAATGTCCCACAAATAAATATCAAACCTTTAAGAAAATGATGCACAAGTAGATTCTCATTGATTTAGATGGAGCATACTGGGCAGTCAGGTATATAAAGCTGTAAAAAACATGAGCAGAAACAAGCTTTAAGGCAACAAGGAAGGACGAACCAAGCAGAGCTCGTCACCTTGACCTTTTCATGTTGTGATTATTCCGTCATGTCATCTGATTGTTCACGTCATGGGAGTATCAATGTCTAATCTATCTAATTTCATCAGCTCCTTTTTGAGTTGTTGTTGTTTTTTGTAAATATAAACTGAGCCAACAGCAGAATCATTGGCAGAGAAGATTGGGCAAGTTTTTCATGGACACAACCCACAAACTCAACTCTCTGCTCATTCCACAGTTTTTCTTCCATTTACAAAGGAAATTAACAGACTTTCCATCGGTATAAGATTTATCCACACTTTTCTTATTTTCTAAATATGCGAAGCTGCCACATCATCACTTTCTGCTCTCCTGCAGACCCGTATCATCAGACTACCACCGCCATGCTGTGCTGTTGGGACCACCCATCCACAGCTGGTAGTCCTGACTGGACCCACCTGAGCTGAACATTAGGCTCAGACGGGTCAAATAAGCTGCTCCAAACTAACTGGAAATCAAAGGTATTCTCATTTTACCTTTTCGTAGAATAGTTGCACGGATGATGCACGTTTGGATCATTTAGCTGATGAATCAAAGGGATAAACTCGCTTTAATTTCAAGATCAATTAAAAAACAGACTCGACGTTTTGGGAAACAAATTTGAAAACAAGCTGAACTCTTCTTCCAGTCTGAAGCATCCTCCCTGGCCTTCAATGTCCTCCTCCTGTCCATTCTGTGACCTTCACCTCAGGATACTTCTGTCCCTGTCTGAAACAATCATATAACCCAGAGGTTTCTGTCTCCCACCACCCTCCCGTCACTCTCCCCATCTTCCACCGCCGTCTGTAAAGTCTGGATCGCAGCGCTCCATGCTAACACTCCTGCTCTATGATTACGGCTAACCACGCTGTTTCCTGCCTGCATGTGCCAGCCTATATATATAACACTGACACAGGGCTGCTGAAGAGCCACAGACACTCTTCCCTCAGCAACATTCGGCCGTACATCCGCTCTCTCTTCTGTTGTGGTCCCACCGTTCTGCTGCCGCCGAGGTTATTAACACAGTTTCTTTACTTTGTGTGTGTCTTACTGGACGAAGCCGAAACGGTCGATGACTTTGTACAGGTGGAAGTTGGTGTCCTCCCACGGCTCCACGGTGGCCTCTTTTCCCTAGAACCAAAACAAGAGAACGAAAGAGAGGGAATAATGTTAGAAACAAAGGATTAGAAAAGAAAGAGATTGAGTGATTTGAGAGCTGAGCAGAACATAAAATATTTTGACATGAGCTGTACGGTGATGTTAATGCCCTGCTAAAAACAGCTCCACCTGGTCCATAAAAACACTCTTCTCTTTGATGTTTCCTCCCAAGACTCATCATTTTTTCCATTATCACATGCAGGACTCGACTCATGCAAACTACGTTTCCGCATATTTCCTTGGATACTTGGAGCGTCGGTTCTCTTTAAACTAATTTACATATATTATATAATTGTCTGAAATGTTGTGTAATAAGTAGTTTTTAATATGTTTTTTTCACCTTGAGTGTAAATATTTAATCAGGTTTGCATATTTCCCCCTCCAGGTGCATATAACAGTAATTCAGTAATACGTAAGAGACTATATATAAATGGAGGGAGTCAGTTATCATGATTGAAATGTAAATAGTTAAAAAAAAGAAAGAAATTTCTTATTGGATTCATTTTGGGATCAATATATTATCGATCAGGGTTGTTTTGACCAGGGAACTCCAAACTTTTCCATTTCGAGTTCAACTTATTTTATCATCCACGGTGGTAAATTTTGTTTACAGACAGGCCCTGAAGATAAAATCCGCTCACATACATCAAACATGACGGTCCGATTAAATCACCGATAGAAACCACTAAGGAAAAAAAAGTCACTAAAATGAAATAAACAAGGAAAACATACCCGAAATGATCCTTCAGTAATTAAACAAACCCAAAATAAAAACACTAAAAAGGAATAAAAACACCAGATAATATACGATCATTCAATAACATCATAAAAAGAAAAAAAAGTTCACCTGCAGCTATTTAAAAATGTCATTTCAGGAGAAACAAAGGAGTCTTTCTCTCCAGTCTGAGAGAAACATCTGTACAGCTGCACCAGGAATCTGTGGGAATTTCCTAAAGCGGCTAAAATCTACAGAAGTGGATTGTTGGACATTTGTCAAGGACAAAAGGTCAAATATGAACCAGGTTTCAACGATATGTTGCATGTGCATCCATTCAAATACAGCAAAACTGGGTAGAAACAAGATAAAAGTAAGACTGTTTCACATCAGCAGCGGCCTGATTCCTGTTAGATTAATGGCTTTGATTAGCCCGATTAGACAAATTCAGCCAGAGCAAATGACACATGAGCTCTCAGACTAATCAGATTTTCAGTCCATCAGCTGTCTGCATGATCAAACTCAAAATGCCACCCGGGAAGATGCCATTGTTTTCTGACATTTCACAGATGAAACAAGGAATCAGTTCTGCAGAAGACTAATCAACGTATCCGTTTGTGTCGGATAGAAACCGAAACAGAGCTCCCGATTACATGCTGCCCACGTCCCTCTCGGGCAGGGAATCATGTTTTTGATTGGCTGCGAGATTACAAGAACAGCTTCGGTGCCCTTGGGAAAGAGCGTTGGCGTGAGTGTGTGTTTATGAGACGGAGAAACGGTGTGTGAGCGGCGATTAACAGGTGTGAAATGAACAGTTGAGACGCTCACCTGCGTCATTGTCTGAACCCCCATCACCCAAAAATACCTCCAGTTAATTCACCCTCGTGGACCCGATAGAGAAAGAAAAGGATGATAGATGGATAAAGGACAAAAAGGCCACAGCATCACATGCAGAGGCTACAGAGGCCCTGATGCTGGAACAAGTTACACTTCAAACCTCAGCTGTAGATCCAGGCTGAAAATCTTCTTTTGATGTGTATTTCTGTACTTCTCTGACTTCTTAATCCCAAAACAGTTCTTTTATAGTCTGGACTCTCTGAGACTTGAACCAAATAGCAGTCTAGAACAGCGGTTCTCAAGTTTTTGAGCCACGACCCCCAAGATAACACATGTTGGTGTTCATGATGCCCTCCCATCCTGACCTCCACGGGTCATCCTGCAGCAATCCTCTGAACAACAGGCTGGAAAACTGTCAGAATCTTAATAAATCAGGAGGATAAAGTGGTTTCTGGTGGATTATATTTAATTTAACAGATTTATCTCTGCATTAAAGGCTTAATTTTCACAGCCCTGATAAAAATCTCAGATTTACTTGATAAATAGGCTTTATATTTATCTTTTTATAATTATCTTGCGGCCCCCAGTTTGAGAACCACTGGTCTATGAGGCCACCAGAACTCAGGTAAAGGAGTAAAGGAGTTAGAGGCGTACTTCTCTGCTTCTTTACACGTCTTTATTACTTGAGTGGATATGACAAGAGATTTGACTCAAAAATCAAGCTGTTAAAAAAAAGAAAAACCTAATCCGAGCGCTCAGGTCATAATAAAACAGCAACGTACTAAAATCTACAAAAAAGAAATCATTCTTAATCTCCAGGAATGAAGGCTGGCTGGTGTGAAACGACGAGCGCTAAGTGTGTGTGGTCACCCTGATAACAGACTCCATTAAACTCCTCACAACCTCGACAGCGACAATAACACTGATTTAGCTCTGATTGTGGCTTGTTCTGCTTTGCCAAACACACGCACACACGCACACACACGCACACACATCTCCATCATCTCAGCTCTCCATGGTCTCTTCACCCTTAATGAGGCAGCCTGATTATGCAGCCTGCTGGACGAAATTAAAAACACTCATTTACAAACAGAGCAGGGTGGGCTGGTCCAGCTGATATAGCCTGGCTGTGAAGCAGCGGCACACACACACGCGTCAACAACCACACACCCATACACACAACCACACACACGAGAAACATGATGGGCACTGGTTCAGGAGCTGCATACAAGTTTACCCAAATCTATAAACATACTGATGTTTGTTTCATCAGGCTGAGGTCTGGAGTCTAACTGGACGGTCTGGACTTTAACTGGACAGTCTGGACTTTAACTGGACCTTGTCTCAGTCGTTCTGTTGCAGATCTGCTGCTGTGTTTGGGATCCTTGTCCTGTTACGTGGACCAGTTTCAGCCCAGCTTTAGATCATATTTGACTACTTTTATATCCAGAGGACTTCATGGTCCACTATGACTGCAAGATGTCCAGGTCCTGTGGTTGAAAAACAAGTCCAAGGGACCAGGGGTCGGCAGCTCTGGACCTCCAGAATGTCCCTTAAATTCTAGCAGAAAAACAAAGCAGGAACAGCATCTTTGGGAAGAAAATGTCACTTTTCTTAAAAGAAATGCGTCTGTTAATCCACCGAGCTGATGTTTACAGCTGGAAAATGAAGTTTAAACAGGTGGAACGCCCCTTTACAGGTACAAACTTAACTTTAAACTGATATCTGAAACGTTCCATAACTTCCTTTTATTTTTCTGGGAGATAATCTGGGATGAAGAAACTTTTTCCCAGAGCTGTTTGATAACTAAAGAGCCCACTCTGGATCTCAGCCAATGAAATCAACCCGTGGCCATGACATCACCTTAACCCCGTCTTTATTTTAACAAACATCCTCCTCTTCCTCCTGCAGGAGGGATTTTCTCTGTTTTCTCCTCCTTCTAGCGCAGTTAACAATCGTCAAGGTGGCGTTTAAACGCATCATTTACACGTTCGTTTTCCTTGACAGTCGCCGAGCTTCAGCTTGGAAATGCTGCATGTGAGACGTGGCTTTTACACAGTAAATCACAACCTCGTGAAACGCGGCAGTTCCCTCCACTGCATGCTGTTATTATTGTGTTTCACGGGCAATAAGGCAGTGATTTATAGAGCGACTGACCACAGCGTTATGAAGTTTGGTAGCGTCTCAGCGTGAGTGAGTGACTGGAATGTGGCTGTGGATGACCACAAGTGGAAGAAAATCTATTGTTTGAGGCTACAGCTTCCTGCTGGCTGAAGGGAGTTTTTACCTTGTCATATTTGGCGACGATTTCAGCCCGTTCTTGGTCCAGTTTCACAGCCGCATCCTGCTCCGTATCAGACGCTGAACACAACAACAACAACAAAAAGACAAAAAAGGACAGATGAGTAGAGAGTTATAAACTTTATGGGTATAATGCAGAAATAAGACGTGACAGAGAAGTTAAAGTCAGCACGATGAAGGTTAAACATGATACATTTCTTTTTATATATTTTGTATTTCCAACATTTAAGCTTTCAAGGTTCTAGAAAAGAAAAACAACTTTGCTAAGTATGGTTTGTATATCATTCTCCCCGCAAATTCTTTCATTTTCCAGAGATTTCTTGTATCCGCTGCTCTTAAATGTGTGAGCTGAGTGACAAAAACCTTCAGCTTGTCCCTCGTTAAACCCTCCCTTGTGTATTTTACAGTATTTATAGAATTATCATTTCTGTTAAGCCTTTATTTTATTAGTTTTCAGGTTTTTAATCCAGACCGTGTGACAGTAGCTTCAATCTATTCTTCCTTCAGCCTGATGAATATTCCTGTTATTTGTATAAAAATCCCAAAGCATGAACCGTCTGCTTCTGTGTTTACCAGTTAAAGAGACGTCCAAACATGAAATCTCTTCTACCGCCAATTATGGTGCGTTCAATTTGTACTCGGAAGTGGGGATTTTCTGAGTTCCCAGCCGAATATATAAAAAGAACGCACCTTGAAGTCGGGGAAGACTCACTAGCTCAGACTTCACCCATTAAAGAGTCCAATCAAATGCACCATTATTCCAGTTTCTTTTATTTCTTAATATAAATTCAAGCACTCACTGTATGATAAAACAGGTAGAAGGTATAGAAATGGTTAATGGAAAACATGGCTGGACTTACAGAGCGGTTAAAAGCTTTGCAATTTTATTACCACTTATTAAGTTAACCCATTGGTACCAGCAGTCCTGTGGGCCAGACGTGACAAATAGCTACTCAGTCGTAGCTACACGTATTCTACACCGTTGGAAAGTTACGATTATTGAGATGTGAATCAGTGAAAACTTATTTCTGACCAGTCGCCAATGTAATTTATCTTCTGTACTCCTGTAGCAGACAATGCTGCAATAATAACGGTCTTCAAGTAGTTGGTCCACAACAAGTCTTTTATCCATAAAAAAACAATTTTAGGTGAAAATTTCAGGATTTCACTGAGATTTCTACAAAAAAAAACTACCTAAAATTTATTTTAGACTATTACAAATAAAATTTAATCTGTAACTTGATGCCTGTCAGCTCCAATTAATACTTTTCCAAACATGTTAAATATGGTCACTTTATGATACCATCAGTGAAAATTAAATCATATTTACAGTTCATGTCAGGAAAATAATCTTTATCAGTGGTTCCCAAACTTTGTTGAATATGATATAACAAACGGGTCATCTTGGAGCATCCTCTAAGTATAAGGATTTAAAACTCCATAAATAAGGAGGATAAAGCGATATTGAGCCGTATTGATGAGACAGCTGGAAAACAAACCGTCTCGACCAAATTAAAGACAAACAAACTAATCCTGCGTGGTGTTTAGTTTCATTCGGTCTCGCTGCACACATCGCTCCACCACCACACACAGGCTTTGTTTTACTCCATCTCTCGCTCCTCAGACCAGCGAGGATGAGTGTGTGGATGAAGAGGAACTGCTTTAAACGTCACGGCGGCGCTGAAAGCCTCTCAGTGTTTTACAAACACCTCTCACTTCTCTTTGCTCCTCAGGATTGTAAATCACCGCCAACAGTTTACACACCGCAAACACACACACATACACTTCCTGATTCAGCCAACTGTGAGAGGCTCCAACACACACATTATTAAGTGGGGTCATGTTGTGTTTATGATGAATCCCGTGTGCAGCTCCTAGTAATGGAGGATTAATAAATCACACAAACAAAAGCGAGGAGAAGCAGCCGGTGGGGAGCGAGCGCAACGAGACGCGTAGCTACAAAACACCTGGAAGAGGACGAAGTGTTTACACGCTCGTTTTCTAAAGCTGACGGGTTTTATTGACAGCTGGACGACATCTCGTCTCACTGCAAATCTGTCCCACTAACAAACAGCAGGCAGGTTTTTTAAGCTTCTACTGACACAGTTTGTGACATGGTGCATCATCCATCACAAGATGCTCCACTGTGCTCAGAAAGGGATGGACATGGTCAGCAACAATACTCAGGAAGGCTGTGCTGGTTCAACCAGGCCATGTTGGTACCAAGAGGCCCAAAGTGGGACAAGAAAATCTCACCACCATCACACCAGCAGCATGTTTTCTCTTGTTCAGACATTCTCTGTAAACCTTCGAGATGATTGTGTGTGAAAATGGCTGGAAACGGACTCCTTCTGATGTAGGAAGTGTATGTATTCGCCCCACGTCATGGCTGCATGAGCAGCAACACATTAAACAAAAGGTCTGGCAGCCATATCCTGAATGATATGGAATTTATCTAGATAAATCAGAACATTTCCAACAAGTGGAAAGTGTTAAATGATCAGATTTATTCATATTGTACAAGTTTATTAACAGGCTCATTAACACATGTAGTCATTTTTGTTTTGTTGCCAGTTCCCGGGGTTCAGTCCGCTAGAGTCGATACGATCGGGGACTCGGCTCAGTTAGGGGGTTGCAACATTCTGCACGACTCAAATGAATCAGACCTTTTAACAACATGTTCCCCTCCCCGCCAAGGGCACCAAGGATGACTACAGGAGAAGATGAAGACACACAACAAAGAGGATAACGGGCTCATCTACTGGATAATTCAGGACACCTTCTGTTTCCACCACATCACAGTAAGGAAGCATTAACATGCATTTATCCTGGTCCGTTTGCCCGGAAAGTCCGCTTCGTTTGGGGAATTGTCAAAGGAGCAGACTCTGTCTGCCTACAAACGCTTCCTGTATTTGGCTTCAAGCGGACCAAATACAGGAAGCGGACTACAAAACAAAGTGCATTGTGGGCTCAGCGCTCGGCTTCGAGGGTAAACCCAACCAAAACATACGCCCGCGTGGGACGATAGGCAGTTATGGGAGGACGTAGAAGAACTCTGTGAAAGTTCTGATAGAAATCTGATCAACAGAGGACTGCTGGGATCTGATGCAGCTCCATGTTCAGCTGCATTAACCAACAGATGAACCAGTTTTCCTCTTCGTTATAACAACTTCATCTCCTCCTTCAGTAAATCTTGGTGCAGCGCCGCCTCTGTCGGAGAGTGGAACGCGTTATTTAAAAGGTCTGATGCATTTGAGAAGTGCAGCGTGAACGCAGTCTCGGTCCGGAAGAATATTGAACCCACCCGACTGAACCGAGTCCCCAATAGTACAGAGTCTAGCGGACTGTCCTGGTGTGTGTGCACCCTATAACATGGAGCTGCATCAGATCCTAGCAGTCTTGGCTTTGACCGTTTATCTATCAGGACTTTCACAGAGTTCTTGTACGTCTGACCGAGTTCAGTGGAAGCGGATCAAACCCACATTTATTTAAATCATTTAAATCAAAAATGCCGGTGTGAACGCGCCCTGACACTGGTGTCACGTAAAGGTCCAGAGTGAGCAGGAAAAGCACGACCCGGTCCCAATCCCCACCTTTCTTTGCCACAATAGAAGGACCTTGATGTTGCCTTTGTTACTGCAGGTCGTCTATACAGAAGCTAATCTTGTTACTGGATGAAAAGAATTAGCCAGACTGAAGCATTTAGAGCTGCTAGTGAGAGGGGCTGTCACATTATCAAAGGAAATAAATCATGTTATTCTACCAAAACAAGCATCCAGTGGTTGGATGTTAAAGTCCAGCTCAACGTAGGATGACGATGGTAAAGTCCTTCCCTCCCAGCAGCTGCGTAATAATTATGATGCCTTTTCTTTCTGCCGGTTTGACAGCCTTTTATTTGACTCCAGTCATTCTTCAGCTTCCTCTGGGGGTCTCCGGGGTTCAACGGGAGGAAAGACTAAACTGGAATTCCGAACAAACATGCTCCTTATTGAGCTGGCTGGCATTTTTATGACAGGATGGTGTGTGTCAGTGAAAGGCATGTCGCTGTGGGCTGCCAAGAGCACACACAGCGGGAGAAAAACCGTCTGGGGGCAAATAAACAAATACAGTAACGCTTTTTATCTGCTGGGAATTCCACCCCAGGAGGCCCTGCGGTTCCCATAGTGAGGAGAGAGGAACTGGGGAGGAAATGGGATTCAGCCTTTTCTTGGTAGTGAAGCGAAGCCTCAATTCTCAGTCCTTCACAGACATATTAGTATTCCACGCTGGACAGACTTAAGCTAAATGCAATTAGAGGCATTTCCATGCTTCAGGGATCACGCTGACATCTGTGACGGAGATTGGGCTTTATTTGTGTCCGAGGAGCTTCGGGTGAACCGGTGTATGTCCACAAAGTTTACAGTCATGTGGAGAAGATCTCTTGAGAGAAAATCTAAAAGCCACTGGGATAAAACACCCTGTAAATTATAACAAGATGCTGAATGGGAAGTTAATACCGGTGGAAGTTTAATTATAAGACTATTTCTGGTTAAGTAGCCGGATACTTAGAGGTGAATTAAATCTTTTCCTCACTCTGCAGGGCGATAGCACATTAGATGTGAGCCGGTTAAGTTGCTTTATTTGTTATCAGTGTTACTCAGAGATGATGGGATGATGAGACGAGGCCAAACTTTAACCCTTTAAAGCCCAACCCAAGAATGTTAAAATCATTGTAGTGTAGTCTTCTGCTTCCTGGTGTCCATTAGGGGGCAGAAGACACGTATCAGATTGTGTAAAACAGAGTTTTGAGCAAAGGTTTTACCATAAAGTGATGCAAAGTGTCTCAGAAACTGTATGTATCAAATGATTTATCTGGATTTATTGGGTTAAAGCAATTTATTTTGATGGGATCAAATTTAGGATGACCTTCTGAAAAAGTTTGACTCTGGTTTTTGTTTAAATGAGAAGATTTAATAGAAATAATAATAATAAAAAATGAAATAATCCTTTTTGGTCTTTAGGAAAAAAGGCAAATCCTCCCCACTAACAGTGCCCAGACCCCTACCATTTCATTTCTAGGCCTTTTTGAAAATGTTTAGTAATTTTAAGTTCAAAAAAAGGTTTTGTAGAAATATCTACGTTAAATTAAATGATCGTTATCAGATACATTATCGTCATATTAACCAACTAAGCTTCAACATGAAAGACGATCTGAGTCTGAGAAGTAACCTTGCCCTCATCATTTTGCTCATCTTTCATAAAAGGCTAACTCCCCCCACCCCTCCCACTGAGCTGACCTTCCACCACCGCCCCCCCGCGATGAGCTTGCCATTATCTCCAGCAAACTGTCCCCGTCCTGCTGGGACTAAAATGTCCCCGTCCTTCACCCACCCCGACCAGCTGGAAGCTTCCCTGTTCTCAACGTAAACGTCACCATTCGCAGCGAATCAGGAAGTCAGGTGTTGCTTCCCCTGCAGGACGGGAAGCTTGCACACTTCCTTAAATATTTCCATTTTCTCTTGTCACCATATTAAAAGACACTGATGAGAATTAAAAGGAGCCATGCAGAGACCCTGATTTATATCTTGAGATAATTCTCCTGCTGAATGGGTCATGTGACAGGAAGCATTTGTGTTTGCTCCTCATTAACATTTGCAGTAGAAGGCTAACAGCGACAATGATACTGTGACAAGAGTAATCACAGTCCTCCTTGTTTCCTCTTTCAGCTGCTGTAATGAACCTCTTTGTTCTGGATGTTTAGGAGTCGTCTCATGTTACGGCTCTCTGCTCCCCTCCAACCATCTCTTATAAACAACATCTGAACAAAGAGAGGAATAATCATGATAACAGTAATAACAGTGGAGAGGGGGGGGGGCTAATTTCCCGTCTTTTGTTGCTTGGTTCAGCTCCACATACACCATCAGCTCCGTTTACACCTGCAGAATAACAGCCATCCACCGTGTAGCTCAGGAAATGATCCTCTAACAGAATAAAAAAATCATTTGGATGTTTTTAACCTCCTCAGACTGGATGTGCAAGTTCGACTGCTGACATTTGGTCTCTGGAGGTTTTCAGTTCTCCAACAATTCAGCCTTTAGAAACTAGTTTTTCCAACTTCTCTTAAACTCTGAACTGGAGTCCGGCTGAGCTTTTTCTCTGTTTTCTGTCAACGATTAACTAAATCTTGCCTGTATTGTAGAAGGGCTTAATGTTTTCTCAGCGAACCATGCTGTAAATCTCAGTTTTAAGGTCTGCTGTGTTTCCGTGCTTCAACCTTTCAACATTCATGTTGCATCATTGATGAACAGAAGAGCAAAGTCAATAATTTATGCTGAAAACTGAAAGTTTAACCTCACAAACTGTTTATAGTCGATTAAATTATGTTCAGTTTAAAAAAAAAAAGAAGAAAAAAGCCCAAGATGAAGAATGTGTGTTTTTTTTGTTTTTCTTTTTCCTTCAGATCTGTCTTTATTCTTGGTTTATAGATCCAACAAGGTGTTGGAAACATTCCTCAGAGGTTCTGCTCCATATTGACATGATAGCATCACACAGTTGCTGCACATCC
>JBBBVU010000025.1:3987100-4001647 GCA_037177055.1 Atherinosoma microstoma
ACGTCTGTGTGGGGAAGGGGGTGTGTTTAACCTGATGGGCCAACAAAAGAACACAGGAGGAAGGAAAGAATACCCCCCCCCCCCCCCCCCCCCCCCCCCATCCTCATGCCTGACTTACAGCTAAAGGAGCATTTCAAACATTGTCTGATCCGTTTAGCTTGTAATATGGAAACAACAGAAATTTCTCAGACCCGTTGTTAGCATTCTGCCATCAGGGCATCATATCTGGAAGCAAAGTGTTAGCACATAGTGCTCTGCTGTTGTCTCTGGGTGACATCATCTGGTGTTTGTGCACAGAGCTGCACCGATCTGTGCAACACAACATCACAGTCACTTAGCTGCTGCATGCTAAACATGTGCTAAAGTTGTCCCACTTGCACAGCAACGCCTGACCATGGGAGCTTTGCATGTTAGAGTTCCTCTTAATCTATGGCTAACAGTTTAAATTTATCATGTTTATGTTGGGTTAAAGTTTTATATCGGCTACTTTTCACTCATTTTCAGTCCAGTCTTTGCTCTTCACCATTTTTCTTTAAGCCGCTTAACACTGACTTGTCAATCATTCAAGCTTTAAAAACACCCCAAAACCACATAACAGACAACTTGGCAAAGAACCAGTTTGGCTTTGCTACTAGCAGCCTGTCACAAAAACACTTATTTCTTCCCATTTCTTTACTTTCTGTGAAAAACACCAACGATAAAACAGTTTAACGGACAAAACACAAAATTTTTGCAGCTACAACAAAGAGCTGAGCTGAAAGCTTCGCATATCTCAGCATGGTGTGTCCTGAAGAAGCCTGATCAGAAACGGCCTCCATGGCAGGATGGTTGTTAAGAGGCCGTTGCAAAGGAAAGGAAACATGAAAATCAGTGGAAACCGGTCTGATGGAGGGATGAATCCTCCCCAGAGACAACAGACCTCAACATTATTGAGTTTTAGAAAGTCCTTCAAGAACCCTGGAGAACTATTCCTGAAGACGACGTCACACTATGTTAAAGAATAAAGGCTTCATGAAAGAAAAACTCTCTCTAAGTCAAAGAGTATTACACTAAACCTCTTCTCAGAAGGAAGACCAATTGTCCCACCACATACCAGAGCCTGAACTAAACACGCAAACAAACCAGCTGCGTGGCTTGTTTAGTCAAATAATCCCAACAGTAAAGTCCAACTCTCCACTGGGACAGAATCTTTTCATCTTTTACCTCTTTTCAAGCCATCCGCTGGATCCTCCAAGCGAGCCTTGGTCCGCATCGGTCACAGTTCAACCAGGTCCAGCACTTTAAAAGCCAACCTGAGCTCCCTCATCCCATCCCAGCACTTTGTAACGGCACAAAGGGAGGAAACCCGAGAGAAGCCAGATCAGAGAGGCTGCTGTCACAATGCTGCCGTTTGTTGCTGGAGTGGCGGTGCAGACGGAGAGAAAGAAATCTGACTTCAGGAGCGAGTCATTCCCACTCGCAGCATTCCCCTCCCATACACAACAACAACACAACAAGCTCCTTTCAGATGGGGGGGACACAGGCAAGGGCTGTTTCTGACAGATCACAAAAATAAACGTACTCATCTTCACTAAGAATCCAGATTCAATGAGATCATTTTACTCCTTTCCAAATATACAAAATCTTTTTGTTTCTTCAGCATGTACGAGTGGGAAAGAGACAGAAGCCGAAGGGTCGGATGATAGTTTGACGATACGGTTGCCATTAAAACTCCATTGTGAAATGAACAGCGTGTTCCTTGAAGGGGTTTTTGATGTGGCCCATCAAAGGCTGGGTGGGGTTCGGGAAATAAGCAAGAGTCAAAGAAAGTTAAAAAAGGAGAAAGTGTCTTCCCAGTTTATCTCTGAGCTCCATCAGAGCAGGAAATATCTGTTTTTGAAGAGAGAGAAAGAGACTGAAAAGTGGTTATCGCTTCTGAAGCTCCCGGGTCGCATAAAGAAGAGGAGGAGGGCGGAGGTTGAGGGGGCTTTCAGCGGTCATGTCCATTTTCTAAAAGTCCGACTCAAAGAGGCAAACACTTCCTGATAAACTGAGGCTAAAACCTCATCACATTTATACAACCACCACAAGGAAAGAGCTAGAAACTGAAAGCCATGCCATGAAATACTGAACTGGTACCAACAAACATGACTTTAACACGGATGGCAGAAAAAGATCTCACGTTTACGCTGAGTTATCTTGAGGAAAAAACACAAAAAGAAGTGAGAATCAGACACAATTCAGTAGAATAAGCAGTTGTTTTAACCAGAGACAAACCTCAAACAGGAAGACAACAACTGCAGTGAACATCCACAAGAGGAAAATGGGATTTCCAGACTTGCTGGTCGAGGTTTGAAACCTTTCCCGAGGTCAGCAGATTTGGGAAGTCACTGAAAACATGACAGATTCAGCCTTAGAGATGGTGTGAGGAGCTCATGTATACAGTTTGCCATTGAGCCGCTACTCCTCTATACTGAAAGGAATCAGCTGAGGTGGTTTGAACATTGGATTAGGATACCACCTGAGGTTTTCCAGACACATCCTACTGGGAAGACACACTAGGTAGACCCCAGGGCTTATACATCTCTTCTGGCCTGGAAACACGTCAGGATCCCACAGGAGGAACTTGCTGCCTCTGGGACCCGAGATTGAATAAGTCGAATAAAATGGATGTTTCCATCCCCGCTACTACTACATCATTCTCTCAAGTCTTGGCTTTCAGGAGGAAAACAAAATAAACTGTTTACATATTTACACTTTCTTTTCATTTACAGTTATTTCTGCTACTATTTATGTCCTACCCTCACTAAACCAACTCCAACTCAGATTCTTGGCTCTATCCATCACGATTCACCCCACACTACTGTTGCTGAGAAATTGTTGACAATACAAGCGATAGCGCTCGGGGGCACCAGAGATCTAGCTGAGTTTTAAGGGTTAAAAGTATTTAACGTCAGCTACTACTGCTGTATCTCTTGGTATAAACATTACCAATGGATCAGCTTGACTTTCAGACTCCTTACTTTGCCTTTTACTGCAAAGAAAATCTGAATTCCCCGAGTTTCCACTTCCAGGTTGCGATGGAGTGGTTTCCATGGGAAAACGAGGACCTAAGAAGGAAAAGCTTCTTAATCTAACAACATGAGTATTAAAATGTCGTCTGAACCTTTTTCATTCTCTGCTTGTGAGATGCAACAGTTTGGTGAGTGGGCGGTAGCCCGGGCAACGGACCAAAAATCTCACCTCTGACTTAAACGTTACTGTGAAAAAACAGCCTGCAGATTAATCAGAAAGCATAAAAGACGACGGTCGGAACGTCCTGCAGATCATGTGTGACAAGTTATCCAGAAATAAGAAATAAGTCTGAGTTCAGTCATGTGGCCTCGTCACAGCCATGTGTTTCTAATGTAATTCAAGTGGATCTATTTTGAGAGAAAGTCAGAGGCCTCGAGACAAGAGAGTCATTGAATCTAACAATGTTCTTGTGACAAAAGGAGAAAAATACTTTCTGTCATCTTCGTATCAGCCGAGCATCTTCCTGGTGGAAAATGAAATAATATTAGTGGGGTTATGAAAGTCATATGAGATAAAAGGCAAGATTTCTGTAATGATAACGTGATTAAAAAGCAGCTACTTTAGATTTGTGTTTGTAAAAGTGTTTAAAAACAATTTTAAAAAAGAAACGTTGTTTTGGTTTTGGATATGAAATCTAAAGATAACCATTCATCTCCCTGGTGGTCTGAGCACATCCCACTGGGAGGAAGCTCCTGGACAAGCTGGAGGTACAAGGTCTCTTGACCGACCTGGGAATGCCGTGGAATTCCCTCGGAAAAGCTGGAAGAAGTGGCCGGGAAAAGGGAAGTGTGCTCCTGAAAACCGACCTCAGTATCCACCTAATTTCATCCAATCATCTGTATTTATACATATAAATTTATCAGTGTAAATGGGAGATATTAGGTGCTTGAGAGAATATATTTAAGAGTCTTTAACTCTAATAGTCAGAAAAAAAACACACCCAGTCTTTGTGTCATTAACTCCACCTAACTCCACTTCAAATGATGCTGCATTCACTGTACCTCAGAATTAAGAAACTTAATTTCTTTTAATTGAACTTTTTTGCTAGATAGTTCATATACCTGAAGAAATAAACGAGCTGATAATGTTCGACCAGTAGTTTGTTATACGTTTCATCTCGCAATGAGGAAATCTATTCTTCCATCTTATTTTTTTAAGAGTTAGAAATTCCCATTTTCAATTCATCACTAGCCAAATAAAAGCAATATTTCAAAAATTTACACCACGACTAACTTGGAGAAATATAAAGGAAAGGAAGAAGTCCAGAGTTCATGGAGAAGGAGGAGTGATGATGTGATGTTTTATTCTGCTGTGTGTGTTTTAACGACTTCGACTGGTTCGACCCAGAACTTCAGGGTTTAGCAGCATACCAAGTGTCCATGGTTCAATTGCAGATGGCAGAGATGTACATACGTCTCAGGTGGTGTGTGGTTTCAGGTCTCTGGATATTTACTGTACTATAAAGTGGTCCAGACCATTCCACACCCTCAAAATGATCTGCATTAATAGAGGTGTAAGTTATTAGAGGGTAAAGGAGCTACTGCAGTGTGTCTGTTATTAGAGACATTTCATTAAAACTGCTACATTTAATCATACAGGCATTCCATCTAAATTCATTTCTATAATATGGACCGAGCTGACATACCAAAGGACTTTCTCACAGCTCAGATATCAGCCAGTTTCACAGAAGAAGTAACACGGCAGCCTTGAGGAGAATTAAATGCAGTTAGATCGTTCAGAGAGGCTAAATGTGGAGATGAGAGGCATCGAGAGCTAAACACAAGAACATCAATCCATCCCAGGAGAGAAAGCATCACATCATCTCTTCCTTCTCTTTTAAGATGCATGTTTTTAATTACAAACTCTCCATGTTTCCTGTTTGCTTAAAGCTTTAATAAACTGGACAGACGAAGACTCAATACATCAGTTTTAACTTGATTTCCTTTTTCCTTTGACGTGAAAACAATCTATGATAATCAATATATATTAAGCTCAGACACTAATACCCTTACAGATAGACAGACTCAACCTCAGAAAATTATCCTCCCGTCTAAGCAGCAGACTGAAGCATGTGCAGGTAACTGTGCAGATGCCTCATTCACACGGCCTCTGGTTTCCTGATCTCTGACAGGGCACAGGAAGTGAAATATGACTAAAGTTTTCCATTGTAGGACGGATTCAAAGGATTCAGATTTCATGTCTGCAGAAAAAAACAACCATGAAGCTAAAGAAATAAACAACGGACAACTTTGCAGCACGTTGTTATGAAATCTGCAAACAAAGCGAGTCTAATCAAACATGGCTGATATCAACACATGCAGCGGAGACTGTGCCAACGTGACGACTGTCACCAGTTTGTCATTAACAGGACAGAACAGGTTGGGGTGGGTGGCACCAGAAAAACAACCGTGCAGGTTAACCGTCTCCGCTGCACAGAGATGAAGAACAAAGTGACAAGAAAAAGCTGAAATCCACTGATTGTTTGCTTCCTCGTGGCGGGTTTGGTTTGTTTTGTTGTGCAACTTTCTCACCAAGAAAACTAATAACCACTTTTAAATCTAAGGCCATGTTTACATGACAACGCTGAGAGAGCAAGACGCAATGTTTGCCTTGCAATCTGGCCTCTCTTGCACAGGACAACGCAGTGTCGGGGGGGCGACTCTGGAACATTTTGAGGACGGGCTCCAGCGTGGAAGCTCTTGAATAGGATGAAGTCACTGCCCGCTGCGCACTCTACAGCCACAACAACAATGGCGGATCCACTGTTCTTCTGCTGCTACATCTTTTCAAGTTATTTAGTATCTTAAAACTAAACTTACTCATCATTCAGCAGGTATGTCACCAGCAAAGATGTTGTCTTCCAGTTTAATGAGGATGTAGTAGGAACTAGTGTAAACATGAGGTGGTTCAGGATTCTATGAGTCATGAGTCAAGGTGTAAGCAGCAAATACAGTTTGCTTAGTCTGAGGGAAGCGGTGAATAATCCAAGACAATGTTTCCATGAAAGAAGCAGCATTTTCAGACTAAAATCTCTTCAGTTCTGCCACTAGAGCCAACAGCAGCCGCGGCGTTGCCCTTTAGGGAGGACAGACAGGCAATTAGCCAGGCTGCTCCTCTGTGGATGACAGCATGCAGCTTCACCCCAACACCCACTGGGTCTGGACTGTCTGCAGGCCCCTCCTTCACCAAACGGCATGCGGCATTTCCCTCAAGCTTTGGTCCACACATCAATACAAGCGCACACAGAGAGGCCTGTATACCCACATGAAGATCACAGATAGTTCACAATACATGACTGTTGCCCTTTTTTTCCCTTTCAGTCGAGTTGCCACAGAGAAATGAGGCAGACTGAGAAGTATCAGGGTTGCTGAATAATGCAGTGGGAGCCGATGACCAGGAGCAGGCTGCAGTTCAGCACAGTCTTGTTTCAGGTTTGTTATAAATCCAACCTGCTCTGCACATCCTTCCTTCCTCTCGCCACAGGTAGCAGATAAGAGACGCTGCAGAGGAACTCTGTTTGAAGAAGGTCAGAGTTACCTGCAGAGCCTTCTGAGTTTGGGATAAAGAGGTGGAAGGATGGATAATACAACACGTCAGACCCTGTAACCACATGCCATCGCAGGAACTCCCTCTTCAACGTTTCTCCACAACAAACTTCGGTTTTGTGATAACTGGTGGTGGCTGCTGTGTGGAAATAAAGTCCAATATTTATTTGGTTTTATAGCAGAGTTTTTAATTGATTCCACTTAATAATGATTCAAAAAGTCAGAGATGCAAACGTGTGTTTATTTAGATTAATAAGAAAAAGCCAGCCACTCAGAGAGTGTTTACTCCTCTTCCATTCAGAGCAAGGGAATATCCGCAGTGTTATGTACTTTAAATATTTAACTAGGTCCTAAACAGATGAAAATCCATCCCTTCTTGCCAGCAGGAACGCTCACATTATATAAGCAAAATAAACTTCATGAATATTTGATGAAGTGAAAACGGTTTTAAGACGGTAAAAATCACCTTTATGACCTGTTGGAGTTGTAGCTAAATGCAGGAGTGCGGCTCTGAGGGATCACATGCAAATAAAACAGCTTATTTTGGATTTTAACGGTGTTTATAAAGTAATGAACACTGCAAGCTGAGAGCCACTGAGTTCTAATAAAGGTGAAAGAAGGAAGATGTATCTATGGTAAATATCTCCAAAACTCAGCATCTTGTTTAAAAGTTATCTAGCTGGACAGACAGAGACACGGGGGATTTTTTCCCTACAGATGTTATGATTATAAATTGTCATAAAAAGAATCAAAATATCACGAATATCACGATTAGTATGTGTTAATTAATTTCACAACACTATCAATATGTAAAGTCACATGAACACTGAGTTTCATTTATTTCTTCTTTGATGCAAATGTAAAAAATGTATATATAAACCAAGTTAAATAACCAAAAAGTCTCATTCTAACTAAATCCCTTCTGTAAATACTAAATAAATCAGACATGTTAATTCTGGATTCCTGTCGGAGGAAACAGATGGAACAAACTACAGGACATCTACAGGGAAAAAAGAAAAACATTAACGTAATTTAATCGTTACTATGCATTAACCTTTACTTTAACAGGTTTACAAAGCTTCTTAAACATTTTCAATGCGTTTTTCTCCTTCACTGCAACTTTTTTATGTCATGTTTTACAGGCTAGCGAAATCCACATGGTACCCGTATCTATTTATTTGGAGTGAATAACTCTTCCTCTTCCGTACTTGAATGGAAGAAAAACCAAAACAACACAAGTCGTAACACGTGGATGTTGTGTGGCTTTTTGTTTATGTCCTGTGCACAGAAGTTGTGCTTATCTGCGACATAGAGATGTCATGACTACAGATTCTCTTGGTAAGATTGTCAAAGAAATAATCACGATTTTCACGGCTATTACGATTATTAAACGTTCATTTCTCGAAGCAAGAAATGTGTAAAATAACATGAACACTCCTTGTAGCTCTTTAAATTTTATGTAAGGGGGTCAAAATGAATCCTTTAATGCAGAGAGATCAATGTGGTGGATTAACCTGTTTTTTTTTCTTATAAACAACTAAGTTATTACTTGTGCCTTATTAAAAATCTGAATTTGGCCTCATCTCTGCGGGAGAAGCTGATCTTGGACATGAAGGTGGCCTGATTCTCCTTATTTATGACCCATTTTATAAATCGAATAACTTTGTTTTTGTTCCATGTGCAAGTTGCGCTGATGTATCGTTACGGTTCAGACATGCTCTTTCATGGAAATTGAGGAATCTTTCGTCTTACTCATCAATATTATATCCAAGTATATGAGGTACTGACATCCCATCGGAAGCTTCTTCCACCATTTTCTTGTAGTTGAAACAAAGCTTTAATCAAATGATATCCCGAGCATCCCCAGCCATGAGCATGCTGCTTTGGTGGACAGTTTGTGTTTACAGCCAGTGTGTGTAAAGTTCAGACCCAACTCTAGACATATCTTTCAGACACTCTCCGGGTCATCCCTTCGATGCTTCACAGTTTAAGAAGATTGATGGGAATACACTGCAGGAACCATTAAAGCGATTCATCACCCTTCATCATCCAAACCACCCGCGCTGACGTGAAGAGAGTGACGTTACCCAAAAAGCAAGACGTTTTCGTCCCTGCATGTTAGTCTGATATTAATGAGAAATATAATTTCTCATGTCATTATCCTGGAGAAGGGAGGAACACACTGATGGGCTGATTTCCTACATGAATAGGCATCTAAGAGGTTTGGGGTTTGGTGGTTGTTCCGAGCCATTTCCTGTTTCTCTGGGGCTGAGATTCATTATGGCTGTAATATAAAATAATAGTCTTTCTGATTCAGATGTAAAATAAACTTGTCTTGCACTTGTATCTAGAGATAATCCTTTCAGTCACACTGAAACATGGATGTTGTTCTGTATGAATGAAACGCACAATATACGTCTGAATGAGATAAATTCCAACAAAATGAGTAATTCCTCTACTGTGAACTGGACAAATGGCGTTGTAGCCGTGCAACCAACAGATTTTTCTTTCTGCTTTCTGCCTCGTGGCATGTTTCTCTTCTCAGGTCCGTCTGAGCCTAAGTACAGGTGGAATTAATGAAAGCTTAGCTCTGCTAAGCATCACAGTGAGCCATGACCACGACATTAGAAAGAAGACATGCGCTCAAGAGTCACGTCCTGTATGTTTGTTGTGTACTTTTCACCACTAGCCCCTTTTACTGACTAGAAGCATGTCCAAGTGATCAAAAACACAAATTCTGTACCTTCCTCCAGCAATAAACTCATACCACACACATCCAAGTTATTATCCATCTACACAATGTTCACATCCCTTCAAATGTGCCCATTTAGGGTAATGGTCTATGGATTTTTATTCCAAATAGCCTGGCAATACAACATTATAGATGTGAACATAATAGTGCAAGGCCATTATACACTACATAAGTTTCATGCCTTCAAACTCTGTGCTTCTGACTTGTTTTGGTGGCAAACCGACATTTGCTGTGCACGTTCCTGACACCATCGTTGTCCTGCAGCATCCTAAGGGCTGATCCTGAATTCCTGTTGTCTTTGGAATTTTTGCCAGAAAAGACCAAATTAACTTTTCCGATTGGTGAACTAGTAAGGTTTAGAGGACCCAGAGACTCCAGGTTTAAACCTTACCGCCCCGACCGTCCATTGTTGTCTTTATTAAATATCTTTCTAATACGTTCTGTGTCCATTAAGTTTCTAATGGAAACAGCAACGAGTTGTTATTGATAATTACGTTTTTACGTTGTTTCATGAAAACTTTGGTGCACACTTTTGCAATGGGTTCGTGATTTTATAGTTTTATATGGCATAATTGTAGATGCTTACAAATTGGCTATTTTGGAGGCTTCCAGTAACGGGAAAACCAATTACCTGGAAATGACATCACCTACTCTCGGATGCTCGGAATTACGAAACAACTGGAACACACCATGAAAAACTGCCCTTATCTTTTTTTCCCGGCCCAGAGCATCACGTTACAGTTGTGTTTTATTCACGCCTGCAAATAGATATCAACACATTGGCTGTTTTGAACGTGCACCATGGCTGATTCAGCAGAGAAATGCAATAGAATAACATCGGAGAAAAGAGAGTAAGGCTTCATCCACACGGAGACAAACCAGTTTAGTTTTAAAAAGTGTTGCATAAAGACTGAATAATTTCAAGAAATGTGTACGTCCACACAAACTACTGCAAACGCCATGTTTTAAAATAAAAATACATAATCTAAAACGTAATTATCAAGTCGCAAAGAAAGCGATTAATATGATGTTATACGGTGCCTCATTCAGGAAATGTAACCTTCAGGCTTCAGTGTTTAAAACAAAGGTTGCATATCATATCTCAACTTTACGTCTTTGCATTAGAATAAAAATCAGTTCATATGTTGATATCATATCTCATGTTATAAGTATATTTCTCCGTGAACCCCGAACAGAAGCTGGGATTCAAAATACTGAATAGCAAACCAAATTACAATATTTGTAAGAAAAATCGCAATAAGATTTTTTCCAGTCATTCAGCCCGATGCGGTACATATACCAGGCCTGTAAGTGGCACTGTAAAGCTGGCAAAACTCAGGACTCATTAACGAATGTCTAAACAATCAAAAACTTTACAAGGTACGCCAAAACTTGTCTCCATGTGGACATGGCCAAAGTGACAGCGCGAGAGATAAGTCGAATGTCAACATCAGAGTGACTTTTACCTGCTGGAGAGAGCTAAGAGACGAGACAGGATGCAAGACGCATGCTGAATTAGCGATCGCTAGGGGGCGCCAAAGTTCAGTAATGTTGTTTTAATGTCATGTATAACAAATGTTGCACCACAACCATCAATCCACCTTGGAAAGACTGTGGTCTTAATCCCAAACAGTAGCTTCTACTACCAAGAAACTGCTACACTGCAAGAATAGAACTAGAGGTTAACTATAAGTAGTAAATATTTCATACACAAACATTGCTGCACAATTTGAACTGGTCTATGATTTTGGAACAAACTGCCTGCTGTCAGGTGCGAGAATGGCTGGCAGCCATACAGAAATCAAACATTCAGTTGCTTCGTTTTGTGACTTCACCTTCTGGTGATGCTGCTGGGATCTTAGCTGCCCAGTTCTCTTCGCTCAGCTTTTAAAAAAAGCATCCTGTGTGCTTGGAAAATACAGCCATCAATAACACAAATGGGCTTCTCCTGCAAATGACATGTCAAAATGTCTGCCGCGGAAAGGTCTATTGATCTAGCATCTCTGAAAAAGGTACAAAAAAAAAAAAGCCTCAGAAAACGAAACATGCCTAAAAAACAAACAAGCCATTCAATGATCACCAAAAGCTTAATATATGTTTATTTGTTCTTCCTTTTGACATTTTCTTAAAATGAAACAATAACTAATTAAGGGAATAACCAGATGATTAACGTTTAATGAAAAAATGACTCGACTTGCAGCAGTAAGTATTTTAATGAGTCACAAGGGAAAGATGCAGGGAGCCACAGCCACAGGGCTCCTCGGAGAGGGATGCTCTTGTATTGGCTGGGATATTACTTTATTCCAATGAACATGATAATTGTATTGTTTTTCCTTTGGCTCACATCACCGAGTCTACTCAGCAAAGTGTTTTGACAAGCTGAGAGCACAAGCTGCAGCGGTCATGTTCGGTGTAATGAAACTGCTGATGCTGATGAAGCTCATACACAATCTGCTGCTTCATCTCTGAAAACCTCACTTAACTGGCAAGAAACTCAGCATTTTCTGCCACATATGCAGTCATGTTGCTTAGCCTCTGAGCTAAATAACATCTGCCAGAGCCGTGGATCCAGCCATCACACCTCGAAGTCTGCATTGCACTGCAGTGACAGTGTGTTTACGCATTTGTGTGCATCCTGTATCTGCTGGAGGACTGCACTGATCCAGGCTGAGAGACGAAGCCATGAACACATGTTGCTTTTACAGACGGCAAATTAGCTCCTTTGAAAATCTTGTGCTTTGCTGCACTTTACTGGGATCAATAAGCGAGGTGCATAATTCAAGACTCCAATCAGATGCAGCATTTTTAAAGATTCAGGAATCGAAGCAACAGATGGTTTAACTGGTTTTCCATGAGTGACGTATGGTGGCATGTTTGTACCAGAGTGAAGGATAATAAGAATTCAACCAACACAGAGGCTGGTGAGATGGACATAAAGCCAACAGAAAGCGATCCACTGGTGATCATTCCTATGTTGGATGCTGATTGATTGGAGGACCCCGGCAGAGAGGAAGAAGTGAGAATGAAGTTTAAATTCTGGGTCCATTGCCTCACGTTGCTAGCCGAGCTTGCAGAGAAATGTTGAGAATAGTTACGGTTTTCAAGCAGCAGCGAGGAAAACAGCCAATTTAATCACATCACTGATTCCTGCAAGAAATTCCATTAATTTATTTGTATGGCCCCAACTCACGGCTAATTCCATTATTATACTGATTCATGGTGATCATATGAAGCCAGTTAATAAAAGGTCGCTAAGCTAAGGAAACCAACGGATTGCTTTAAATTTTCTGCATACATGAGGCGACAGTGGAGAGGAAAAACTCCCTTTTAACAGGAAGCAACCTATAGCAGAACCAGACGTCTGCTTTCGCTCGGTGCACTAAAGCCAGCGTGTGCAGGGCCAATATTTACTAGGTTTCAAAGCAAATTTCTGAATTGATTCCAGTTGTTGGTAATGATTTGTGCAAAGGTGTATTTATTTAGATTAATAAGAAAAAGCCAGCCAATTAGAGGGTGTTTATTCCTCTCCCATCAGAACCGGAAAATAACCTCATTTAAAGATACTTAATTATGGCAATAATACTCCAGAGTATTTAAATCCCAAGTGTGCTGCTTTGTGCTTTTTATTAACTTCATGTTGCCTTCTTCTCACTCATCAATATTACAATTATCCTCCAGAGACCAAGCCTCCTCATACGTGGACATAACATATTTGGCTGTCTGCATCATAATACTAAATTCTGTGTAACTGAAACCTGTTGAACACTTGCACTGCCATTTGGTGGAATAAAAAGAGTTTTTTTAAATCAATATAAAATTATATTTACATCTACATCATATATAATAAAATATGTATACTCAAAAATCATAAAATTATATTCATTGGTTCCTCCTAAACCCAAATAGCTAAAAGAAACCTGTAACGCACGTCAAACTTAAGCTCAGAAGGTTATATTCAAATATATGAACTACTGACATCACATTGGAAGCTTCTTCCATCATTTTCCTTTATTTGTAAACAAAACTTTATTCAGATGTTACTCCAGAGTATCTCCAGCCATGAGTATGATCACCTGGTCAGAGGATTTTTTACCATAAATGACCAGTTAGAAAAACAAGAGAGGAAAGAGTGGAGAAAATAACTGCAGGAGTTTTGTAGGTAAAAGTTGAGCGACCAAGTAATTAAATATAAAAAAATGTGGGATTTTTACACACAAAGGAGCAAAGTGAAGATCACCTTCTGACAAACTTTTTATTCCCATAACGGTTCATAAAAATGAGCAGCTGTTTCCACCTCAAGGGAATAAAAAAAAGCACAAGTGTTTTAGTTGCATCTACTTCTTAGTTGTCATGTTAAGGACGCCCTCATTCACTCAATCACACAGCACTTCTATGTATTATCCATTGTAACCTAAGAACTGACACAACCGTGTATTTTTGACTCGGCACACGACACAGCAGAACGTTACAACAGGTAGCGTCTGCAAAGCTGTGCACACCAACCCCGACGACACCAAGGTGATAAATGGAAGCTGTTGTCAACGCCAGCTGGCAGCAGGTGAAGCTTTTCCTGCTTAAATAACAGGATTTAAAGTGAATTCCTCTCAGCTTTTATAAACAAGGTAATTCTATGTTTTACACCTGCTTCCCAGTTCTGGGACCCGGTACCACAAGTACCAGACCAGAACAGAGGAAATTAATACAAGAAAAACTGAATTTCACAGCACATGTGACTGGATGAAATGAAAGTACTTTGTAAAAATCATCATAAATTATCATCAAGATCTTCATTCCTGCCCATAATTTCCTCATTAGATTGATGTTAATTCCCCCCCTGGTAACACAAACGACCTGTTTTTTATCTAAAGAGCACTGAAGCGAGAAGTCAGCCGGCTGCGTTTTTTTTCCTGCAGGGCTCGAATAAACTTGTGGCTGCAATGAAAACGGCTCTTCTTCCAGCAGTCGCAGAGACCACAGAACGCATGAAGGCCGATCTGATCGGGAGACAAGAGGAGGGGTCAGGGGTCACAGAGAATTCCATTACCCCGAGCACCACACTTCATTATTCATTGAACACCAGAGAAATGCAGCACACACACACACATATATATATAAATAGATATATGTGTGTGTGTGTGTGTGTGTGTGTGTGTGTGTGTGTGTGTGTGTGTGTGTGTGTGTGTGTGTGTGTGTGTG
>JBBBVU010000025.1:4001747-4019842 GCA_037177055.1 Atherinosoma microstoma
TATATGTGTGTGTGTGTGTGTGTGTGTGTGTGTGTGTGTGTGTGTGTGTGTGTGTGTGTGTGTGTGTGTGTGTGTGCTCCCACAGATGCAGAGCTATTCCAGGCGTCGCTCCAGGGGATTGTCCCTCCCACTCAGACAAACGACACATGGCACAGCAAAAAGTTTAACCTCATCCACAATGACATTCAGTACAAAGCAATTAACTTCATTGTTGAATCAGGACATTTCCCACAAAAATAAGCCTCATCGGATCAGATTTCCAAAGTGTCCCTTCCTACACGAGTGATGCACAAAATACTAATATTACTTCTAGAAGTCATGAACGAAGATGACAAACATAAAGTCTTCTGTTTTTATGTTTTTGTACTGGTCATAAATGTTTTACACACGTTACCCTGAATAAATTTACCTAAAGTTAACTCATTTCTAATAGGAAGATGAGGATGAGAGTCAGCACCGTGCAGTCACAGATGGACAGGTGCACTGATGCTGCATCTGCAGTGAAGTAGCTCCTGTATCGGAGTAAAGTGGGGTTAAAACTGACATTAAATTGATGATGATGAGATCTTTTTGCTGTGCTGGGCCTTAAGAAACACCTCTTATATCCATTTGGGCGGCAGGTCCTGCAAAGGCGAACATCAATACTGAAGCTATAAAAGACTCAGAAGAAGAGAGTTGTTCAGGGCAGCAAAAAACTGAAAAGGAGGGAAATGGAGGAATCAGTGGTTTTATGAGACGTTTGAGGGCAAACATTTGAGAAATGGATTGCACCGATTCTGTAATGCAAGAACAGACACCAAATCAGCTTTAGTAGAGAAGGAAAAAGGCATTTTAGGAGAAGTGAAGAAGAAAACAAAAGTTAACATGGTGCAGTTTTTTCAGGAGATAGCTCTTTCACGGTGGCAGGGTCTTCAACCCCCCCACCCCCCCATCAACTTCCAGGAACAAATCTGAAGGTCTTTCCTTTCTTCTGCAGAGAAAAGCCCTCCCACTTTGGTTCTGGTTCAACTGGTATGAATATGAACACAGTCTGGTTCACCATAAAGCACCAAGACTCTGAGACTCCAGAACGGTGCCGGGACCAGAACCAGAACCAGAACCAGACCAGTCTGTCTAAAAGCACTAAGAATAACACTGAAATAACTGGTTTTCACCTCTTCAGGTAATTTAATCCATCAGATGATATGTGTTGATTTCCAGGAAATCTCCATATTATGAGTAAATTCTCTAAAATCATGGAGTAAAGTAATAATTCAACATACAAGTGATTCTGTTGCTGCTTCGTGCTCTTCTTTTTTCTAATCACTCGTCAATGTCTGTACATTCAAATCTATTTGGCATCAAGATGAAAACAAAACCGCTCATCAAGGAGCTTCAATCACTCTTCTTCAAGAGCTATAATGCAAGGACGGCACGCTTTCTGTCTCCATCCTTGGTATCTGTACTTTTTCAGGTTTCAAGCTCTTACTTGTCACATTCGTAATTATACGAGTATTATAGAAACAAAATAAAAGGGATAACTGGCTTCCAGTCCCACTGTCCCACACCCTGCCATGTTACTACTTCACCCATTTCACCATAAACTGTAATCTTGTACCAAGGCTAAAGGAGAGGGGGGAGAGGGGGAGAAGAGGTAAGGTGGATGACTATATTTGGGTTTATTTATTTAACCCCTTGTGGTCCTGCTCTACCATTTGGTAGAGCAACATTTTTAGTGATTATCATGAATCTTAGTAAAGAATTGATGAAATAAACCTGCCTGAACCGTCACTACCAATTGGTTTGGGTATGTAGTACCAGAAGAAGGAGTTTCGGTTACAAATTTTGACGATTTCACTGTCATTATTTTATTATTAACTTTTATATCAACTATTTGCGAAAAAACATTTATTTGTATTTTCTTGTATTTACTTGAAATGTAAAAAAACTTTTCTCTCTTGCTTTTTTCTTAGTGTAAAAGTTAAAGGTTAATTTGTTTTTGATACAAAGTATATATCTTAATTTTTTTTTTTTTTACATATTCTGCATTATTTGTTTATCTGCCTTTGAAGAAGCCCAACTCATTAATATACTAAACCCCAGATGTATACTCTACAAATTACATAACTGTGTGTATATAAAAGTATACCTTTCTACTTGAACTTTATTTATTTATTTACTTGTAAAGGTGCACATATAGCAGGATGAATATATAACAGTGTTTAAGACTATTTTGTTTCATGTTTATTGTCATTTCTGATCTGCTGAGATATGAGGGTGTTATTGTGGGAAGGGGGGGGGGGTTGTTCAATGTTTATGTTTATATAAATTGCAAATGTCTATAAAAACATTGTTGAGAAAAAAAAAGGATAACTGACTTAGATAGATAAGAATTATGTGTATATTGTTTTCTTAAAAGTTTAGTTTGTGCTGTTTATGTTGTTTATGCTGTAAAGGATTCTTTCTTCCTCTTTGAAACGCTCAACCAGGGATGAGAGTTGTGATAAAGTTGCTATATACTCTTTATGTCTTCTATGTTTCTATGCATTGTCCCTGATAAACAAATAGATAATAATAAAACTTGCAGATGTACAGAAATCTAAAAAAAGAAAATAGTGGAACCAACATAAACCAAACAACAAGCAGACGCCCTCCTTTGTATTAGCTGATGTGTGCAGAATCTCTTCCTGCACTTTGCATTTATAATCAGAGGTTTTTTCTCCATATTTTATTGGAAATCTGGGTTTTCTTTTTAAAAAAAAACACCCTCACCAAAGTCATTCTGATGTTGGAATCAGGTTGAGGTGGGCAGCATCTGTGAGATGATAAAGCATGCATCTTTATACTCATCACACAACTTCCTCTCTCATAAAATCCACGTTAGAAATGCATTTAAATATGGCCTGTATAATTAAGTCACAGCTATTTGCTCTAAATGTTCTGAAACTAGCCTAAGTCTGCCACTCAGACAACAGCATGGACAAAACTCAGATTGCAACCAGTTCAGTAAAACCTAGAACACACCCACAATGCTGTTTGGGTGGATTATTTTACATACAAACTGACCAATGTCCTTCAGTTTGGTCTAACCCTCCACCTTTACCCCCTAAATATTAGATTTAGTAAATTTCATCCGTGCTATAGGAGGTTACTGACACGATCTCAGTGGCTTAAAGGGTCATTAAATGATCACACACCTCCGAACCTGGCTGCTGCCCTGTGTCTGGACGGCGACACCAGCTCCTTGACGATCTGTAGGACCTGCATGCTCACAGGGAGGTGATGAAGGAGGCAGTCGGAGGTGCCACAGGTCGGTGGCAGCTCTCACCCTCCACAATCTCATCCCTCCTCGGCTCCACCTCAGGACTCATCTCCTAATCCCTGACTCCAACATGACCTGAGGGGTTCTCTGGAGGCAAAGGATCCAGTCTTTGTTCTTGGTTTGGTGTCAGCCGACTGTTCTTTTGTTTTTAAAAAAAAATCCAGATATCAAGACATGTTGGTGAAGTCCTCGTCCCCGAGGAGCAGCTGAAGGCAGCGGTGAGATCTCAACTTAACTCCTGGCAGCGGAGGGAAGTAGCGCTGGGTGTTCGCTGGCAGCGACTCTACAAACTGAGCGTGCTCATTTCGCGTGTGATGTGTCGCTCGGCTGGAGTGCTCTCACACACTCGTTCTGCAGAACACATCCACACTCTTTTCTTCTTCTTCCACCCTTTTCCTGGCCGTTTCTTCTTCGTGGCTCCGGCAGACGAAGCACCTGGCTGCTGCGGATCATTAGATGCACATAAGACCAGAGAGGACGTCTCTCAACTGTCTAACTCTCTCATTTGCACTCTTCCCACCCCCGACCCTCACCCACCCACCCACCCCCCCCATCTCTTATATATCTTTCTCTTCTCCACCACTCTCTCCTCCCTCGGTCCTGCGATAGCTGGCTGCCTCGCTGGCGCTCCTCTCTTCACATCCTCTAAATTCAAATTAATGAGCGTTTCCACTCACCTACAGCATCTTCCTCCCTCCCTCCCTCCCTCCCCCTGCTCTCCTGCACTCCTCCCCTCCCCTTCTCATTTTATCCCTCTCTCTTGGTCACCCACCACCCCTCGCTTTCTTTTCTCTCTCTTCCTTTCTCGTGTACATCGGCAGTGACGCTGTGAAACATGAGCAGAATGTAAAGGAGTAAATGAAAAGCCGAGGATGTTCGTTCATGTGCAGTGATGATTTGTACCGCTGTCATCCAGAGGTTACGCCCTCTCACATCCTCCGTCTTTATTATTCTCCTCATCTTCATTCCCTCAACAGATCTGTTCTTTTTATGGATTTAGGGCAAATTAAGAACTAAATTTAGGCGCGTTTTAAGCAATTGTTTTTACTTTTGGAAGTCAACATGGTGGCTGTTGCCATCTAGATATTTCTAAGCCCGCCAACGCTCGCTTCAAAACTATCCTGGAAGCAGCTCAGTTGGATAGTTGGTCAATTTCTTTTGATTAATCAGTTGGTTCATTAATTAACAGGCAGGCACATCTGTGGGCAGCACAGTGTTGCTGTGGTAACAGACAGTAGAAGTGGTGTGAAACATGACACTGCCCTTTGTGTCAGTCATGTGTTCTGGGTTGGTGGAAAATACCTTTTTCAACTATGGCTTGCTTGTTTTTGGCCGTTAGTCATTTCAAATCATGAAACTGATCAAGGCTACTTCAAAGTACCTCATGCAGTCCTAAAAAAGGAGAGTGAAAGACACATTTTATGAAAAAACATCATAAAAAGTGGCTGGTGAACCTTTTGTTTAGGTCAAAATGAACTTGGTCATAGTTTTTGCAGTTTGGAAACCGCTTTACTTCTGTTGCTAAGGGTCTTTCTCTGACACCTTCCGCTATTTTGTGGGTAAATTAAAGCGATAATTTACTCATCAAGATTGTGGTTGCTAGGTGAAAAGCTTAATAAACCTACTAACCAAACAACAATTTTAACTTGAGCTAAGTTTTAGCATCATTCAGGAGGATGTCCGAGCAATCTTTATAATTAAGAAGACAGATTGGACTCAGATTGCAAGAATCGATAAAGTGAAAAAGGCAGTCGCCATTTAGCAATGATGCTATAAAAACACCAAAATATGTATTTACGAATGTATCAGCCATACACAAACAAATATAACTGGTTCTCTGCTATTTTTGAAGGAAGCCAAGGCAATCTGCATACAGCAGGTGAATCGCACAGAAAGCCAAACGTAGGAACATTGTGGGTAAATTTCAAACGTTTCATATTATTCATTTCTTCATTTTTAAATGAAGTTTCTAAACTTGCTTAATCATAAAACATGAAATATTATTGTGGGGTTCTTCAGGAATCCATCATAGAGCCTCTAAAAGGCCGGTCCTCAAGGGGCACCGTCCTACAGGTTTTAGACGTTCCTCTGTTGCAACACGCCTGATTCATATTAAATGGATGAACAATTAATCAGGTGTGTTGCAACAGGGAACATCTAAAAGCTCCAGGAAAGTGGCCCATTCCTGCTCTCAGGTTTATGACTACGTAACTGTGCCCTACAGATCTCTTAGCATACATGCACTTTGTATGCTAACAGGGATTTCCCCCCCTAACCCTTAAACATGTCGGTGGTACAACACCTGTGCTTCTACTTTTGTGTTTTTCCATAGAAGAAAATAAACTTTGCTGTTAGGAATTAATCTTCTTTCTTCTCTTCGACATATATTTTTCAGTCGTTCTACTCATGTAGATATATTAGTCGCCTCTCAAAGATGTAAAACATTCTTCTGCATCAAAAATAATTAAATATTACCTTTAACTTGGATTTTCATGCGTTTCCAGGAATCTGGACTGATGGATAAAATGTCCAGAGACTCGCTCTTCAACAGAAGATTGGAGGTGATTATATCCAGAAGTACAGTACACATGTATTATAGGGATGTTTGGAAAGTCTCCACCTCTCTCGTTAGCTCTAAGTACATCCTTCCTTCCATCTTTCCAATTTTTGTCAGTCTTTTCTACTTTCCATCTGTCCATTACTCCATCTCTAATCAGCACACACACTGCATCTCAGCTGTTTTCCTCTCTAACTGCATCATCTTGATTTAATAAGTTCAACCTCCAGTTGGCAACACACCCCTCATTTATCTCCAACAGGGTTCGGCTAATGCCAGTTTTACAAATATGTGATGCTGATGTTGGCATTTCACTCGTGTCGGCACCACTTATTCTGCTATTTTGATCTCCGCCCCCCCCGAAAAAAAGTTTAAAACCAAGTTTTAAGGCAGTTTGCATTATTCAGTGAAAACAAAAACGACTGCCTGGTCATCTTACTGGGAAGAAATGGGAAACCTTGGGATGACAGGACCACTATTGGAGGGAAAATATATATAGCCCTGATATAAGGAGGACATATGCACATGTACACAAACATACATGCAGACACACACTGCCTTACTCAAGGACAGTGCAGCTTGCAGGCAGAGGAAGCAACCGTTCAGCAACATCAGCAATCCAAGTTCATTTTTCCTAAACTAATGGACTTCCTTCAAATGAGCATCACGCTTGCTGTCCTTACAGACAGCCACATTTTCAATCTCTCCTCTAACGACACACACACAGCATCACACACGAGTGCTGCGAGCTACAACGAGCACATGTGTCCTTGTGATGAAGTGTCTGTATTTGTATCCTCCGGCACTGAGTGAGAAAGTCCAATAACTGCACTGCTGGACCGACTCTGCGGCTGCTGTTGCTATGCCTCAGACCCACTGTTGCTAGGCTGTGACCTCACAAAATGAGGTGAAAGTTTGGTCTTTTACAAACACAATTGTGACCAGCTTTGAGTCTCTGCAGTCATTTGCTAACAAATGTAACGCAGCTGACAGCCAGAACTACTGCGGGTGGCTGGAGTGTGGGATTTTCTATCGTTGCTGCAAGGTGACAGTGACTGTATTTGAATTATAAGATCCACCTGAGTGGATCATGCTCATGTACTGATTCATTTGCACTGAAAAAATACACAAGAAAATCCGCTTATCTCATCATTTGTTAATTTTTTAAGACCTATATCAGCCTCGATAGTTGCCCTGCAAAGTGTTTGCAAATTTTAACCCAAAGCAAGAACAGCAGCTCTGGTCCATCTGTTCATCCTGTTACAGGATGTTCTTTACATCTTATTCTGCTGCGGCTGCCGTGGTCAATAATCTTAAATCTAACATATTATATTTAAAAAGGGACAAATATTTCCCTTTAGACTCACAAATCTAATGCAAAAATCTAAATTTATGCAACATACGTGGCATATCATGCTTCATGTTGGGCTCCAGTGTGCACTATGGCCAAATGCTGCAGCACTGGATGGCTGGATTCAGAATTACCTCTTCCATTATCCTCACCTTTCAAGGCTTTACAAGAGAAAACCATCACAAGAATCAATATGCAATCTTTGGAAAAAATTTAGTGGCTTCACAGTCTGCATTTCCAGAGCGACTTCTGTCAGGTGAGATAAAGAGAACCTCTAAAATGGAATATGAACGAGTTGGCGGCCACCCGCAGAGATATGGACTGAGCTGCCATTACTGTAGCTAGGTTTGGTTATAGGGAGGAGGCGGAGGTACTGATGGAGCTCTCAGCCTGCTTCCATCACCACCCGTAGGTCCAGTTATAAAGAGGCCATCTCACAAGCACCGGATCAATAAGCCCTCATCGAGTTTTCCTTAACATCTCCTTGATTGAAAACGGAGAGATGCTGTAAGTCTCTGATACATCTCCTCTTTAATCTACAGGCCCGATAAGAGCTTCGCCCGGTGGCAGCCGTCTAAACTGAGAGGATGTCGATGCAGGAATCCAGTCGTCAATCTTTGACGTTGGAGACAGGAGTACAAAATAAACACAGCGGTAAGATGGAGGGATGATTTGGAAATTATTACCATTTGTGTTACAATATAAAAGGTTTAAACTGGACACATCCAAGAATCTGACTCCTGGTTGATCTAATCTGGTCTAATAATCTGATTTTATCTACAGAAACTCTGAGGCTTCTTTTTAAAAGATTTATTTTAAATATATTTAATCAACTAATACCGATCTCCAGAATATGCTTTAAATATAACAGCAGCTAATAAAATTGGTCAATTAAAGCAATTTTTTTTAAATCTAAGACAAGTCTATGATGTTTTACCTTTCTATAAACTTATTAGCTAATGTGATGAATAAATCCTGCAGGTGCAGCAACAGCTGAGTCACCTACAGGAGATGTTAACTAAGATGTTGTTGCTATCACTTCATCGCCACCAAATTAACAAGAAAATTATCTATATTGAAAATGTGGATTCGGTGTATCGTTTGGGTCAAATTTAGCGAATTATTAGTTGTTAAAATACAGACCTTTTTAATGTATATTTATTTAGAAAATGCTTCCAAAGATCAGTTTTTCGAAGGATGCACTTACACCAGACCTTCAGAATCGAATCAAAGTTCATTTGCTCAGAAAGTTAGATTTTTTGGGAAATGTGAATGTGTACCCGAACTCTGATGTGGATCCAAGAAACAAACTCTGGTCCACCTACAAATGCAGGAAGTGGACTACAAGTGAACTGGCAGAAACAGACGTTTCCTTGCAATAACCAATAGACGAGCGATCATCTCCTTCAGTAATTGTTGATGCAACAAGTCCTCCACCGTACTGAGTCTAGCGGACTATGAGGTGTGAAAATGACCTGAATGTTCGAGGAGGTGGATAGAAACTTGGAATAATAATAATAGAAGAAAATACATAATCTCCTGAAAAAAAATCACAATACTTAAGCAATTTGCATTTTATTACAAATTTGACCTATTTTTCCATCTATTTTTTATTGAATATCTCAATAACTTTAAGGTCTTTTATTAATTCACTGTAATTTACTTTACAGTTTAATAATTGCATTGAACAAATGATCTGACCGAATCAGGCCATATTTATTCAACTGTTTTTTTCTTTCTTAGTTTCTTTTCTCCAGATTTTGCTTTTCTAAGTGACATAATGTTCCTGGGAAAGAGGCCAACTACTTAAGGAGCTTTCATGTGTAAAGAAAAGTTCATTAATTCTCTGTTCTGAGCAGAAAAGTTCTAGTTTATATCAACTTATAACCAAACCAGTTGGTTTAATCAAGTTCAACAGTTTCCAAAAGGAGGATAAATTTACATCTAAATGTATTGATACATTTTCCCTGAATTTTCAGGAAACGTCTCTATTTATTGATTGATGATCATTCATCAAAAGTTCATTGAGATAAGTAGAAACCAGCCGTGGATAGAGCCTTTTTTCCTGCAAGACCTGAAGAAAAACTCAGAGAGAGTGCGGCAAACAATGGAGTTTATCTGTCATATCTCTAGACATTTCTTCACTTCCATCCAGATTAAAATCCATATGCAACATCTCAAAAAAGCTGAGAAACCAAAACCTTGTGACATCTTACATGGGAGATCGTGTTCACCATTATCGGAAAAAAAACCTAAAAAAGCAGCTTTAAAGTCTTTAATGTCAAATTAACGAGCCTCTTTGCTTCCTGCCATAAAAGACAAAAAGGTTCTTCAACATGATACCACTTCTTTGTCCCGCCACAGAAAGTAAGAAACAGATTCACGTTACTCTACCTTTACACAGCCATCGTCTCCATACCACCATCTATCTGCCTCCTCTAACCAGTCTGGGTTTTGTTTTGGATCGGCGGCGGCTGGCGGAGGGGACGGGCACACAAACAAACTACCCGGACGTTTACGATGGTGAGAACACACACGCCTCCGTTGTCCTAATGGCAGCATTCTGGAGGGCTGATTGAATTAGGCTGCGTGCTGATTGTTCGGCATTGATTAATGCTGCCCGCTGCGCCTCAGTGCGTCATGGCACTCACAGTCCTGCAGCTGAATACCAATGAGACAATACTCTCAGCACCAGTATGAACCAGCTCCACACATGCCTGGAAGTTGGATCTGGGGAAACGTGCACGTGGGAACTGCCCAGTGGTTGGAGGTGAGGTACACAGACCACCTGGAAGAGGGTGAGGTAGATAAGGCCACAAGTAAACCATCTGTCCTTGATGCCGAGTTGGATTTGCGAGACTTTGACGAGGAACAAAATGTGATGGCTGGGCAACTGGGTCATTGCATCTCCATAACTGTAGCTTTCATGGAGTTTTTACAATCTGCAGGGGGCTATAAAAAGTGTTTGCTGACGGGGGACATAAACGGCCAAGGAGTGAGGAGCCGCTGGAGCTGAAATGGTTTCCAAAGGTTCCCCGTGGGTTTGCTTATCATGGGGTTACGGACCGGTCAAGGTGCCCATGCTGATCCGCATCCCCCGTCTATAAACAGCATGTGAGCATCATAACCAGAACACAGAGCAATGGAAGACGGTGGTCTGGTCTGATGAATCACATGCTTTAAGCTAAATGTGGATAGCCAGGTCAATATGCATCACTTATATTTATTCCTGATGGTAGTGACCTGTTTCAGCGGGGAAACAGACCCACCATGATTTAAAGAATTGTCACCTGTCACATGTGATGACCCAGGGTCACACTGGACTGCTAAGCGGTGTTTTCCCTCCATGTTAGAGGATGGTGGGGTTATGGGTGCACGCTTTCATTAATGTCTTTCAGGTGTAGGCTGGTGATTGGATTGGCCCTCCTTCCGGGCTCCCAATCAGACCAGGCCATGCTTAACTGTGTTATAAACAACATTATTTGTTAGTTATATGATCATGTAGCATTACTATGAAAAGGAGCTGTCCAGGTAATGGCAGGGTATTCACTACTTGTTTTGACTTCTAAGTGTTTTGGGGGAAAAAATTACATTATTTTATTTTTTCATTCCAGTGTTTTTCTTATTTTTTTCCTGTATTTATTTATTTTTTTAGATAATAATTAATTAATTCAGGCGTAAAGGGGCTAATTTAAATAAATATATTTCAACCTAATTTTCATTTAATTTACTCAGTGATATATTATATCAATAATTATGGTTTTATTAGGATTTCTTTCAAGAGTTTATGTTCATGAGTTTTATTCATATTGCCCTTGTAATAAAGATATTTATGTACACTGTGCAATCATGTGATTTTCTTTTAGGGGCAAAAAGTATTATTACCAGTATCAATACCAATGAAAAAGTACCATAAATAGTATCGTATCGCCCATCCCTAATGGCTGACCAGTATAAAAGCGAGCCGGTTACTGACTTTAGCAGGTGAAAACTGCTGAATATGATACTGAGCAGCCACGGTGAAGAATCAGGCTCTAAAACCAGATAGAAAGGAGCGGAAAGCTCAGCATAGAGGAGGCGAGGGAATCTCTGTAGGTTTATCATTAAGCACAAACAGATCACCCCATTTTCTTCCCGTGTTAAAATGAAAATACACATTACGGCAGATTATCAGTCGTTTAAAAAGGATTGAATCTTTAACGGAGTGTGAAAATCACTGATAATCATCGGGGAGGAGGCTGGCTCCAAATAATTATCTACTTACACCTCCAGTAGACATGAAGCAGCATTATTTTCCCACTGGAGGCATGGTTTAGTCCACTTGACAAATGTAGTCCGGTGTCACATATTGTTTCAAAAAAGTATTTTCAACTCTGACAACACAAAAATAAAGCACGAACAATCCATCAACAGGCAACTCCAAAATCAATCTTAAAGAGCAGCACTCCCGGGAGTCAATAAAAACACACTTTCAACTGGAGTTTGAGACCAGTTTGCAACAGTTTAATGTCTGTAGATGGAGGTGGGGGGAGGAGGAGGGAGATTCCCTTCTTTCTCACTTCCTTTCCTCTCTCCTTCCTCTCTTAGACTTGGCATCAGGCCACAGCGAGCGAGGGAATGGGAACGCACGGGAAAGAAAACACTGGAACAACATCACCGCTCTGCCTCGCACACTTCCTGTTTGCCTGCCCCGTGTCATTTCCTGCTTTAAGTGTGCAGGTTTTTGACCAATCAGGCTCCAGCCGGAGTTCCAGTGTCCTTCATGGCTGATTTCAGACTGGGCCATTATACTTTCCAGCAGCAACTGGCATGCTTTGGTCTTCATAAAAACCCAAAACTAATATTTAGACTCTGTCTCAAAAACAGCGTAAAGAGATTCAATCAACAACCTTCATATTCAAGGTAAATACTCTGACCTTAAAACTCTGTGTTTCCGGCTGGTTTTGATGGCACTGACATTCCTGGGGCCGCTGTTACCCTGCAGCATCCTGGGGCTGAGAAACTTGTTGTTCCAGCCTGGAGCATCACTTTACTGCAAGACGTCACACGCTAGCAACTGGATATCAACACACTACAGAGTAGATGTCAAAATTTTGGTTTAAAAAGAGCATTATATGGTCAAGCACCAATTTCACCAATCAGTGAACTTCTGCAGCCATATGAGGTCATGTGATCAGCGTCTGCTGGTTCTGCAGTAAGCTTTTGGTTAGCTGTTGTTGCTCTTTGTGACTTTGACCTTGCTAGGTGCTATTTAAATAAAAATTTAATTGGTTACTTACTGGCCATTTTGAATGTGCACTATGGCTGATTCAGCAAAGAAATGCAAGAGGACATTATCGGAAAAAGTGAGGGAAAGAAAGAGAGAAAGGGAAGGAGCAAGAGAGAAAACAAGAGTCAACATCGGACTGACTTTTACTGACTGGAGAGAGCTCAGAGTCGAAGTAGGATGCAGGATGGATGCTGAATTAGCCTTCGTTAGGGGGCGACATCATGAAAATCAGCCAAAAATTCAGTAAAGCTGCTTTGAATCAATGAGAATTTATTGTGCAGCACTTTTTATACTAAACTGGACAAAACAACAAATCCCACCCCCACTCAAATATACTGAAAGGACCATTTAGAGGTTCTTAAGGACTATAAAGGTGAAAAAGAAAAAAATGAGGACATATCACCTTTGTGGAAGAAAGATTTATTAAATAAACTATCAAAGCCACACTACTGAACGTTGGCTAATCCAGCATCTATCTTGCATCTTAAAAGTCATTCCTATGTTGACTCATAGGAACAAACTGCATTCAAAACAGCCAGTGTGTTGATATCCAGTTGCTGGGGTGACCTTGTGCCATAAAGCAAAACGCTCAGGATGCTGCAGGGCAACGGAGACTCCAGGAATATATATATAATGAATGTCAGTGTACCATCAAAACAAGTTAGAAACATATTTTTAAAGGTCAGAAAGTTACATAGTGCTACTTTGATATCTGCAATGATTGCATGTAATCAGATTACAAGGTATGCCGTCCTGCAGATTACAGCCATGCTAACGACAACATACTTCACTGACCATTTGGCAAAGAAATTGTGTTTTGTCCACTCTGAACCACTATGGTTACGTTTCTTTTCCAACATTTTTTACATGTGGTTTCTTCGGTTCTTGCCCGGCTATAAAATGCAAACCAACATTCGTAAACAAAAGCTACATGATTATCATCCGAGGGTGCATCGTGTTTCACTACTGGAGCCATAGTGGAGTTGCAATCAGTTTGTTTTGCTCTGATACTTGTACATCTGATATTTCAGTCTGTTCTGTGTGGGAGGGGGTGTAAACAGAGAGGGGTGGTGCATTGCCTCCAAGTTATTTAAAATATCGAGTTCTCTGGGTAAATGTTCAGGCAACAGTCTCAGAACCAAAGGCTTATATATCAGAAAACCAATAAATCAGTGTAGCTCTGATCCTGACTCCACATTAGGGGTCAGTCCCCCTCAGAGCTAACCTCTCCCAGACCTGCATGACCCCCCCCACCCACTGATCAGCCTGGAGGCAGGGAGATTTATGCGAATGCATTCATTTATTTGTGTTTTGTTGAAGTAAATAAAGCAGCAGAAGGTCAGATGGACCTGAAGGCAGACAGCTGAAGATCTAAGACAACATGGCCCCTGTGACTGCAGCGTGGGAGTCCACAAATTTTACCCACAATGCTCCAGTCCTGCTCGCCCTCCCAATCACTTACAATCACATGTGCATTCATACATCACGCAGCCGATCAGTCGTAACCCGCTTGACATGGGTCGATAAGGCGTGGGTCGTTAATCACACGCTGACGGGCAGCGAGATGTTCGGGGTCCAGAAGCTTCTCTGTAAGACAGCTGCTCACTGCAATGCTGCAAATGTGGTGTCTAAAAGGCTGATGAGAAACTCTGATAGTCACTGACACATGATGCAAAGAGGCTGCAATGACATCCAGCATCATGTTTGTATTTTGTGGCTTTTAAATTTCAGCTTTGAGGCCGTCTCCGTCTCTCTGAGCCCGGCTCCGCTCTGCATGGCTTTCCCTTAATGATAACATTATTACCCCCTTTTAAACCAAACAGCTTCCAGTGCTGGTTCGGGGCTGCTGCAAGAAGCTGGTTTTATAAAAACATGACCTTTCACAGCCACACCATCATTACGTCGCTTTAAACGACACGTTTGATCCTCCCTCCAGTGTATTCTGAACCTCTGTGGGGGATCACACTGCAGGGAAACAGTCCGTCTTGTTTTCCCCTCACCATGTGAACGCACCCTGGAACACCGACCTAGTGTTAACAAACGCTAACCGGTATTTATGTCTACATGCCATTTTGAGCAACTGACCATGTTTTTGGATACTCAGCTGCAGATGGTGAGTGTAAACGCACCTCTATACGGCGCCTCGAGCACTGTTTCTAAATGTGACTGGTCATATTAAAACATTAAAGCTGGAAAATGAAAGGTTCCCTCTTTAATGAAGTAAAGCAAACACTATGTTGGGTCTGGAAGGCTGTCACATCTCCCTAACCCCAACCCTGTCCCTAAACTCTGGAGGCAGAACATAAACAGCTCCAGGTCGAATGTTCTGGCTCTGAACCAGCACTGGAACTAGTTAGGTGAAGAAAAAAAAAAAAAAAGCATGTATGAACTTCTTATATTAAGATCAACTTTCGATGTTACCACACATTCAACTCATTTGTCATCTTGGTAAGTAAATGTATACTTTTCCTTTCTCTGCAATCTGAACTGACCTGGCCACAAAGCAAGTAGACAAACACACACACACACAAACACACACTGCATACAGTAGCAGGTTCTTTACAGAGCTAAAACAAATAGATGACAAACCTCTAACAACATGAAAACCAACCAGAAACTTAATCCTTTGAGTCCTGCGTCTATTTTTAGCCCTCTGATCTGAAAATTGCAAAGCCATAATGAAATGAGTATCTCTCTGCAACCACACCGTCTACTGGAATACTTCTGGAGTCATAGTAAAGCCAGATTTAGTGCAAATGACAATGTATGATGTATCTTTTTAAATACTGTACAACCTCCCACTTGGTTGTACATAACTTACTTTAACATCTTCAGTCCAATGTCATTCTTTTTCCTATTTCGTGGTTGTGTGTGGCCACGTATACTACTTTATCTTATTCTATAATATTTTATTCAAACTCTAAACTCTGCCAAATAACTGCAATGTCCCCAGACCAAGTGAAAGTGTACATGTTAAAAAAGTGTCAGGCTTCCTGGAACATTCATATTCCAGGATGAATATGAATATGTTTGAAGCAGCTGTAACTCTAAATCTTTATCAACTCATTGTAACATATGTGAACATTTTCTCTGCAAAGGTCAACTCTGATAAAGTGAAGCAGAACAAAATGAGAGTTTAATGTATCTGATGTCTCTTTCATGAATTCACTTTCTTTCCTTCAGAATCGACTAAAACCGCATAAACATCTGACCTGAATATTGGGAGTAAATTCATCTAAAAGCCACATCAGAGACATATTTGTAGTTTTACCTTGACATCATTAAGCTGTTTTGCTGGTATTTTAACATGATTTAATCGTGACTAACATCAGCTATATGCCACTTGGAAGTTGGAACAAAGAAATAAAATAAACATCCATTTCCCATCTTTATCACACTGATTGAAACTCAGCACCTGATCGCTCATTTACCGCTCAAGATCTTCAGCTGTACCCGCCTCTCGCCTGCTAATGACTGGGATAAACTCCAGCTTCCCCGTGACCCTGAATTGGGATAAGCCATATAGAAAATTGATCCGTCCATTGTTTACATTCGGTCTTCCCGGGTCCTGTTTCCTTCGGCACAGAGTTGTGACGTAACATAACACTACCTCCTCTGGGTAATTCTTAGTGTTAATCTATGCTAGGTCTGGAAAACCAAAAATAGTTGCATCCATAGATCACATTCTTGAGACTGTTCTAACCAAATTAACACCAAAATGTTTAGTTATAGTGATGAATTGTGACCACCGAGCTCATTTTTCATAATTAAAGTCCGTTCCTTCCTGTTTTACTGAAAGCATATTGAACAGTGACCATGAACACATCACACAGACTGGACAATTGATTTTGGATTACTTTACACCCCATTAGAACAACACTAGTTTAAGCTGTGCTACGTTTTTCCATAATGGGGAAATCAATCAAAATCAAATCCAGCTGCAAACCATGAGTACAACAACGTAGGAGAGAGTAAAATCTGGGATAAATATCATCCAAAACCTCCATGAAAATACAGCCAAGCTTTCCACGTTCTACAAGAAACCATTTGTCTGATGTACACACATTAAGTATTGATGGATCAAACTTTCTTAACAGATAAAAACAGCAGCGCTGCTCATTTCACCATGGCAACTAAATATAGCACGGCCATGAAAAGCTTGTGGTGAGGAAACACATTATCAGAGTGTCTGTGGAGGAGAGAGCTGAAAGAGAAAGAGGGAGACGTTTGTGTGGGAAGTTCTTCTGTCTTTATCTCTGGAGGTTTGCAAGTTGGACAAAGAGAGCCCCCCCCCCCCGTTTTTATTTTTGTCCATTTTCTGGTTCGGTCAACGGAAAATGTGGAGTTGGAGGACTGAAAAGTTAAAATCAATGCAGGGTCTGAATATTTAAGCTGCAGCAACTGAAAGCTCTCTGGATCTTTTGATGGGATTTTCTCTTCTTTATCTATGGCTGCCAGTCTGATAAGGTTGAGACTTAAAAGTCTACAAAAATGTCCATCAACAGTAAGACCATGAGACCAAAGGTCTAATGTGCCTGTAAATTAGAGATGTCGCTACTTTTCAAGTGCGATTAGGTGTTTTTTGTTTTAAATCATCAGTATCAGGATCACCTTAACTCCTGATCTCTGCTGTTTTAAGTCAGCTAGGACAGCAGCTTTCATTATACACTGATTAGCATGTGGCTAATTAACATATCAATCAAAAGACACATGACTAATTCTCAGGCCCGATCCACATGGAGATGAGTTTAGGTGATTTAGCTACAGTTGTTTATTGTTTGGACTTTACATCCACGGTTACCATAGTGAATATCTCTGCAAACACCCCCGTTTTAACGACCCGATGACACAGTCGCTCTCAAGCCCTTTCACAACAATGGCTGTTAATGTTCACGGAAGTTCTGTTTAACACTCAATAAAGTTTAAAAAAAAGAGACAAAACAAGGAACGCCAGACCAAATAATCAGCTTCAGAAAGTGAAGAAGGAATACTGCGACAGACGTGGTGCTACGCGTCCGTCTGTCCAGAGACGACCAGAGAAACCGACCAGGTACCGCCTCCGCTCCGATCTACTGCCATCTGATGAAAATCACTCCGTCATCTTAGACTACTGTTGATTTGGGAAACCATAGGAATGGAGCCAGTGCAAGAACCGGTGCAGACCTCCCTCTTCTTCTTCTTCTTATTTATTGCCGCTAGTTGTATCTGAGCACGCTCCATGTCTTCTTCCCAGTTTCTGGTGCATTTCCAGCAGCGTTTCAGGGCCACCAACATGCCTGGCATCGATATTACAGCGTTTTCACCTTCATGAAAAGCTTCCATCTGTACAAACAACTTTCTTTTCTTTTTTTTTTTTAAAACCCAACATGCACAATTTGGGCCCCTTAGTACCAATGTGTCATGGTTTAACCACCACAGCCTACCTGAGTATTGTTGCAGACCATGTCCATCCTTTAATGACCACAGCAGGGTTTGCCCTACCATTATATTACTGGGCCACCCCATACTCCCAAGAAGGTCAAGTTAATTCTATCCTCTGTATCACAGGTGTCAAAGCCTGGTCCTCGAGGGCCGCTGTCCTGCAGGATTTCAATGTTTCCTTCTTCAACACACCTGA
>JBBBVU010000025.1:4019942-4034203 GCA_037177055.1 Atherinosoma microstoma
CCTATGAAGCTCTGCACAATTACTCATTCATTTGAGTCAGGTGTGTTGGAGCAGAGATACATAGAAAACCTGCAGGATTTCGGCCCTCGAGGACCGGAGTCCGACACCTCTGCTCTATCTAGACCAGCACACAGTGAAACAACCAGGTGGAAAGCCTCTAAGATGGCACGGACTATCCTTTGGGTGAAAGTTGAAGCATCTAAAGTTACTAAATCCAAATTCTTGGTATTTCCAGCTGTTTTTTTGTGCGATTTGTCTCAGCAGATCATCCTGCCATACTTCCACCAAACCATAAAAAACCTGCATTTCACTGCTAAACTCTCAAAAACAGCCCAGACTGTTTCAAAGGCTCCCTGGTATGCAGGTAGAGAAGACTGTGTGGAGACATGTGGATTTTACAGCCGCATGGGAAAAGAAAAGCGAAGGAAAAAAGCTGAAGTCTGACAGATATATTGGTTTGTAAGATCGATCGGCACATACCGGCCTTTTATAATGTATCAGTAAATGATAAATAAAGAATGAAGGAATGAAGAAAACCAAAACCAGCTCAGCACTGTTATATATGTCATGATGGCATGAAAAGAACATCAAAACCACTCTGTCCAACAACTGCTCAAAGGCGGCATGAACCACGTGTTTATCCCACTAAAATACAGTCAGAGAGCTGCATGTTTTAGTCGATGAGAGGCAATAAATATGTATAACTTTGACGCAGTAAGACTTAAAGTTAAACTGCAGCTCCAAAAAAGTGTTAACAGTGATGATTTGCTGGTTTTTCAGGGCCTTATCCCTTAGAAGTCCACTAGAGTTTTAGCGCTATCGCTTATATTGTCAGCAGTGTCTCAGGAACGGTAGTATGTAACTCTGTGATGGATAGCTTATCCTTTAGATGATCTAAGGAAGTTTTCCAGACATTTATATCCCGTCCAGGAGGTTTACAATCCAGCCACAAAATGTAGTGTATATTCTGAGACTCTATATGGTAAATCCAACATTATCTATCACATTTTCATCACTACTATGATGCTCAGAGACTACTAGTTTGACTCTGAAATTATGATGAAGCCAGTTCCTGTTAAACTTTCCACCAATCAGAGAGCTTAGATTGTAATGTCCAATCAGGAGCAGCCAAAGATCAACAAGTGAGCAGAAAGTTCTATGTGTGTCTGAAAAGAAGAAAAATAATGATCCTATATGGCCAAGAAGCTGAGTTGGAGTTGGTTTAGTGAGGATAGGAGGGAAATAGTAGCAGAAATAACTGGAAATGTGGTTAAAGTCTAAATATGTAAACAGTTTCTGTTGTGTGTTTATTTTTCTCCTGAAGCCAAGACTTGAGAGAATGATCTGCAGATGAGAAAAGACTTGGTCACCGTTGATCTGTGTGTTATTTCTACAAAGTTCTGTTAGTATTAAATTCCTTTATGGTGCTATATCTATTGATACATTTTACATCATTTTTGCTTCATAATCCTACAACTGAGGCTGTCCTGAAAAAATGATGTCTGGATGTTGACTGGGACTAAAAGGGTTCAGCTTGTACATGTAGTTTTAGATTAAAAAAAACAAACATGCAAACCTAAAAATAGCTTGAAGCTTTAGGGGTTAATGATACCAGACTCAGTGTTTTGTGTGGTTTTGACTTTTAGATGAAAGAAAACAAATCAAAACCAGACAAAAGCAGGTATCCCTTGAGGCACTGCAAACTTGTGGGTCAATTAAGTACAGGCAGTAAGTTAATACAGATTTGAGGGGTAATGATGTTGCAATTAAAGAAAATCACTGTTTTCCAATAAGTGCATCCTTTTCCTGGAAGTTATGGCATCCATCTCATAAAACTAAACATTTTCCTCTCTTCAACATAGGGTTGTACAGCTTAAAACTAGTGTAAAGTGCTGAAATAACAGATATGAAGAGAATAAATGCAGAGCTCATCTGGACTCAGAGGGGTTGAGATGCTAGGATACCTCCCACTAGACCAGAACAGGACCCTGCCTGGACCAGACAATAGCATCTAAACACAAGTACTACAAAGTTCAGCATGTGTTCAGATATGTAACCTATTGAGGTCCCTGTCTTCAGCAACATGATTTTAGTCTTCAAATTCCAGTCTGGCAGCTCCTGCATGTACTCCGATGCCCTGCGGACAGGGTCACTGGATCCATTTCCTCTCGCTGGCCTGTTTACTGGGAGATGTAATTATATTCCAGCAAGCCTTCCTTCCTGTAACCCCCCCCCCCTCCAACCTCCCCCCTACCGTCACACACCTCTGTCGCCACACACATGACATCCGAGCATCACTCACCACCAGAGGAAAGGACAGAAAAAAGAGCAGGAGGTGGAAGAACTGCATCCCACACAGATAGACAACAGGGTAAAATACTAATAAAGATGGAGGACATGATGCTCCATCAGATCTGGTCTCACTTTCTAAATTAGTTTCCTTTTAAATGTGGAGGTGGAAAACAATGTGTTGACTAAAAACCAAGACCAGAACGAGTTTTCTTCCTGAGACTCCGGCTGAATTTAAAGGAAGGATGCTAATTTAAAAACATCATCTCTAAACGGATTAAATAGGTCACGGTACCCAGCTGTCTACGAAGGTGAGGCTTTTCTGGCATGATCTGCTCCACTTTTGCCCCGGATTTTAGGAACTCATGTTCCATTGGTTCCTGAACTTTGCTTTCTGGGGAACTTGACAAGTTTTCATGGTTCTCCAAGTTCATGGACGTTGCCTCATGTGTAGCTAAGAAGTGTCATGGAAATCTGACTCCTCTCTCCCTACTGACAGGTGCTCTTTGAGAACGAAAATTAAATCACATATTGTCTTAACAAACAATAAAACAACTTATTTTAAATGTGGCAACCATATTTCATATAGATACATTACTTGTGCCAAGTACTTAAACTAGTGTGTTTCTAGTATGTTTGCTTTCATCGTATCTGGGGGGTTTGAAAGGCTAAGGACTTACATGTTGTTAATCATTTGTTACTTTGACTTGTTGACTTATAAATAAAAGTAAAAAAACAATCACTTTATTTCACAATTAATCGCAGTATTAAACTCTACTATTAATTAATCGCAAACGTTCCTCAATATCTGTTTTATGTCCGAACTGTAAAGGCGGATCATCGCAACCACACGTCGCTTTTCATGTTAGAGAGGGAAATTACAGCAGAAGAGGAGTTATTCTCTCCAAACTAACAGATTAAAATCAACCTGGTCAGATTTTTTTTCACCAACACAAAAAATACAAATAAATAAACAAAATAAACTCTACTACAACATTTAAATTTCCCTCTGGGATCAATTAAGTATTTTTCATTTCATTCACATAAATCACCCGAGAGAGCAAACCGTATAAAACTGAAGTGAGGAAAAACTACAGAGATCAATCAAATAAAATATAATGAAACAGACTAAAGTTGGATAAAAACTTAATGAATAAATGATAAATAAGTAAAATATCACAGATCAAATTTAATAAAAAATGTAACAAAACATACAATACAACTTTTAAATAGTAATTGAAATTAAGATGGACAAATAAAAAATGCATGAAAAGATTTTTAAAAAGTACATTTTTGAGTTTGGTTTAAAAAACAATCATATTTCTTGTCGTTTCGCAGCTGTGGACCAAAGGAAGAGAAAGTTCTCTGAATTTTTGTCCTAATAACTATTTACATTATATTTTGCAAACATTAAAATAAACCATGATTCTTTGAACAGATTAAGAAACTTAACCCTTTAATGCCAGATGTATCATATTTTATAGAGTTTCTGAGACTTTTTGCATCACTTTATGGTAAAACCTTGTCTCAAAACCCTGTTGTACAGAAACTGGTGGATACAATAATAATACAATAATTTTCCCATATCACACAATAATAAATGATACATATGCAAAGAATTTTGTTAATCATTTTTTTTACATTTTGTTAAAAGGCCAAATAAAAATTTCAGATTCAAAATATTGGATTTTTCTCCCCATTTTTTCTTGGATCTGGCTCTAAAGCATCAATGGTGCATTGCGTAACTTTCGCCTCATAAATAAGACTTAAAATCTTCATATAAAATTTTAAGATGACTTTTTGACTAAATCATTCACTAAACAAAGACTCCTCATGGTAAAATGTTTTTAAATAAACATTCATTGTCAATAAAATTGAAATTTTAAGCAATTTTGAGAAAGAAGTCCTTAAAATGTTGAGAAAGAAATGAAATGAAGCAGAAAAAGCAGAGGAAGAACTCTTTGATCTGCTTGCACTGAACACATCAGACTACTTCTGCCGAGTCACCCATTTCCTATGGAAGATAAATGAGGAGTGAAGACATATTTCTTTCTAATTGCTGCCATTCACAGCTGCTATCATACAAATCTGAGTCATGCAGCTTTAAAGAAGAACAGGAGGCAACTTCATCAGTTCGATGCTTTATAAATTCTGACAGCTTCTGCTTTAGTGGAATTTGTGTCACACTGATAACACAGCCGGTAAAACATATCAAATTGTGATAATGTCAGCGTAACAACCCACCGCGTACTGGGAGTAAACATCCCCGACTTGATGACTGTTTTGCAGCTGTGGTGAAAATAAAGCGTTGAATCAGCCTGCAGTGTTAATGTCACACTAGATAACAGCAGCCCTGCTTCGCTTCCTTTCTGAGGAGACCTTCCATGCAGATCTGATGGTGGCATTAATGAAAACAGTGTGTCATCTGTGATAAAATCTGGACTGATCTTAATCCCTAATCTTCATTCAGGTTCAAATCCCTCAAGTGGAGGAAGTGCAGCAGGCTAATAAAACCTGCCCAACCTGTGCAGCGGCAATAAACCCAAACAGCCCTTTTTCCTCAGGTGCTTTCCCAACTAACAAATACCAATCTTTCTAGTAATTAGCCTTGAGTCATTCTGTGGGTACAGAGGCTGGAAAATAAGTGGAGCCAAGGTAGAATAAGACGGCACATTTTACACCAGGAGACGTGCCATCTTCTCTTTAGAGCTGTCGAAAACGACGCCTTCAAGTGCAGTCAGAAACGAGCCAAACAAAGCACAAATAGTGATAAACAGGAGGAAGCAACCAGTCATAACAACAACGATAACTGCTGCTTTACTTCTTCTTTCACAACAACAGAAGCAACCAGCCCCATTAAAGCCGTTGCTGGCGAAGAGTTATTTGAAGACTGCTACTAGCAGCTAATAATACTCTTCACTGAAGAAGTAAACTTTTCCAACAACCCTCAGATGTTTAAATCCAAAACAATCTCAACCTGAACCATGTGTTGTTGTTTTTTTTGCTATGAAAAGATAGAAAAGGTGAAGCTAACTACTGTGCTGGAGTCCAGCAGATGGAGGCCATATGAGGCTTTGGGAAGAAGATAATTACTGTGCACCACACCCAGATACACTGTGTGCCCTGCACGCCAAGCCAATGACATCAGTCTTCCTCTGACAGGGAGAGATGAAGGTGTGTGGGCGTATGTGTGTGTGTCGGTGAATGACAGGTGGACAGATGGGAGTCAACAGTCTGTGCCTGCACACTCATGCTGCCCTGAAAAACCTCCTACTTGGGAGGTCAGACGTCGTCACAGAGTATGACTTGAATACATCTGGAGACTTTAAATGAAGTCATGTTTAAACATAAACAGAATATCAACAATATTAACTCGACTACAGCCGGTTTCCTACTTTCATTATCCTCTTTTAACCAACGGTGCCGTTTACACAACACCAATAAAATGCTCCACGACCTGTGTGTCTTCCTGGTTATTCATCAACCTCTGCTCCGGCTCCATTTCCTGCAACCACTGCTGGCCTTTAGGGGAAGAACTGAGAGTTATTTTGCTGCAGACAGGACTGCAGTGCATTGTTACAAGATAGAAGGATTTAATACCGTTTGGGAAAACAGCTTCTCGTGTTCATAAATGAGATTATTTTCTTGCATCACGGCAGCCTAAAGGGACACGTGCCAGGTCTGCCTGGACACAGCAGATGATCTTTTATCTATATAAAGAGAATGGGTGGAAATCACAGGCAAGTACAGGGACATGTCCCTTCAGTATCTTGGAAATAAAATAAATTCTGTGCACCTCAAACCCAAAGAAACTACATTGTCCCAAGTGATATTATATATAGTTTAATAAAGAGGTAAAGTTCTTATGAAAATGGGGGATAAAAGACAGTTTCAGGCAACTTTGTTTTTAAACTTTAGTGATTCAGTTTAATTTCCCAGCTTTATCTTTTTCAGATGAACAAATAGGCCACGTGAAATAAAAACAACTGGTGGATCAGTGAGACATATATTTACCATATTTAGGGATGGATTTAGTGTTGGTGCTGGATACTGTCCCAAACTTCAGGAAGCCAAGTCATAGTACGGTTAGAGTTATTTGCTATTTATTGTTTGCATGTGTCTGTACTGTGTTTCTTTATGTGGCGTTGCAGCCCACCCTTGCACTGTTGCCAACAACGAATTTCCCCCAGGGGACAATGAAGTATATCTTTATTGTCCCCCAGGGGACAATAAAGTATATCTTATTTTATCTTATCTTATCTCATATCAGTGGGTCTGTTAATGTTTCTGCAAAAGCCTGAAGAATTAAAAACATTTCCGATCTCCCTCAGCAAACCCCCAAAAAAGACATTTTAGTTTTCGCCCCCCTGTTGGCCTGAAGGATGCTTGTTTGAATTGAAGGTCAACAGCATCGCCCTGTCTCACCCACCCGATTAATGATATTCTCCAATATCTTAAATTGGAAAAGAATGAAGTAGTTGTTCCAGCATTTGGGGAAATATGGGGCTCCTTCAACCCATCCATGCTTGAAACCACTGTGATGTCATGGAGAAATAATTAGATTATTCTGGTGTGAGAGGTGGGTCTTATTGCGGATGGCTAAAAAAAGCGAGTTTTTTTAAATCAAATTTAATTCAACTCAATTTACGATTTAATTACATTTTTTGAAAATTGTGTTTATCCATTTATTTGTTTTTGGGTAAGCAGCAATACATCAGTGAGTATTTCCTTTTGTTTTTGTTTCCAAACTCTTTTTGATATAATTCTATCTGCAAAACCCAATAAACAAACATCAGCCGTATTGGAACAGATGTTCTAATACATCACGTTATAAGATGGAGAGTTTAAAGGAGAAAACACATAAAAACGGCAGGTTTGTGAGGTCTGAGAGCTCTGCTGACTGAAGACAGTTCATTCTGTGCTCCCTCCAACAACTAGCTGCATTAAAATGCCACTTTACAGAACAGAACCATGTACAGCTTCGCTCCAAACATTCAGGTCCAGGTGTGAACTGCAGCTTGCAACCCTACAGGAAGGACACAAGGCTTTACTGCAGCGTTTACAGCCATCCTGAATCATTGTAGGAGCTTTTCTGTGAATAAGACTCTCCAGGCGTTAATAACGAGATAGCGTTAAAATATTTCGTGTTAAGGTCTTCACACGTTCATGTGGCACAAGTGGAAAGAGAAGGTTTCATGAATGAATAAGCAATAAGCCAATTAATGACCATCTTGCACCAGTTTAACGTCCGCAGGGAAGTGGACTCTGCATCGGTCTGTTGTGGTGAAGAAGACGACGAGTCGAAAGGCAAAAGGTTTCAATTTACTGGTTGATCTACGTTCAGACCCTCACCTATGGTCACTAGACCAGAGTAGAGACCATGAGAGCTCAGAGAAGAGTCGCTGCCAGATGAGGAGGCTTGAGCATCCCAACCAGATGTCCGAGCCCCCTCATCTGCACGCCTCCTTGGTGAGGTTTTCTGGTTGCAAGGACTATGGCCTCACTTCCCCAAAGCGGTCTGGTTGGGTACGGGATGGGATAATACAGATTTGTTTGTGTTTCCACAGGGAAATACTGGTAATAATACCAGAATATCCAATCCGAGTCATCCGTTGGGGACCCAATCCTACCGATGCGACCCTAAAGGGTGGAACTTGACACCCTGTAATCCATCGAATGGTTGAAAGTCTTGTCATTTCCTGTGAAACTTGTCAATAAAAATAACGCGGGAACAGCGGCGTGTTCAAATATGATGCCGATTTTTTTGTTGAAGCCACATGGCAAGAAGAAAGAAGACAAACTGGTGGATGTCTGCCATCCTCTGCATTGTATTTTTCTTCGTTATAATTCAAGGAAAGCGTTGCACCCCTATGCCGTCCCAGTATTGCATGTCTATTGCTATACAGCTTATCATCTTTAACCCATGGATGGATGGATGGATATATAACTAAATTATTAATAGCATTCCCCATTTGTTGAACATCCTCAACAGCACTTCAATGAATTAACACCAGCTCAAAAGATGTTCACCCTCTTTTTCCTCTAAATAAAAATCTGGAGTGAGTCATCCTTCCTTGTTAAGAGACTCGTTAGAGGAAAATAACCCCGCCCTGCCCCAGGCCCCAGACTCTTTGTGAGTCTCAGTTGTGTGTGTTGTAGGGAGGTAATTAAGGTAATTAGCTCAAGATATCAACATCGTCAACCATCTCCAGGCGAAAGAGACTCTATCAAAGGTTGAGATAAATAATGAAACACATAAAGGCCTCTCGCAAAGAGCGCCCGCTGCTTACTGAACACATTCAGGTCACATTAAAAACAACCAAAAAAACAACACAAATCTTCTTGTTTTGGGCTTTTTTTCTTGACTATATTTATACTATATTTCCGCTGTATTAATTTAAGGAAAATGAATGCTGGCAGAGACTAAAAGTTAGATGTTTAGACTTTTTAAACAACTTGTCAAGACAGTTTTTTTACCCGATGGACTTAGAGAACTAGATTTCAGATCTGTATGAAAGCATGCAAGCCTTCAGGAGACAGACACAGACAAACATAACACATAAATAAATAACCCTTTCCTCTATTTACATCCATCAGATGAGCAAACACAAGCAGACACACACCTGTTTGTGTTTGGTGTGCAAAGGAAAAGGCAGTAATCGGGTTAAACCTCTCAGCACTCCCCTTCAGCAGCATCTGCTTAATCCAATCACCCTCCAGTAAACGCTTAATAAGTGCTGGGTTTCCCTGGTAACCCACTGCAAGCCCCCTGGTATACAGATATACACCCTCACAGCTCTGCACAGAGAAACGCCGGAGAGGCCCGCAGTGAGTTAACGCTGCTGGCAGGAGGAAATGCTGGCTCCTTATCTGGAGAGTGAACTATTGGCCATGAAAACAGGAGGGTCTGCAAAGGTACGGCTGCACAACGCAGCGGCCAGATATCAAAGAGCAAATAAATCTGAGGAGACGAACCACCTATCTTGCCTTCTGTTCCACACATGTTTAACCTGATACTGAGCAGCAGATAAGGCTCAATAACATCTGGAATTCAGGTTAGACTGATGTTGTAATGCATTGTCTGCATTGTCTTCATATCGCACATTAGTGGGACTTCATGAAACAGCTTTTCAGCCTGTTGTTCGTGTTACGCACCTGTTGCCACACAACACGATGAATGAAGACATTTACCTACACCATTAAACAGCAAATCATTAGCATCACACTGTGTTCCAGATTATTCTGCATGTAGGATTCAGGTTGTCAAACATACAGGTTTTATTTTTAAGTAGGAGATTTAGTTTGTGTTGTTTCTCCTGTCTGTTTACATCACAGGTGTAATCAGTTTCTCAGGTGAGCTTCATTAAAAGAGGTAACACTGAACATTTCGCAAACACCTAAGCAAGATCATAAACTTTGTGTATGATTAAGAGAGCAAAAGGGTTAACGCAGGTATCTGAAGCTGCTGGTGAACCTCACCATGCAGGAAACTCCAGAGGCTCCAGATGTGCATACAGCAGGATTTCACAATGAACAACGTCTGCGGTGGACTCGGAAATGTATGAAGACTCATTTTAAAACGGTTTTATTAACTAATGAACACCATGCTACACTGGATGGTCCAGCTGGGTGGAGTTCTGGATGGTTGGAGGATGGACACCATGTATCAGCAAGGCTGCAACGTCAACAAGGTGGTGGTGGAGGGATGCTCTGGGCTGGAATGATGGGGAATGAGATGGTAACTGACCATTTCCTACCATGGTATAAAAGGCAGGAAAGACAAACTCCATCACATGCTTCAGAAAATCCCACTCAATCTTTGGCTGCTATGGGTATAGAGGAGAAAAACTCCATCATCATCATCCACTGACCCTGAACGCTATTGTGAACTTGTGGAGCATCCATAAAAGGAAGATTTTACCTGCCTATTCAAGAATCAGATTCATAAAGTGAGGAGGGTCCACTACTAAAGTTTAATTTGTGTTGAAAAGTGCCTCTTAGACCGTCGCCCTTAAGGTCAGTCAGTCCATTGATGAATAAAATATCTAAGAGCCCTTAGCAGAATTAGCTGAGAGTTGAGCTGTTTTTCCATCTCTAGGGGTGTCCAGCTCCGATCCTTGAGGGCCACAGTCCTGCAGGTTTTAGATGTTTCCCAACTCCAACACACCTGATTCAAATGACATGACTCTCCTCATCAGATGTGCTGCCCGAGCATGTCGTCCCATCGATCTGATTCAGGTGTGCTGTAGCAGGAAATGTCCAAGACCTGCAGGACAGTGGTCCTCGAGGACCAACTTTGGACACTCCTGCCTTTTAGTATCCATAAACCGACTTCCATTCAGGCCTTGCTCAGCCTGTCCTAGTGGTACTTTTCCAGATGTAAAGTTCTGGTTGTAAACAGAGAGGACTTCCACACTATTATTTCTATACATGCATGTAATCTGCACTTTCTGACCGAGTTAATCTGCACTTGTAGATTTAATTTGTACCCATATTTGTTGTTACACTTACGTCCCTGTCCTAGCTCCTTACAGTAGACCTCCAAACAGCAGCTTTGGGAGGAAATTCTGGTGGATACAGGCAGAAACTATCCATGGACTTCTAGGAGCAATGAATGAGAGAGTTGCTATGGTGATATCACCCTATGTTCCTATTTGTTAACAATGTTTTGTTTTTAGAGAAATGATCCCTTACATAATGCAAAAAATTACAACCAGTGTACATCTATAGTTCTCGACAACCTCTTTAATGTTTTGAAATTGTGCAGAATAATCAGGAACACCCCTCACTGCTTCCATGGGATCTAAGACGGTTACTATCAGCCAGGTGCTGCAACTTACCCTCAAATGCACATTAATGGATCTAAAAGCAGGTGTCGGCACCTCTATGAAAGCAGTTTTTGTTCCCCTTTAGCAGAACACACCCTGTGTGGAGGAAAATGATGCTCATGAAAATGAAAATCAGTTCCTGTGGTGCAGCGCGCGATGTCACATTCACATGCATGAATATACCAGACGTTAACAGAATGAGGCGCAGTCTGGCATCGCTACATGACTCACGGCGAGCCGACATGTGAGGCCATGCCATTACAGTCACACTGTCACACAGGACGTGAGCTGATAGCAACACACACACACACGTGTGTGCTGTAGATGGAGCTGATGGAGTGCTCATCCCACTACACACGCTCTCCCATCGTGCTTTGCGGTGTGATTGATGAGGGGTAAGGTGGGGAGATTTGCAGTACTTCTCTTTGCCGTATGTTTCTACAATCACAAGGGATGAAGAGGGGGGGGGGTGAAGGTGCATAGGAAGCATGTTCATCTTTTATATATGCAGGATTTCAGATTGGACTCATCAGCTCCACCAACCAACCAGTTCAGTCAAGCATAACAAATATTAAACACTGCTGTAGAGTCCACCAAACCAGTTACTTCATTTCATCATCATCATCATCACTATGGTTTTGTCCCAGTCTGAGCCACATCCTATTTATTGGAGCTTTTACAAAAACACAAGCGAACCTATTTCCTGCAGCCTGAGTGAAACGGATAGTTTAAGGTTTAAACTTACTCATGGTGGGAGTCCAGGAGTCGGGGGCAGGACGAGGCCCGAGTAGGGCGGGGCTTTGGACAGGTGATTTTATTCTCCACTGGGTCTTTCCTAGAGGCACTCATGACCTAAAGAGGACACCAAACAGACAGAAAACAACATGTGAAAATCTGAAAGTTGGGAAGAAACTTTAGCTGCAAGTTGATGGTTTTTATCTTTTTTTTTCATCAGGCTGTAGAAGACCGGGCAGATGAGGACAATTACTCTCGACTTGTTGCTTCAGGTCTGAGCTGCAGTGTAAAAGACAGAAGTGAAGCTAAAGTGAAAAGAAGAAAGTGAACCTCTGCTACAGTTAAAAATGGGCACTATGGCACCTTCCTACAGGCTACAGCTAGCTGAATACCTGGAGACAGTCAGAAAGCTCAACTCCAAAAGTACAATTCAGTCCCAAAAGCTGTTTAAAAGGGGTTAAAAGATTATACTCAGTCCGGGTCATTTCCACTGAGGCATTAACACAGAAAGCATTAACATGGATAGCCATCAACCAGGAAGTGTTTGTCCCGTTTTCTACAAATTGGGATTATTTCTGTGTTTTTGAGCAAATACCAAACAAAGAATAAAAGGTCAACATTTTATTCTACAGTTTTCTCATCTGCTAATCATTCTGTAGCCTCTTCAACCACCACAGCTTCTCCGCTGATTGAAGCAGGGATGGATGGAACAACTTTCCCTGTGTTATCTACCAGCTAGTGATGATGATCAACCAATGAGAGAGGCCGATTTTTAACTGGCATGTCTAGGTTGGGTGACCCCGACAGCCTGAAACCGCTCAGATTTATGTAGATTTTACGAGACTAGACACTTTGTTAAGCCATTAAACATTACTAAAAACAGTTGGTATTGGTCTCTTTGGTTTTAAAACCTTTTTATATTAATTTTATGTAAAAAGTTAAAGTTTTGTTGATGAATTTTTGTGAAAAAGTTTATGCTCCTTCAAAAATACTGTGCTGAAAGGCTGGAATACCTTGACTTTTCAGTTATTTTAACCTTTTTAATGCAGAGTTTGTTGTTATTTGAAGAAAATACTAAGAATATTTCTCTGACATAGCTTCAGACCAACTTACCTTCAATATTTTGATCATAAGTTAGATAAAGAATCAGATAAAGGTTTAGATCTACAGCTGTGTTTTCTTTTAGGCAAACCTGAAACTTAATTTATTCCTGCTTTGTACCATTTTCATCTATTCTTCACCAATCACACATTTACTGATATTTATACATCTTATGACTCCGAAAGTGTTCAAAAAGCCCTTGTAGAGGCAGAGATATACTCATTTAATTAAGGGTATGCTTTTTTTATTTCGCCTTTATTAAACCTGATAAAACTCTATTGAGATTAAAAAAATCTTTACCAAGAAAGACCTGGCCCAGAAGGCAGCACAAACACATTTGCATGTATAAAATTCCAAATAAACAGTCTAACACGACAAGTACAACAGATATAAAAGCCAACATTACGAACACGGAATACATCTTGAGAAGAATTATGCAGTTTTTCGAAGTAGTCTAATTGACCAAAGGAGTTTCCTTTTGAGTTCTTACGACCCACTTAAACTCTCCCAGAGATCAGTTTTGTTAATTTCAAATCAATTTGTAAGTTATACAAAAAAAATTCCCAGTTCTGTTTTCCGTTCTAAAACTCAGTTTGTATATAAAAAATTCAACCAATGTGAAAACCTGCAAACACAGAGTTTGATGGCATTTAGCAATTTTTGAGCAGAGGCCTAAAAAATAGGTACAGAATAGTTTACCACTTTAGTTCATGTAGCGGTAATTGATCTGGTTCCTGGAAAAACTTCCTGCTGCGAAAATTCAGCTTGAGCCCATTTGGGATGTCAAATCTGTGCCCCATGCTAAAATCTGCTCAGTTCAATGTTTATAAATGCGTATAAGGTCCCTTTTATTTCATTTTACATGATCACAAACTGAAGGTGGTTTCAGAAGTAGAGTTCTGCTACTGATAAAGTCCAAAATTACAACATATTTAACATGATCTCATCTTCTGTTTGGACATTTCTGGAATAAAACCAAACCTAATCGACGAGGGCATGAAGACATCAGAAGCTTCAAAGTGTCAAAGAAATGGACAAACACGGCTTTGTATCCTCACATGTGCACACGTCTGATTGAGGATGTGGTTCGGCTAATTAATAGTTTCACTGGAATAGAAATGGCAAGGCACAGAGCCAGTAAATTAACAGCTTGTGTGTGCCCGAGCACCCATCCATCCAAATCGACCCGATTACTGGACAAAATTACAGTAATGTGATGGTAGTATGTGGTAATAATGGGTAATTTGATCACTCTGCAGATGCCTGCAGGAGGTGGAGAGAAAGTGTGTGTGTGTGTGTGTGTGTGTG
>JBBBVU010000025.1:4037532-4069380 GCA_037177055.1 Atherinosoma microstoma
CACACACACACACACACACACACACACACACACACACACACACACACACACACACACACACACACACACACACAGGCCAGCAGGAGAGTCAGCATCTGCTAATGGGGTGTGTGTTGCTGCTCTGAAGCCGGGCATTAAAAGACAGAGCGGCGGGTTGAGCCAAACGGAGATCAGCAGCCAATAAAGACGGGCAGCGGCCGCAGATACGGTGCCAAGACCTGGACGGCAGTGAGGGAATGCACAAATCCTGTGTGTGCATGTGTGTGTGCGTGCGCTAACTACATCTGGTATGTGGGTGAGCCGCTTGTCTTGCCAAGTCAGTCAAATTCTGCTGCACCGTATTTTAAAATCCCGATCAAATTTCTGCTGACCTGCACACGTCGAGTGGGAAAATGAGGCTTTGCAGCGTTTTTATAAAAGGAGGTTTTCTGTCTTCCCCGGAGTTAGAGGACGGGATCAATGCCAGTCAAAGTGTCTGTGGTTTAACATATTCTAGTATTGATTAAACAGGTGATAAATATGAACATTGTTTAGCCGATTTGATCACCTTTGGACAGAGCCGGGTCTTGAAGCTACGCTAATCTGAGTGGCTGCAGCTTCAGATTTACGGCCCCAAACTCTCCGAGAGGAAGTAAGGAAATGCATCAAGAGACGTCCAACTACTCTATAACTTCATTCAAATTAATTTCTAAGATTTAAAATCCAAAACAGAGAAACAGCTTATAAAATCTCGTCATAGAACTTTTCAATCGGATTAAAATTGACATCAGTTCCCATAATAAAATACCTATAAAGTAAGCTAGAAATTTGACTCTTTATGATAGTAAACTGATGATCTTTGTAGTTTTGGACAACTCATGTCAGGAGGCGTCTTTACCGCCCTGTTTCTGGCTGAGAACAGCAGAGACAGAGACCTGGTAAAAGCTCCGTTGCCATGTAACAGACCTGCAGACAAAACCTGCTTGAGTTTGGGAAGTCATGTGACGACATGGCAAACACACTGCCCTTTCAACAGGAAAACACACACACACACACAGATTTATTCAATTGTTTCTGAAGAGGCTGTGCAGATGCCGTTGCAGAAAGAACGGGAGGAGATGAACTAATTTGTGGCCGTTGACCCTGACGACAGAGAGCTTTTTCCATTTCCTCTCCGTCACTGAACCGCTGATCCAACAGCTGCGTCCACCGCCAGCGGCGGGACAACTTCTGGCTTCAGGCGTTTTGTTTTCTTTACACCAACAGGAAAATGATGGTTATTTTATAATTTATGGATGTTGGAAAGCTCCGTGTGGAGCCAGATCCTGAGGGCTGGACAAGAGCAGCTTACATCAGGACCAGGGGGAAAGATTGCTTCAAACATGAAGACGACTGAAAACTTTGCAAAAGCCATCAGGAAGCTGTTTGAGGGGGGACCTTTTTCACTGCTGCACCACTAAACATGCAGCAGAGCAGCTGTGCTAATGGAGATGTTGAGTGATGATAAAGCGAAGCTGTAGCAGACCAAGTTGAACATGAGGCAACAGAGTAAAGGATCCGTATCATCTGGAGATACCAAACAACTATTTACTGTAAAATGATGTCGACATAAAGTTTTCACCAGAAGTCATTTGCTGTTAACCTTCTCTCAGAGTACCAAAAATACATGCAACTGAGATCAGCATGCTCCACATCCTCAGATTAGACTAAAGAAGCTGGAGGACAGAGCCAGATGTGACTTGTGTTTGCAAAAACAGTGGTTTCCAACCTATTTTCCTCTGGCCACATGCAGCCCAGAACCAACTTCCATGTGGTCCAGCCTATGGTTCTGCTAAAAATAGTAAATACTTTAGTATGGACCATGAATGCAACACTTAGTGATAACAAACCCATAATGCAGCGTCTTGCTGTTTTTCAGAGTAGTGATAGTATCATTAGCGTGACATAAACACGTCTTTCTCCACCCCAAAATGTAGAATTAACAAAAATTGTAGATTTAACCCTTACTTGACTGATAAATGTGTCTTTTACCATCACATTCAAATGCAAAACCACTGTTTAATTTGCATTAAGTGTGTCACGGTGTTTGATTCCAATTTGAGGAGGAACTTCGTTGAGAAACATCCGGACGTTCCCTGTAAACACGCCGAGGGATCCCAGGAGAGGGCTGCAAAGTCCAGTCTGATTGCATCTTACTACCATAGTACTACTGTAGTAGTCCTACAGCGTAGCAGAGCTACAGCAGCGTTCCTTTACTGGTTATTAGCAAAGAAGCGAAAAAGTAATTTACAGATGCTGAAACAGTGAAAGGCTGCATTTTCAGATTTATTCACTTTTAAAAAGCTCAAAACAAACATGAAGCAAAAATTCCCAAACTTGTCTCCATGGTGACGTGGGCTTAATCATAAGCAGATATACCTCCCCTCAGTCGTTCAGGATGGGTTTATTGTAAAAGTGGGCAGGCCTGGGCCCGTTATAGTAACCTAATTTGCTCCACCTTGCTGCCATTAAAATGAAAAACAAACTAAATCAGAGCTGCAACATGAACTTGAAACCACTCCAGGAAGGTTTGCTGCATCTCTACGGGGTATTATTTAACTTTTAGTCTTCCTATTGGATAAAATATACAATTCATAGCCATATGATGCAAAACAGTAAGAAAAGCATCAATAATTCTGCACAAATGAGCATGTTGTGGTCTAAATGTTACGATAAAGAGTTCTGACTCCATACAAAAGTCAGGAAAACACGGTTAACTACTACCAGGGGGCCTCACATTTTGTAGCTCTGTAAAATGCCACACAGTAGAAAAGTCAGCAGGTGGTTTTGTATAAAAAGGTCAAGTATTGAAAATATGTACCAGCAGCAGAGCGGCAATGAAACTAATCAGACCTTTAACCTGAGAATAAAAAATGTTTAAAAAAAAAACTCCTGCAGAGGGGAACTTTTACAGACTTTTTCTGTGAACGAGGCAGTGAAGCCCAACCAGCTGTGCAGACGACGCTCTTGGTCTGATCTCTCTGAAAGTTTTATGAGGTTTGGTGAGGCAGCAGGTTCAAGTTTGAGGTTAAAGCCTTTCCAGGTAAAAACAAAACAGTCCCAGGTACAGGAATAACCTGAAAACCTGTAAAATCTGCCATCTCTTTACTATCAATTTCATCTCCATTTACTCTAGAGGCAACACCGTAAGATTTACTCGCTTACCTGCAAGCTTCTTCTCAAAATGTGTTGGCTTAAAAACTTCATAACAGATCAAAACATGCACATAGTTTACAACTACAACTTCACAGGCAGTAGCTGCAGAACTGGTAGTAGCCTCCTGGTAGTGCGACTGGCCTTTCCCTGGAATGTTGATCCCACTTTCTGCCTTCTATCTCTATTTTGCATCAGAGCTGGGAAAGGGCTGATCCCAGAAAGGCGACGCAGCAGCATGGCAATGACACAATGGCTCCAAATATAAGCTGATAAGGCGAATAGTCTGACCCTGACACATCCAGGCATGCAGTTCATATCATTGCAACCACTGAAACCTTTAAAGGGGGGGGGGGGGAGCTCTGTTAAGGAGCAACCACACTAAAACAGATTTTAGACATCTGAAGATGTAAACAATCATATGAAAGCAGAAAACAGTTGATTTTTCTTTCTTTTTTTATTCAATACTTTAGTGTTTATTTATTCCCCACTGAGATAAACACTTCAATCCAGCTTGAGGACAGCATCTTACAATATTTTGGGGGTTTAAAGGCGTTTTACTCACATTCGTACAATCTACTATTTGTGCCTTGTGTTTTCAAATTGCAAAGCCCCTGGCTGCGTTAAGCCGCATTATCCTGAAGTGGGATAGGAGGGATTGAAAGGCACACCACTGTCAAGATGGCTGCATTCACGCATTTCTTACTTTCCAAACGCAAATATTAGTGGTTTGCTTCAGAAAGCAGTCCTTACAAAACCCACATGCCAGGGCCGAGGTTTTTATTCTGATATTTTAGTGTTTTACCGCGCAAACAACTGAGCTCCTCGATTCATTTCAACGCTGTAAAGGTAAGCAGCAGCTCCGAGCACATCAACATGACTGACAAGCTAGCTAGCCAATCAGAAGCATCGGAGCTCGAGGCGACAGCCAATGGGAGGTCGTGATTGGTGCCCCATTCGCATCGATTCCGTTGCGGGAGGCAGCCTGGGGGGTTTCGGTTGCGTAAAGATGGCAAGAATAAGCAGAGTAAGAACCGGAAATAGCTTGTTTTTGTATTCAAAATAAACCAATGAAGACGTATTTTGACAAATTTTGCTAAAAAATAAAGAAAATAACGTTTGCTCTGTATTGAAGAAGATTTTTTAAATCACCTCGTTGTTTCCCACTTTTGTTATATTGATTTAATCTACGTTGCTTGATTCTACTATGCCACAGCATGTTTAATAAAAGACTAACAACATTAGAACAAGAAAGAATTGTGAATAACTTCTCTAATACTACTTACAATTCAACTACCATAATAACTGTTGGAAGTGTCATAAATAATGAAAATGAGAAATTAGATGATTTTAAGCTCACTTTCAAATTAAGTCATGCATGTTGTTATTAGTTTGATTTTGTAGGAAACAACCGGAAGTCCTTTCCTTCGACTCTGCTAGCTGAACAGAGGGGGGGTTTGGCTAGGTAGGCCTCGGTGAATACAAATAAGCTCAAAGTTTCTATATTAAAACACGATTTACACTCTTTCGAAAATGTAAAACAATCTTAACAAAATTCACACGGACGCCCAACAAAGTCCCGGAAAAGCCCGGCGCCGTGTTCCGGATCACTTTGAGAAGCAGCCGTCACCGGGCTACCGTCATTCAGCCCCCGCAGCAACGCTACCGTGTTCCACTGACAGATGCATTTCAAGGGAGCTCGACAAGTTCCCGTCCGCTCCAACATTAAACCAACAACTCACCAAATGCTCACCTTTGCTTCGCAACTCGACGGGTCCCCCCCACCCCTCCTCGTTCACATCGCTGTGGGTAAATCCCCGGCCAAACTGGAGCAGAGAGAACCCATGGTCCCGTACCAGGAAGTCCAGAGCACTTCTCAAACTCTGTGTTGGGGAAAAGCCGTCCAGGATCGCAGCCAGGTAGCAATGCGCCGCCCGCCGGGCTGATCTGATCTCACCGGCTGGATGATGATGCTGCCGCTGCAGCGCAGTCCGACCTGCAACACGCGCACATTCATAGTAATCCTCAGCAATCACGAGCTCATACCTGCACCTAACATGTTCATAATAATAATACAACTTCCACGTGTCTATAAGAGTCTCCACATTGGTTTTTGTTTAGTGTGAAAGTTCGCCACAATAATCAGGAAAATTATAACACATTTATTTAAAAGTAATGTTAAGAAGGTGCTCAATGTCTATAAGCAGTTATTCCAATAAATAGATAAATAACAATAATAGAAATATTATACTCCTCCTACAGACAGATCGATACTAAATATTCAACATGTTTTCAGAACAGTCAACTCTGAAAATTCACCTTTCCACAAATAATGACTTAAAAGCTAAATTAAGAAATAAATTGACCAGATTACGTTAAAATACCAATAAATAAAAATCAATACAAAATGAATCAATATAAGCAAGAGGTAGGTCTACTACTAATACTAATAATAAAAAGGAATTTGCTTATCTTAGATACAATTAAGTAAAATTTTTAATCAAGTTTATGGAGTTTACTGTTCAGTCATGTATAATTTCTTAAAATATTTTATTTATTTAAAATATTTAAATGAAGTTAAAATGTGTATAAATGAATAAATAAAAGATTTAAAGAAAATTTAATAATACTTATTTGCATATATTTAGTTATTTATTCCATTATTTCTTGCATTTCAATAACATACACCTGGCATTATTTTGATATTAAAAAAATACACAAAACAAAGTTAAACTAGGACGGGCTGTTTAGTTATTCATTGCTTAAATTATCCATTATATATGTATTTAGTGAGTAATTATTACTGAAGTATTACTGTATTCTATTCAATTATTGACTATTTTATGCATATAAAACATGGTTCACCTAGAATTAGATTGAAAATAAAATAATATATAAGCTTTAAACTCATAAAGTGATGTAGCCTGATAAAGCTTAATAAACCCAGTGTGTGGAGATGTATGGGGCCGCTTTTATCTGCATCCTTATCCCTCCATCATGGACACGCAGGTCATGTTTTGGTGACCGGCGTGTTGACTGAACACACTCCAACATGCTGTGTTTGGGAACATTTGTCTCGTGTTTCCCTCCCTGCTGTTTACACGACAACACCACAAACGTTATCTATGGATAAAATGACAGATGATAAAGAATCTTTATGAACTGACTTCTTTTTGTTTCAGGTTTTGTAACTAAAAGGAAATAAAAATCTAAAATGAAAAGGTCCTCAGGCTCCAGGTGTAATGCAAGCATGTAAAGGAAAGGAATGACCTCAGCCTTCCTCCGGTTTGTGCCTGAAAGTTCATTTTCATCCAAGTTGGACACGGAAAAAGAAAGAAAAAAGAAAATAAAAGTGGAGCCAGACTTTTGCCGTGTTGAGTTACAGTCTTGTTCCAGCCGGCTGAGACTCTGGAGGAGCCCTGAACACACACCCTGCCTGAATAATGAGGACTGGGTATCAGGGGCTGCGCTATTTATTTTACAGAATAAACTGTTTATAGAGAGGAGCTGCTGAACGCCCCCCCACCCCCCGGCAGACCGTGTTATCGACTGCACAGAAGCTGACTGAGGCCACACCTGATGCCTTTAGATGTTTTAATAAACACAGGAAGACGAGGTGGAGCTGTTGAGCAGCAGAGGAACATGACGTGTAGAGCTCTTTAGATTCTGCTCCAGACTTTCTGGAGGTCCTTTAAACATATAAAGCCAAACAGATACACTTTCTGAGACATTTTGCTTCACTTTATGGTAAAAACTTTGCAGAATACAATGTGATACTTGTCTTCTGGTCCTCTGACTGGTACTTCTGGATACCAGGAAGCAGAAGACTACACTACAATCATTTTGACACGTCACACGGTAATAAATGCTAAATATACCAATTAAAATGGCTCCAAACTCCAGGGTTGAAACAGTAGAAGTTTCTAAATGCATCTTTACATACTTTGTTACCAGCAGCTTGTTGAAAAGAAGTCGTGGATGTCAAAGTTAGCACACTTCTACAGCAACAAGGTGAACTTGAAGGATGTAAACAGCTCAGAAGCAACAGGTCTGATGGAGGGATGGATCCTCCCCACAGCCTGAAACTCATTGTTGAAACAGCGTGGGATCAAAAGGCTAAAAATATCCAAAGAAAAGCTTTGGAAAGTCCTTCAAGACGTCTGGAGAAGACGACGAGAACATCCAGGACCAGGTTTACATGTAACTTTGGATCTTAGTGCAGGAACTGTGATACAATAAACCCTCGTATGGATATTTCAGCCCTTAGAATCATACAAACATGATTAAATAACCCACAGCAGATACATAAGTCCATATATATGTGGACTCTGACACTAGAAAGACCCCCAACCAAGACATGGTTATGGTTAGACATTACCACACTGTTCCCTCACAAAGACATATGAAACTTTCCATTATTATTATCATTATTATTATTATTATTATTTCGGACCACAATAAAACCCAGAAAAATGGGGCGTTTGTTTTTCTATCCCTATATTCATTAAAAACTCATTTATTTTCTCATAAAGCTAATTAATGAGCATTATTCTGAAGTTTCCATCCATTGAAGCTGAAATTATTTAGACGTCATTAATGAGCAGTTCACCTGGTCCAGGTGTAGGCGTGGGTTCAACTCGTGTAAACACTTTGTTTACTCACCTAAACACGTGGTACAGCCCAGAAAACGTGATAAACGTAGTATCTAACTTTACAATCTTGTTCAAACACATTTTGTAAGATTTTAAAGCCTTAATTGTTTGCGTGTGCGCGACCACCTTCAAGTCTTCTTCGCTTTCCGATGGTTCACAGTGGTGCGTGTCTGCGCATGTCACCGCCATCTAGTGGCGATCAGCGGAATAACACGACAGATGCGAGACAAACTAGACCAACAGTACAGCTGTTTGTACATTTATTTAGATAATAAAACGTGGGTTTGAAATGTGTATGATCGACATTTACATGATTAATATGTTAATTAAGTTATTTGTTTTCTACTGAGACACTTTGGTGGGAAACAAATCTTGCTTCTCATCTTTAGACTGCCTAATACTCCTTTTTTCCTAAATCAAAACTATTTGGACCAAAGAAAGTCCCCATACTGTATCTTTCTCATAATCCATGAGTTCTTTCACTAATTTTGTCTCAGAATATAAAAGTGAACTTTTAAAACAGACCATGAGACCCCTCAGACCTTATGAAGAAGACTTGGTAGTTGCTCCTCTCTAGGTTCCCAGATTAAAGAAAAAATCTTCCTCCAGGAGTCATGATGGCAGATTTTCTTCCATAATTGAAGTCACATCTCTTCTCCATGTGTTTTTGTGTCTGACTTACCTGCTATGTTTTATTTAAATAGTTTATTTGTTAGAGTAGAGACGTCAGACTCAGACCAGACTGAGAAGAGATGCTCAGCAGCAGATTATAGCTTTTTACTTTCCATCTGCAGTCCCTGTAGCAGGCAGGAGATATAAAAGGATTTGGTAGAAATAAATGAAAATAAAAAAAAAAAAAAAAGCTAAACGGGATTTGAAAAATAAAAATAAACTGCAGTGAAGCAATCCCATAATTCTCCTTTTATGTCTTTTGGCTGGCATCTTGTTTTGCTTCTGTACCTTTTAACAGCTGGTAATGTCATGGTAACCACGTCACAAACTGGGTTTGTCTCTAATCTCACTTCATTCATCTCCTCTGAAGACTGTGGTGTAACTTTCTTAATTTTTCTTGCTTTAAAAAACTTTTTCTTTCTCTTCTGTATGTTTTATAATTTAAAAAAACCCACTTACTTTACTTATTAGAAAATGACATAGCTAGATAACTGGTCTAAATACTAAAAGGTGGAGGGAATTTACACAGGATGATGTTATAGACACGTAGCTGATAGGAAATATTCATTTGATTTATTTATTCCCCATTTTCCCACAAACATTTCTCTCTTTTTTCTACAAAATCCTTAGAACCGACACACATGAAGCGAAGAGAAGTGACAAACACCTTTAATCTAATCAAGGTATTCTTAGGTTGAGTATTGATTTTCTCCACAATGTCTGATTCAATCCAAGTCAGGATTGATTTATTCATTTGCTCCAGTTGTGCTCAGTTATTGGACACGTCCATCACTTGTCAAGGACGCCACTTTCCGTGAATCTGAAGTCAAATCTGAGGAGAACAAACCGGATTCAGTCTGATCGATGAAGAAAGCTGCACAAAAAAATGTTTGAATAGTTTAATCCGACAGCGCTGTCGGTCCGGACCACTTACCTTGTTAGAGTCAGGCCTTAATGCCCGTACCCTAATGTGTCATGTGACCATGTTAAAGAGGCAGAGAGAGGGACTCCATGTTGGCTTTGCTCTGCTGCGAGTTGATTTCACGGTCTATTAAGCTGGTGATTGTGGCTGCAACAAATTCTACATCACTTCCAACAACAAGTGCTCAACATGCACCTACGCTGGGTTGTTTCTGCTGTTCTTCATCAGACGTGTGCTGAAAGCCAAACAGGTGAAACATCCTGGGTACGGGTCTTTTTATGGAGTTGATTCAGTGGATGGAAGATGTAAATTCCTGAAGTGCTCTTAACTTAAAGGTTCTCATGTTATACACCTGTTCAGTTGTTGTTCACACAAATCATAAATCAGCCAATCATGTGGATGCAAATGAACACATTTAGTTGTGTAGACATGGTCAACATGTTCAACCTGAGCATCAGAATGAGGAAGAAAGGGGATTTAAGGGACTTTGAACGTGGCATGGTTGTATTTCTGAGGCAGAACATACTTCTCAGCTGGACTTGTTTAATCCCACCAGCAACCATTGCTGCCAGTCTTTTGCTTTCACTTCTGGAAGCTCTAAAAGTCTTGTTTTGGCTTTAAGTGGCTAGTGCAAGTTCTGAAAGTAAAGAACAGGTTGTTTCCTCTGAATTTGATCAGTTTAATGTAACTTGTATGAATGGTCGCATGTAAAATACTGTAATTAACAGATTTAACAGAAATATTTAGCGCATATACTTTTTAAAGGCTCTACTACTGATATATAATGAGAAGTATATGATAGCCTGCATCTGTTGATCATAAGAAGAGTAAATGTAAACCTGGCAACATTTGTTGCAGCTATTATAACATAATCATAGTTACGGTGTCAAAGGTTTTGGCTGTTTATTCCATTTATCTGTTTTTTCTTTCTCTTTTCTATCAAATTTTCTAAACTTAAAAGAACCCTTAAGTCAGGGGTTTCCAGCTCCGGTCCTCCTGCAGGTTTTCCCTGCTCCAACACACCTGACTCAAATTAATGAGGCATTGCACAGAATTTCCAAGACTGTTGGATCCATTTAATTTGAGTCAGGCATGTTGAAGCAGGAAAACATGGAAAACCTGCAGGACTGCGACGCTCAAAGACCAACTTCAGACATCCCTGTCATGTGTGCTGCAGCACTGTCACTCCTACAGCTCAAATAGAATATTAAGGCAAAACAGGCCATCGCCTTCTAGACGGCTGAATGGTGAAACAAAGATGATCATTCTGGAGGATGATGATGATGATGATGATGATGATGATGATGATGATGATGATGATGATGATGAAGATTTTAACCTGCTAAGTGCAGCTTACCCCATCATAACCATGTCTAGTTATAGTCAATGTTACACAAGTTAATGTTATTTGTATTTTTTTATATGTGTAAATAAGTCAAATTGAAGAATTTGTGTAAACTTAGACTATGCTGGGTGTAAAATCTACATTTTCACCAACATAGAATGATAGAAATCATATTATGTGTTGGGGAAGTCTAAGGAATAAAATGCATGTATTCATTCTGCAGGGGGGAAACATTTGGGAGGAACACATGAAAATGTTTAAACAGGCTCAGTGGCTGAGGAAGGGGATATAAAGCATAAACCATCAAAGTTCTTTTCATTTTAGTTTGATGGAAGAGCAAGAACCAGATCTAATACTGCATGTTTTCCTGTTGTAATGTATACTGACAGAAAAATAATTGATTGGTCGGGTTTGGATGTTAATGTTTTGTCATGCTGGTGATCCAATAAATGTCAAATTAAGGCTGACTTAACAGCATTTAATAATCATAACATATATTAAATGTCAATATAAAATAACACATAATAATAATAATGCAACATTTCTATTTTGGTATTTGTGCTAAAATGAAAAACAGAAGTGAAATCTTTGAAAAATATTACTTACATGGAAGCCTATGGCGGAAGTTATTCAATGCCTTCAATTATTTACTTTCTAAGTTGAAATTTTGCCATTATCTACAAAAAAAACCCTCCCCTTCCCCCCCTTGAGACCACAAAATGATCAATATGAGCTCATAACTAATTTAAATGGTAATAATGAAGACATTCATGTTATACAGTTTGCTTCTTTGTAATGGTTTCCCTGAACTCAGCTTCTTTACATTGATGTTATTTAAGTAATTCATTGGTTTTATCATGAAGAAAGAAAGAGACGGTTCTTCCCAGGTGGGCAGGATTAACTTTAGTTTGGTTGTTTTCCAGTTATTAGAACTTATTATTGAACTTATAGTGCATATAGTGACTGAACAGTGCTGATGCAGAAGAGGGAGAATTTATTTTAAAAGACTAAAAGGTGTCATCATGAGCACAAGATTACCATAACACACACACACACACAGCTTGTGGTAGACATAAAGGACAAATTTTAGATGCGACACACCTAAACGAGGAATCACAGGCTTAATAAAGGGCATGATATGCTAATCATGATGGCTAATCTCATCAAAGACACTGCCATTTAAAGTCCACCCAACCATTATCTCCTCCTATTGTACATCCTCTTTGCATCAGAGCATCTTTGCCACAAAAGCCCAGCATGACGATCTCAGCACAAGATGGCAGCATTGCATCATTTGATTAACTTCATCCACAGCAGAAACCCTGGAGTAACTGGACCTTATTTTGCTCCGCGTCTCCCGTGTGCTGCCGATAAGCTTAAGCATTGCATAAGCATGACAATCAGCGAATGTTTTGCCTAACAAAGGCCGTGAGTCACTTCAGTTCTTCAAAGGAATGCAAAAAGAATGGAGGGGAAATATGTAAAAAAAAGAAAGAAAGAAGAAGAAACACTGTCCCTGGCCTGCCTTTGATCAACACTATAATTTAATTACCTGCATACCACAGGGAGCTGTTTTTTGGAATTTCTGTCTTATTTTCACCAGGCACGGCGGATTCAAAGAGTTTCAAATGTGGAAGAAAAGAACTTTTTTGAGGCGCTTTGAAGAGTAGATATAAATGATGTAATCAGTCCCACACGAATCATGAGCTATTAATTTGATGTGCCTACAAGCTGCTTTTCAGCTTAAACTGTTTAGAACTATAATTCTGGATGTGATGAGTATTTTGGGGTAAAATTGATGCCAAATATGTGCCGTTATATCGGATAAATGCACAAGTTTAATCGTGCTTTTGTTGTTTGGGGGCGATTTAAAAATATAAGATCTAATAAAATGAATTATTTTTTAAATGATTTAATTAATTTATGTTTCCAAATTTCTGCTCTGTAAATAGATAAATACTGTAGACTCATACGTGCACTCCCCCAGTTCTTACAAACTGTACAAAAATAAGTAATAAACTTTGGGATTTGAAGCTAAAAAAAATTTTTTTTAACCTTGAACTGATTATCTATTTTTTCTAATTTCTTTCAAATATAAACTGTATTATCAGGTATTTCATTTGTTATTTTAAATGAGGGGATACACTATATTGGCATTTAGCTTATATCCAATGATGCCAACATGATCTGGTAATGCATGGAGATAATGTGCCACTTCAGGCACTTTTTGTAAATCATTTTCATGCATTTTAAGCTTTTGGCTCGTCTTATGTCAGCAAAATAATGGTGAGGGGGCAGGGTCAAAGGCTCTCATAGTGCATGCTACACAAACAAAAATGCATAAAAATAACACACAACAGACTTACTGTGCAATAACTCCTCCTTTTTATGAAAACAAGGTATAAATGCAGATATTTTCCAACTAATTTCAACCATCTGTTGGTGGTTATAAAGATAAATGATTATTAGGACTCTTGTAGAGAAATTCTTGCTTGAATCATTATTATAGCCATATTTAGAAATTCCCAAGTAATTTTATTTTAGTATAAAAACAACCCAAATTGATCTTAATGTGGGATTTTAAAGCTAAGCTGTAGCTTTCATCCTACCATAGCGTGTTCAGATGCTGATTACTGGCAGATATTTCATGTTAAAGCCTGGATACAGTGGGAAGCAGGTATCACTGTGGATCCCTCTTTTTAAATATTCTATTATGTTGGATGTTATGTTTTTTGCATTTTTGTCAAGTGATTTTCACTGATGATTTTCATTCCTTTGAATGTGAAACACTTTGATCGTTTTAAATGTGTTTTATGAATAAAGTTGACATCGACAGCTTGACTCTGGGAGTGGGGGGGGGGGGTCTCCTGTGTGGAAGAGATTTTCATTTAGAGTTCAAGCCAATCTTTTTTAATATAAAAATATGCCTTTTTTGTCCTCCATTCACTTTATTTAGACATAAAGTTTTGTCTTTACTAATAAAGCTCCAGTTTTGTATTAATCCCAATTTGCTTTTGTGTCATTTTCCATTTTAGTTTTGGTTGTTTAAAGCTGCAGAATCATAACTATGTAAAACCAGATGTTATCAGGCATGTTTGCTTTGTGATTTCTGGTTTTCCTGCTTTTATTTTCTCCAATTCTTTAGTAGGCGAGGTTGTTCAGCAAGATAAATAATATGGTAATAAATAATGGGGATGGGGATTTCAGCTACAGGAGTCAGATTCATTTGAGGCTGCTCCAAAAATACAAACACTCCCCTTGTGAGAAAATTAGAAATGAAAACATGCAAAAGGCAAGACCTTGGTGTCCTTGGTTGTTAGAGGAAAATTTACTCCTCTGAACTGTATAATCCTGCATTCAAACTCTAACATGTGGAGCCAATCCCCGTCAACCTCTGACCCTCCATCAGAAGTAATCGGGCCTCCTGCCGGTCGACTCTAGCAGACCGTCGGCCTCTGCTGGCAGCTAATCTCTATTAGCTCAAATCTTCTTTTCCTCTCTAAAATGTGACCCGTCTGCGGCTTCTCTGCTTCGCGATGTCATCCCCTTAGCTGGTGGTAATCAACAGCCTGAGCATCAGCTGCATAATGCATCAGCGTATTTTGTTTTACCTGCATTCAAACCCGAGAAAAACATGACCTGAACTTCTCAGAGTTCCCTCGACACGCCTGAACATTGCCATTATTGAGACATTTCATTGAGCTCAGCTCTATTTTGATTTGCAAACAGTGCCTTTGTGTTTGCCGTATTGATTCAGTATCACAGCTGTCTGCCCACTATAAATAATCCGGTATGTATTGTGGGATTTATTCATGTGTAATTCATTCAATGCATCTGCAAGGCTTGATAATGGGTGTTTCAAAGGGTTTTTTTTGTTGAGGAAATTGCAGTAAAGAAAGGAAGGTGGAAAAAGGGGCATGTTTGGAGCGTCTGGTGAGGTTAGGCAGACACATTTACTGCTAAATTTTGTCTAAAAGTTTCCTTTTAAATCAACATGGAACGTGTTTCTTTGCACATCCTTTTGTAATCTATTCTGCAGTATGGCTGAAACACAGTTTAGAAGCTTTTTAAACAAAAATAGTAATAAAAAGTTAAATCCTTGGGATCTTTTGGACTTTTAAAAGCATTTATATTGAAACTGATGAAATCCAAATTTTTCAAGGTTATTGAGTTGTTTATTCATAATATTGTATCTGACCACGTAGATTCCTACCTTGAAACTCCGAGCGTCAACAGCGGATGCGTTCATCGTTGGGAGATACTCACCTTTCTTTCTGTAGATCCATCGCTTGCTTCAGGGCTTCTGAATGCTTGTGCAAATAAATGTTTGGACGAAACACACTCCCATCCTGGCTGCTTTCGTGGTTAAAATATGGAATAAAATGGGATAAAATCCAAAGAGCAAAGACTAAAAGTTTGTTGGAAAATAAAAATTCTCGGCTGCAGACATCGTCTGCAATTACAGACCACGTGTTTGCAATAATGGAGGTAATTTCTATCCGCAGACTGAATGTAGTTTATTGTAGGTCCTCTAAACCTCCCAATCAATATTTAATAAGAGACTTGGTGGACGGGTGGAGTGATGCAAGGATAAGATGCAATAATATACCAGAGAGCAAGGTGAATATTTGTAGTGCAAAATCATAAAGATAAAAATGTAAAGCTTCGCTTTAAAGAGCTGCTTTGAACTGATCTGTAAATTGATTTATTGGACAAATCGTGAACGTGTTTGAGTTTTCTTTAAAGCAGCCAGATATTCCCATCATCATCCCTCAGAGGAAACCTTCAGTGAGCGCAGCAAAAACACATTTTTTATTCAAACACACGTCAAACCCTTCTCAATATCTGTGAATGAAAGGTGAAACCTTTGACCTTTGACTTCTCTTTCCTCCCTCTCTCTCTCTACTGGGGATGCAGTTGTGACGGTGAGACAGTACGGGAGTGGATTGGACACAGAGTGGACATACAGTGGACAGGTCTCGCCCAGGACAGCGGACAGCACAGGAAGAACAGTGTGGGCCAATTCCTCAGGATGCCAATAAAGGCTGCTGTCTTACCGATAGCTAATTCTGGCTTGGGAGAGCAAATTTGTAGAATTTTCCAGAGTCCTTAGCTGGATGAATATGAGTGAACATGTTTAAAAACAGAAGAAATTGCAGCACTTAAAGGTTTAATTCAGCATTTTGGGAAATACACTTGCAAGTAGACCGACTCTCCAGGGACTCAGTTAACTTAGTTTAGCATAAAGTCTTGTTACAAAAGAAAAAAACCAATCTCTCTGTCATTGTTTAACAAAATTAACGAACCAAAAACTATAGCGTTGAGAAGATTATACATTAATCTGTATGTAGAAACTCTAAAATGACACATTTTTGTGATTATGTCAGCCTACTTTGCTGGGAGGGCTGAAGCACAGCAGAAAGGGACTCCTTGCACTTTCTTTTCAAGGTTGCAGAATTTTGCTTTAAGATAGATTTTTCTTAGTCTGGGTTCATTTTCTTGAAAAATTTGCTAATTTACTGAAGTCTCTTTGCATCTTGGTGTAATATTTAAGGAATTTTTTAAAAATTGGTTAAACTATTGCACAATATCAATAAACCCCCCCCCCCAAAAAAAAACTTGGGTTATCTCTATCAAGTTAATTCCATCTTAACCTCAACATGACTTCAAAGTGTTTTCATTTCTTTGTGTTTCAAAGGATGTTTAATATTTTCTTCTTATTTTGAGACAATTAGAGATTCCCATGGAAATGGCTTTGTTTTGAAAAACTTCCAATATATTTAATGCTTTAAAATAACTGTAAATCTGCAACAGAGGTCCCTCAGCTATGTGCTTCTGAGATGTTTTACGGGCTACAAAGGCATTTTATTGGGGGGGGGGTTAATGCAAAAGTGCCTTTACTGAATAAACAAAGAATTAAAAGGTTGTGTACAAATAATCTACAACAAGGTTTGTACAGCAGGTTTACCAGGAGAGCAGGTAAAAGATGGACGCAGCTACAAAGGAGGCAACAAGGAGGTGCCATACCACTGTCAACCACTAAGGGCTGTTTCCATTGACTCCCAATTTTTTTTGGGAGGGTCAAATGGCAAAAATGATGGACCATTGCTAGCCCAGTTGGCTAACACGTTAGCACTCTTTATATTAATGCATGCAACAACTTGACCAACAACCTAAAATAAGTGTTTTTTCCCAAAATGTCAAACTTTCACTTTAAGTTTTAAAAAAATGCAGTTTGCTTTTCTACATCCAGCTTATGTCCTTTTGACTGTTTTATCATTAAATCTTGATTTACAACATCCCGTGTTGACATTTTTGGTTTTGCAACAAAATTTCATCGACTGTCGCGCAGCAACTTGGGCTACACAGTAATATACATACAAAGACCTCGATGTATATTTACTATGTTTAGTGAGAACAGCATAGTGAGTTGTCACTGGAGATGGAGTCAACTTTACTATGTGTGGTCAAAACAAAAAAGACAAACATGAAGGGAAAAGATAGAGCGAGAGAGAGAGAGGAGGAGAGAGAGAGAGAAAAAACCAGAAGATGGCAGGGAGAGGTTGTAAAACAGTACAACATCAGACAGCCACTGGAACATAACAACACAGAGAGAGACAAGTATTAGGAAAAATGGTTTAATATAGGAGACAGAAGCAAAAAACTGCATCACACAAGAACATACGTTTACAAAAATAATTCTGACTGCTTCAGCTACACAGTTAGTTCACAGAGAAGGACAGAGAAACCGGAAAAATCTAAACAGCTAAAAGCAAAAGTTTCTAATTAGTTGATCTCTTCATTAAACTAATACATTAATCCACTGAAGGTGACTAAATATTTCTATTCCTTCTTTTTCTATAATTGTCTTATCGTGTAGACGGCACAATACAGAAGTCAAATGAAACTTACCGCTGTTGTATAGACAAACTTGCTAGAACTATTTATAAAGCAAAAAAAAAAAAAAAGAAAAAGAAAGAAAGATCTGACACTCACCTAGCCTCTGTTTTTGAAAAAAAAAACAACAAAAAGAAAGAACGAAAGCAAGAAAGGAAGGTAGAAAGAAAGAACACTCAAGTGAGGAAAAAGAAGTGAAAGAAATAAAGCCAAAGATCTTCTCGAAAATCTTATATCAAAAGCCAACTTTCTTGATGCCAGCTAGAAATCATACTCGGGGACCAGTCAGGGTCAGGCCACACCACCAGGCCAGACAGCTTTTTTTTTCTAAGATTTTTTTTTGTTGTATCCTTTAATCTCCAGTATAAAAAATTCCACTGGTACAAAATGCATAAGTACAATCAGTTGTAGAAATAGGAAAGCCTGCATTTTTTGTACTTTTTAAATCCCATCCAGTGACAGATTTTCGAAGTGTTGTCAAACAAACATACATCACACTTACAGGATCCACTGAAATGCATTGACTTTGGCTTCTCTCAAGACAATAAAACTACTGAAAACCTTTTTAGAATTAAAATCAAACAAAAGCAACAACAGCAACAAGAAAAAAAATCTGATCATTTCTACAGACAACAAGCTCTTTTTTACGCCACGGAAAGAGAGAACACACAAAACATTTTTTCCTCAAAAAACTCGACATAGGCCATAATGCAAAGAAACGACAAGTTTGATTTTTTTTTTTCCTTTCAGATTTCATTGTTTGATAAATAGCACTTAAGATAATTAAGAAAGAAGAAGAACAGAGAAGTGAACAGTGACAAGATAGAAAGATTACAACGAGCATCGGCGATGACAGCCCCTGAGGTGAGCCGCTTCACAGAAACTCTGCTTCTACGACCCTCTTGTGCTTCGACATTAAAACAAAGACACGATGTTTCAACGTGAGACTGGTGTGCAAGTCGGTGCGATTTGGCAATTCACGAACGCAGCTTTCGGAACAGTTTAAATGTTTTTAAAACGACAAACAGCCGTGTGCGGCCCAGAAAGTTTAGCCTCCACACTTGGAAACGAAAAGAATCGCGTGCGAGTGAGGTGAAGATTAGTGATGTGCGATACCACCGAAGTTCTTTCCAATCTGATACCGCGGAAAATTCAAGCCAGTATCGGCGAAAGCAATCCGATACCAATACTGTAAAACCACTTTGTTACATTTTAATGGAATACTTTACTGGTAAAAAGCAAAAGTAAATATATAACTTCATGTTTGTCAACACATTAAAATTAGAGATGTACAATATATCGGCTTCAACATCGGTATTGGCAGATGTTGGTCATTTTTTTAAATATCGGTATCGGTCCGATAAAACTTGGCAGATATTAACAACAGATATTTATTTGTGAGTCGTTTGTGTGTCGGGAGGAGGGGGGGTGTGGCCATGTAGTATTGTTCTGGACATGTGACAGTGATAGTAAGGCAGCATCGTGGGCTGTTTAACTGAAGCAGAGAAGCAAGTTTTTCATGGTATCGAAAAAGATACTTGAAAAACAGTATGCAATACTTGCAAATGTGAGGGTTTGATACGTCATCTGAAAAACCACCAACTGGATGTTCACAAACTTTGGTGGGAAGCTAACGCTGCTAACGTTAAATTTAATTTTGTACAGAATTTGATCTTCTTAACTTCATTTTTTCAAAAACAATATCGGTAAATATCGGTTATCGGCCATTGCAAAAATATTAATATCGGATATCGGCCAAAATGTTCATATCGGTGCATCCCTAATCAAAATATTTAGTTAACCATCAGTATAAACAAACAAGAATTTATTAAATATTTTTCCAGCCGTATTTTTATTTTTTTTTAGAACCCCACAATGTTTGTTTTACTGAATATTTTGTCTATTAGACTGAATATTTAACGACATCCAGCCTCTGCAAACATCCTGACAGACTAAATCTCGGCCTGCTGAATGGATGTGAGGTGATCTCAGGGACAAAATCCCTCCAAGCTCATAAATTTATTGTAACACCATATAAAGTAGTTCCTTCCAACTGGGTTTAAGTCATCCTGACATTCCAGTTCATCATAAACTCAATTTTTAACCCCAAATTACTAAAATATCAGTTCTAGAACATAAAAGCTGGTATCGGAGGTATCAATATTTTGGTATCGATCTGCACATCACTAGTGAAGATGCGAAATGTGCAGTTGCAACTCTCCGTGACAAAGATTTTAACCCTGCATGGGTTAAACCTGCACACATGCGGGGGCCATTAATCAGACTGGCCAGCTTTCGGACAAGTTATGTCTGTTAGTGGCTCGTGTATACTGCATTAAGAAAAAAAAGTCTGCTTGCCTCCCTTCATGAGATCAGATAAAGTTAGGGTTTGGTTTTTCAGAGGATATAATGAAAGCTGTATTGCCTTCATCTCAGCTCTGGCTGTTGTTTTGTCTGAACGGACCTGCGGACGTGACCTCTTCCTCTACAAACAACAAGCACTTTATTTCCCCTGTCGCTATTCCAATAAGACGTCTCTCCACAAGGCCCTGCTTCTAATAAACCTGGTTAGCCTGGGAGACAACAACTGAGGAGCCGAGCAGCATCCTTCAAACCTTCGATTTCTTTCCGTCTTTCTGCTCCGGCCGAGTGGACAAAATGGAGGAAGAGTGAAACCCAGACAAAGTGGGAAGTTAATTGCACACAAAAAAAGTGAACCTGGACTTGGCACACACCACTGACTGACAACATCTTCTACTCTTATAATAATACTGGTACAACACTCCCTGGTTAAGGCGACTGGTGAGCTCCTGTAGAAAATAATGCTGCCTCTCCTTTAATAGTATTTTAATTTTTTTTTAGATTTTTTGAAGACCGTAAACTAGGCTTTCAGGGAGTGGGAGTGGGGGCAGTTGAATAGACTGACAACACTGTGCCATGTAAACGGATTGACTATGAGAACGTCAATTACACACTTTGGCATCTAAACATGATTTTGGCCCATTAAACCACAAGACTTACACATCTTACAACCACTTATTTTAAAAAAAGAGAAAAAAGATTTTACAAAAGCGGCGAAATCCGGTGCATCCTGCCTCTCTCCTCTGAATGTCCGACGGCTTCGGCATGTGCTTTTTCCTCAAAAGATGGAGGCAGAACGAGCGGGTCTTGCCCTGTGCTTACATCATGAAAGCGAGCGCTTGTGTTGGAGGTGAAACAACAGTAATGATCCTCGGCGTCAGAAACAAACGACTCCAAAATGTTTTCAATGGAACAAAAAAGGGATAAGAAGAGGATTAGGAGAAATAAGGCTTTGCGTATGACTCTCACCTCAATTTTCTTCAGCTGAGGAGCGTGATGCAGAAAGCAAACAACACATGCTGAAGCCTGACGCTTGTGTCTGTGTGTGCGAGATACTAATAGAGAGAGAACAGGAGTGCAAAGATCTGTGGTAAGGCTTTGATAAATGAAACGGCTGTACAATGGCTAAAAATATCAAGTGTGTAATTCTTGTGTGTTCGTGCGTTTTTTGTGTGTGTTTGCGTGTGTGTTTTGTGCACGCTGGCGGGGCGGTAGCAGTTGCTGAAGAGGGTTTCACGCTCAGGGGCTCTCATGCACAATAACAAAGTAAACCGTGAGGTCTGCACGAGAGTGTGTGTGTGTGTGTCCATGTGTGTACGTGTTTGTGTATAGATATATATTTATATATTATATATATATATATATGTGACACATGGGCACTTTTTTTTACATCTTTACAAAGAAAAAAAGCAAACATGACATTTTCAGGCAACAAGACCACAGAATAGCAAGTTAACAAACTCTTTTTTAAATCTATATTTTAAATATGAGGGATCCATACAAAACACTTATAATAAAATACCCATGTTATCAAATAATTTCACAAGAAATACACTGACGCGCTAGGCAGGAAGTACCTTCAGAATTTGGCACTAAACTCCACTGATCTTGTCTTTTTTTCTTTATAAGACATTTTGCTGAACAACAAAACACATCTAAATATTGTTTCCCACGAGAGAAATAAAATAATAATGACATTGATGCTTCACAAGCTGACATTATATATATAGATATATTTATATTTATATATATTTTTAGGAATTTTATATAGCTAATCAACCAACAAGAAATTTAGCAAATAGGGACTCCTTAAAAAAAGAAAATTAAAAAAGAAAACCCCAAAGTAACTATTATAGTAATATGAAAGGCTTTTTGTCTATTGTTCAAGTAAACTGATTTTTTAGTCTTCTCTTGAAAAACATGAGACATTTAAGACCGTTAGACTTGTGATGAAACCACAACTAAACTCACGAGAAGCACCGACGTTAACGCGGGTTACAGGTATCTTAGTTTTTTTTTCTCTTTTTTCCTCTATACATTTAAACAGTAGAAAATATAGGTCATTTCATCATGTGCATTTAAACCACGGATTGTCTATCTGTGAGTCAGTTCAGCAAAAGGTGACACAAGTAGGTAGCATTTCTCCCCCCCAAACAGGGCAAATGTCTTTTTTTATTTTTACCTTTATACTACTCTAGAAAAAAGTGGTTCTATATATAGACTTTGAATGAGAAACAGAGCCACTTAAAATGGCCTTATCAAAAAACTTTACACTGCCTGAAAAATGTAAAAACTATTAGAGAGCTCTGAGAGAGTCTAATATTGATCAGACAGTTTTTATTCAAAACTGTTTGGAAGTAGTCTTATTTCTCAGAGAAACTGGCGCGGACCTCTTCTGGCCCTGTTTTTTGTTTTTTTTTGTTTTTCCACCGGCCACCAGAAGCAAGATAACGCGCCAATTCCTGTAGTGAACTTTCAAGTTTACTTTAAATGAAGCAGGAAAAAAAAAAGACTTGATAGAAAGAAGAAGGAGGGGGAAAAAAACAATGCAAGAAAACATACTGAATGGAAATCACTTTGCCACAGGTTGTTGTTTTTTCTCCAAAAAGAACATTAGTTTTTCCATAAAAATCTCAGTCTTTTTTTTGTTTGTTTGTTTTTCATATGAATGCAGCTTTTTCTCTTTTTCACATTGATTCATTTTTCTTTACCCACACCTCCCGATAAATCGCCTCCCTCCCTGAAACCCTCCCAGAACACAGATCCAAATGAGGTCACATGCAAAACCAAAACCAAAACCAACACAAAAGGAAAGAAAAAAATCATAAAAGTCCAAAAAAGCTAAAAGTTCAAAAGGTCAGTAGGCGGCGGAGGAGGAGGAGGAGGAGGAGGAGGAGGAGGAGAAGAACCAAGTTATGGTCAGGTGAGCTCGGAAAAGACATCAGAAAATATAATGACGGGGGACGATGACACTTTTTTTTCTCTTTTTTTTTTTTTTGGTGGGTATATATATATTTTTTTGTTTGATTTGCTTAAAGTTTTTTATTGTTTTTTTTGGGGGGACGCCACGAAGACATGCTAGGCAAACGATGAGCTAACAGGCATGGAGATGGGTTGTTCTAAAAGGGGGAAAGAAAAAACGGGAGAGGAGAGAGTTACACACAGAGAGCCAGAGCACCACACCACAACAGCATTTTCTTTTCAAAAAAATCAGGAGAAACAACAACAACAACAACAAACAACAACAAACAAACAACAATGCAAACTAGCAACATCACAAACTGATTCCATTAGCAAACTTTTTTCTTTTTTTTTAACATCGTTTTTATGTTTCTTTATATACTATGAAATGATATTAATGTTATAGATCTATATTAACAGGCAACGATACACATCCACTCACTCACATGTACACAAAAAAACAGAGAGCACCCAAAGCTTTATCCATCAGATCCCAGATGGATGTTGTCACTCGGGAGACAACATTTTTTTGGGGGAGGGGGGGAGTGGAGGAGTCTTATCGTTTACTTTTGTTTTTAAAAACGTATAAATCTTTGGGAGGGTGGGGGGATAGGGGGGGCTACGGACAAACAAAAAACAAACACTATAGAAAAAAGTTTGAAAAAAATCCAACAAAAAAGAGGAAGGAACTCGACATGTGAGTAGTAGTCCGACTATGGATGATGATGAGAGGGAGAGCGTGGTAAAAAAAAAGGAAAAAAAGCTGGATGATGGTTGGATGAACAGCAAAGAGAAGTTGATCGGATGGAGAGAGAGAGAGGTGGTTCGAATGGTGGCAGAATGTGTTGTGATCGTGGTTTCTGCACTTTTAAAAAAAACCAAAAAAAAAACCCAAAAACACCAAAAAACACCGGAAAACCCAATTCCACGAGACTTCTCCACAAGGGTCTACTTTAAGGATGCTGTATACTTTATAGGAGTCCAATAACTTAACGATAGGCAATAAATAAAATCCTTTTTTTTTTCTTCATCTGAGGCAGTAAAAATGTTGTATAAAAATAGAACTGCTTTTTTACAAATAAAATTTACAGGCCTGTGGCTTTCTGTACTTTGAATTATTATTTTTTTAATCTTTCAACAAACATCAAGTATTTTCAGTTACCCCCTTAAACCCATAGACTCTCTTATTGGTAGTGGTTTCATTATAGCCTTCATCAAATTCTGGATGTTGTTTTTGATAATGATCTACGTGCTGTGTATAGACCAATGTGATCTGACCCAGAAAAGTAGTTACTAATTATTCTTGTTTTTTTTTTTTAACTTCTGAGAAATAAAAACAGCTGTTTATTTTCACATAAATCATAAGACTTAGCTGGAGTGTGTTTTGCTTTTTTTGTCTTCTTCTCGTGTTGTTGGAGTGTAACTGTACGGCAGACTGACTTTACTGTAAAGAGGCCACTAACGTTTTTTGCAGCCTTTGCTCCCGGGTTGCCAGCAGGCATTGAGGGTTTTTTTTTTTTTGAGAAGCAGCGGCGGCCTGCAACCAACACCGTGGAGGTCAAAGGACGAATGTGCATATCGGCGTGCGTGTCAAAAAAAGAAAAAAAAATATAGAGGAAGAAAAAAACAACCTCAGGTTCACAAGAAAGAGAAGAAGAAGAAGAAAAAAAAGTCAAAAATCATCATGGCTCCTTTGTCGTTATCTCAGTTCTGACTGTAACTAGACTTCGAAAATGTATAATCACTGAGAAAGAAACAAAATTAAATAACTTTTTAGCAGAAAAAAACCCAGTATAGCTACTGCCTTCCATTATAAAAAGAGAAAAAAAGTTCACAAAGCAATGGTGATAATGGAAGCGTTCATGTGTGTTAAAAAAAAACAAAAACAACTTGTAATAAATAATAACACTTGAAAGCTAACAAAAATCTTTAAAAGAGCAAGAAAACCAAGGGGGAACAAAAAAAAAAAAAAAGGGAAAAAAAAGGTGTGTGTCTCCCTCAGGGTGGTTGTAGGTCGTCTCCCCTTCCCTCCCACATCCTTCCGTTCAACCCCCAACCCACCCTCCCCCAGTCCCTGTGTAAAGAGGTCGTGGCTCGGTTTGAAATATTTTTTTTTTCTTCTCTTTTTCACCGGTTTTGTTACTTTTGTGGGGGGAGGGGGACTTACCCTAGCAGTGCTAACAGGGGGAGCAGAAAGACCCTAGTGCTAAGATCAGTACGGTTTGCTGTCGTTCTTGGAGCGCTTCAGCTGCACCTTCAGCCGCTTCATACCGATCTGGAAGCCATTCATGGCCTGGATGGCTGCCTGTGCCGACACCGGATTGTCATAGCTGACGAAGCCTGAAAGGAGACCGAAAAAAGGGGAAAGAAAGGGTGGATAAAAATAAAAATGGAAGTTAAGTATATGACTAAAAGCTATTATCATCAAATTATCTTGATAAAAGCAACTATGCCATATTTCAGTGGTTCCCAAGGGGGTCGCGAGATAATTGTGAAAAATATATAACCAACATTTATCAAAACAATTTGGGATTTTTTATCACGGCTGTCAAAATTAACCAATTAATGCAGAAATAAATCTAAAATTAGCTCAATTTTTAACACAATGCATAAGTCCACATGAATCCTCCTTTATTTTGGGGGTCAGGGCTCAAAAAGTTCAGGAACCCCTGTTATACTTTGACAACAAACTCTGCAGAAGCATGCAATTAGCTACTATAATGCATCTGTGATATCCGTTTTATCATCAACATAGACCGTTTGTTTGCAGTGTTGGGTACAGCTGCATTTTCGACATGAGGATTAAACTACAAATTTGTCTCTTGATGCTATTTTAATACTCCTATCCTAACGCTAGGCGCTGAGAGAAATCCACTGTGATTACATCACTTATACAGTGCAGCATACAGACAGCAGGGGAAACTAAAATCATCTTGCTTGTTTAGATTTTCTTTAATTTAACATCGATATATCCTTTGTGAGGCTTATCTTGCAGTCTAACACAGGCTGCTCAAATACAAGTGGATGGTTTCACATATTGTACATTTATATTTGTGCCTAGTGACAGATATCACGTCCTGTGCCACACAGTTAGCAGATTGTGATTATCTGTAGTGGCTATTTTTATCAAGAAAAAAAAAAAACCTTAGATATTGATTCCAGTTTTACGGGGTGCAGTATTGCTTGCCTGAGATTATATGACATAAATGATGTGCACAGTAGGAACAGGACCTTATATATATATCGTACAACTTATTTCTAAAAATAAAAACACAACATTTTAAGACTATTCTTTATGCTGGCTGTAGTGCTAGCTGAGTTTCATGAAGTAGGCTTTAACTGAAGGAAGTAATGAGTTAAATACTCAGGTTAAAAATCTAGATGGCTTACAAACTGAATTACATATTTACAAGTTTCTCAAAATTTCTTCAAAGAAATTCAAATTTCTTAGCCAAGTAGCTGATCCTCGCTGGTCCTTAGGGTCAAGCTGTTGTTGCTAGCCTGTTTTAGCTTCAGACTTGGATAGGAGGAGGAGGGAATGTGGCATTATGAGACCTATACTGGTAAAATGTAGACACCACTTTGCATAATACACAAATTTTCATTTCTATTAACACAATGTGATAGAAAGAGGAGCAACAGATTTCCCAGATCTTTCAGCAAGTTTCACTGAGACGTTGTTCATCTGAAGCTACACTCTTTAGACAGAGATGGGTTAATGTGAGAATACCGCACATGGCACCTTTACATCATTTCTGTGCCTCAAGAACTGATTTATTTTGATTACATTTACATTAAAATATACCCCTGATGCACAATAAAGAAAAGATGAAATTTGAAAGACTCCCGAAGGGAGGCTAGTTTGTGACAGCAAAAAAATAATGAAAAAAATAAGGCGGGCAAAATGGAATATAGATTACAATTAAATGGGAAAGAGTGACACTTCCAGTGTTCAGCATCATGAGTCTGCAACTTAAAATCATAATTTCTAAAAAGCATTGAAAATTGAAAAAAGCTATTAATGGCTACTATGTTAAATGAACATTTTTAAGCAGATTATATTGTGTTTTTGTTCTGTATTGTCCTTCAAAAAGCCCTCTTTGTGCATGCTCTACTTTTCTCTACTTGAAATATTTACAACATTTAAACTGACAATAGACTCTGACCTTGCTGGTCTCACATCCATCGACAAGTAGCAGACAAGTTCATGTACTTTTCCTCCGTGGATCTGTACTCAGTTTAGCTTAGTTACTATTAGCTGCACACGTGCCAATTTGGACATTCGGCTATGCAAACCCCAATCTAAACTACACTAGCTATTTTAGTTTTTTAAATTTCACATGGGAATAAGGAAAAGGAATACCAGAGGATATCCAGTTCAGTTGTGGATTTTTCTTCAAATAAACATTTTTAATCAATCAGATAATTTTCTCATAAAGATTTCATGGACATTAGTGTGATTCTGCACCAAATTCAGAGGAGACAGAGACAATGGACCGGAACAAAGTTGGATTTCCAGTATTTCCATGTAGACCAGTCATTTATAAGAGAATCTGCAAATAATCTAGATAATTTCAAGCCTGCCTATCCTAGTGAAAATCTTGGAGGTAATTTTTTACCTGAACTGTTGGTTAGCAGATCCAACAATCATTATTGAAGTTTTTTGGACTAGTTTCCCGACACATTCATGTCATATCGGACGGATCATGGATGATGGAAGACACTTAATTATGTTAATGTGTATAAGGATGTGGCTAATTGTTGTGTGCTTTTATGAAACATTGACTTGGTTTAAAAGACACAATAAAGTTTTACTGCAAGTGAAATGAATTTGTATTTCAAATCTAAACTTTTAAAAAAAAAAAACTTTTTTTTGTTTTTTTGGGGCAAATCGAAAAGTTTTGTTTGTTCTTGAGCTGAAAGTTGTGAAAAATTGAAGTCAAGTCTCTGTTGGCAACTCTGAATTGGAACAAGCAAAAAGAGGCTATGTGGGCTCAGAACAGTGATAAATTATCAATAAACAGATGTGAGAAAAATGTATGTGGATTAAAGAAAAAGTAGGCATGAAGGGAAAATGAAGCAATAAATCATTAGGAGGTTTGATAAGGTCAATTCCAGTAAAATAGCCCAAGCATGATGGTAAAAAAGTTTCAGGTTTCGCTTGCAATAAAACTTTTAAAGTTTTGCTCTAAACCCGATGACATAACCCCAAGAAAATAAGAAACACTAGCAGGTAGCTGCGTAGCTTCCCATTCTGTCTGTACTACTAGCCGTACCGAAGCACTTGCTAAGGTTTGTCTGTTTGTCGATGAAGACTTTGGCCGAGACCACGTTTCCAAAAGGCATGAACATCTGCAGTATGTCCTGGTCTCCGAACTCCTGGGGCAGGTGGTAGATGAAGAGGTTGGCACCTTCTGGACCTGGCGGGATGATATGCAGAGCGGATATAAGATGAGAAAGAGTTTTCATTTGATGCAGCACTGCGGGAGAGAGGGAGACTGGCTCGGCTTTGCTGTCGTCATAGGAACGGAGCTCAAGCACACTGCTTAGCACAATGTCCCATGACCTTGGGTTTGCTGTTGCTTTTAAACAACGTGAAAATTGAACACGGATGAAAGCTTTTGGTTTTGCATTTAATAATCATATTTCACCGCGCTACAAACAAAAGAAGTTTCCCGTTCCTGCGTTTTATTCATTCTTTTAGCTGCATGTTGTTGCTTTTAAGAGAGGTCACAGGTTGCACCTCCACTCTCTCACGTCCTAATAATAATAGTAGGTCAGATCTCTCAGAAAAATTTAATATGCACTCCACTGATCAATGAAGCTGCGACGGAGCCTGATATTTGGCACATCTTTGTTTCCCTCGAGGGTTTTGAACTCCTGGATGGACTGTCAGAGAAAGACAGCTTCTTTACAAATTTATCTATGCTGGAAGCAGAGATGAGAGGGGCACAAACAAACCGTGTGCAGCTTTGTTTGTTTTACTAGATATTTCATCATCTGGTTTTGTATTCAGCGCTGTCGTCGAACGCTTTTGGTTCAATTTAAGCTGCAGTGTTCGGTGTGTAGGTAGCACTAATATGCATTACATTTAATCTTTCACAATTTTGAGGACATTTCCAGACGTACGAGTTGAAAATAAATATGGCAGGAATCTCGATTGTCAGGTTAACTTGTTTAAATAACAAAAAAAACTGCTCGAACTATGTTTTTTTCATAAAAAATAACCTATATAATGTATTTGAGATGTTTTTTGCTTTGTATTCTTTTGGTTCTACATGCTCACTTTTATTTTCCAAATATGAAAAACTACAACTACTACTTACATGACAATTAGAACAAAGAAGCCTTAATGTTCCAATCTTCAAATAATTATTTTTCTAATATTTCTATCATTAAATTGTGAGATTTTGCAAATGCAAAAGGGAAATCTTTCATTTCAGAACCTATTTGTTCTTGACAACATATATCCATGTGTCTAAAGTCGCTAAATTCTCAAAAAAAACTCTTACACATCTTTTTGGGGTCACCCAGGTTTGAAAATATGCCAATCAGTGAGCCGTTTTAGATGTTCAGACCATTTCAACATCACACTTCGAGGTCAGTGTAAAAATATCCACCCTCCTCATCTTCAGTTCCACTCTACTTCAAGTTCAAATCACGCTGTGCCTTGCTCGGTAGTGGGAAATTGAAACTCTTTTCCTTTACTATTAACTTTCTAAAAAATTGAGCTAACGATGCTCGACCAGTACTTTGTTAAATGCTTTCTATCCTGACTGGAAAATCTGACTTCTACTCCGCGTACCTTCATTTTTATCCACTGTAAAGATGGGTGAAATGTCCTTAAAGACACAAAGAACAGGAGTCTGAGATCTACTGACTGATACGTGACAGAGGAGTCAGCTTTATGCTACATTACTTTATCTGCTGTAAAGTCTTATAACAGCCTGAGCATTAATATGCGACTTCCAAAGAGACTTGAGTTCCTGAAAGAGGGATCAGCCCCAGCCATCTGTGGCTGAGTGTAATTACTGGAGAAATAAATAAAATGTGAATCTACATAAACATTAAGGAAAACTAAAGAAAACAGCGTGTGGTTCTGACATGCCTTTCGGCATTACTAAATACATTTTCAAAGCTGTTACCAAAAATAAAAGGCTATCTGGATATTTCACCGCTGTGGTTTGGTTTCAGTGTCTCCAGTTAAATGCGTCATGCTGTTCTACAGAGCAACTCCTGCAGGAGACACTGACTACATGTTTGGTGGGAAAAAGGCCTGCTGCAAACGGTCTGAGATGTAGCTCCCACTGAGCAGCACTGATGTGCAGACACACAGCCCCGGGCTACTGACCCTCTTTCTGGCTGCCGGCAGCCCCTTGCTGCTGCAGCAGGGACTGGCTGTAGAGGGTGGGCAGCGCTGCGGCGGCATACTGCTGGATCCCTGAGTAAGCCTGCGTCAGCGCGTCCATGGTGCCTGCCGTCCCATTGGTGAGCCCTGCGCCGCCCAGGCCTCCGTTTAGAGCCGCCATACCTGAGAGCATTTGAGCAACTTTACATAAAACCCAACAATAAAGAAAGAAGAATGCACTTACTCATTAGCGCTCCCACTGAAGGTTGTGTTTTAACCACACATACACGCACACGCACACAAAAAGTACACACTGACATTTCACATGGACTGCACTGTAAGTTTACACACATCATGACACACGTTTAAAACTTTAAAAACACAGGAAAGACGAGACATCAGAGCACAGGACACACAGAGTATCAGTTATCATACAGAGTATAATATGGGTGTAGCTGATGATCGCAGAACTGCGCAGGTATCAGAGTAAAAAGCGCCGCAGCAGTGCATGCACACACACAGAAACAAACTCAGAGACAACCGCAATGATCATGAGAAAACACACAAAGGGACAGGTAGAAATATATTTGTTTAAAAACAGAGGTACTGCAGATTTATACCGATGGATTGAATCACAATATACAATACGATATCTTTATTGTGCAAAAATGTAATCCCATGCAAAGAAAACCCCATTTTTTGCCTACTTATCAAAATAATTAATTAATATACCAAGAAATATATTTAGATTTTTTGTTTCACTATATAAGATTGGCTGTAATCATGAACTTCATTGTTAACATCTTAATTTTTTACTTGTATTGGACGGATGTTAAATGTTTGGTCATGAAGGGCAGGAAGGGACTGATGCTATTTTAGGTGCTCATTCTCAAGGTTGCTCATGAAAAGATGATCCTAAAAAAGTCAGAATTCAAGTTCCGTACACACAAAAGATAGCCTCGGAGAAAATATAAATACATTACGATTTCTAAACAAATCCTCAATTTATACATGCTGACTAATTCATTTCCAAGTCAGGCCAAAAAACCTGATTGTAAATAATCTGCATGGATGCGGATATCTAAGAGAACACCAACTATATTAATGAGCTACCATGTCAACATTTAGCACGCTAACCATAAAGAATGATATTGCTGCGCTGCAATAACTCTTGTTTAGGACAAAAAAAATCGAGCTGGTCCTTTTTTCTCCAACTTGTAGAACTTTGAAAATTACTCTGAACATAATGTGAAATTCTGGATTTTCTACTCCCAGATACGATTTTGTAGATCTATTGTGATTTGTAACACATTAAGTTAAAATTATTGAAAAATATATTAAATCGATCAATTTTATAAACAAATCTTAAATAAAAATAAAATGTATTTGATAAATATATATATATCTATATATATATAGATATATATATATATATATCTATATATATATACAAATTTGTATATTTATATTTAATTCTTTTTCATATATAAAATATATAATAAAAATATCAAATAAAATA